>CM040123.1:189218742-189576657 GCA_022559845.1 Amorphophallus konjac | reverse complement strand
TCTAAAACTTGAAATACCGGCCGGATGCCCATGCCGATCGTTCCAACACGACCGGGAGATGAAGTGACTTGTCAGAACTGACGTAATCCAAATCGGATTGCCCGGTTTGAGCTCGGCGCTCAAAGTTCATTTCTAAATACACTGGTTCAAATGAACTGCCAGTCGGGGCGGGCGGTCTAAACTTGAAATACCAGCCGATGCCAGTGCCTGATCATTCCACACGACCGGAGAGATGAAGTGACTTGTCAAACTGACGGAATCCAAATCGGATGCCACGGTTTGAGCTCGGCGCTCAAAGTTCATATCAAACATACACTGGTTCACATGAACTGCCAAGGTCCGGGGCCGGGGGTCTAAAAGCTTGAATACCAGCCTGGATGCCCGTGCTGAACGTTCCCACACGACCGAGAGAGATGAAAGTGACCCCCCCTCGTGTCAGAACTGACGGAATCCAAATCGGAATGCCCGGGTTTGAGCTCGGCGCTCAAACTTCATATCTAAATACACTTGGTTCAAATGAACTGCCAGGTCGGGCCGCGGGGTCTAAAACTTGAAATACCGGCCGGATGCCCGTGCCGATCATTCAACACGGACCGGGGAGATGAAAGTGACTTGTCAGAAACTGACGGAATCCAAATCGGATGCCCGGTTTGAGCTCGGCGCTCAAAGCTCATTTCTAAAATACACTTGGTTCAAATGAACTGCCAGGTCGGGGCCGGGGGTCTAAAACTTGAAATACCGCCGGATGCCCGTGCCGATCATTCCAACACGACCGGGGAGATGAAAGTGACTTGTCAGAACTGACGGAATCCAAATCGGATGCCCGGTTTGAGCTCGGCGCTCAAACTTCATTTCTAAAATACACTTGGTTCAAATGAACTGCCAGGTCGGGGCCGGGGGTCTAAAACTGAAATACCGGCCAGATGCCCGTGCCGATCATTCCAACACGACCGGGGAGATGAAAGTGACTTGTCAGAACTGACGGAATCCAAATCGGATGCCCGGTTTGAGCTCGGCGCTCAAAGTTCATTTCTAAAATACACTTGGTTCAAATGAACTGCCAGGTCGGGGCCGGGGGTCTAAAACTTGAAATACCGGCCGGATGCCCGTGCCGATCATTCCAACACGACCGGGGAGATGAAAGTGACTTGTCAGAACTGACGGAATCCAAATCGGATGCCCGGTTTGAGCTCGGCGCTCAAAGTTCATTTCTAAAATACACTTGGTTCAAATGAACTGCCAGGTCGGGGCCGGGGGTCTAAAACTTGAAATACCGGCCGGATGCCCGTGCTGATCATTCCAACACGACCGGGGAGATGAAAGTGACTTGTCAGAACTGACGGAATCCAAATCGGATGCCCGGTTTGAGCTCGGCGCTCAAAGTTCATTTCTAAAATACACTTGGTTCAAATGAACTGCCAGGTCGGGGCCGGGGGTCTAAAACTTGAAATACCGGCCGGATGCCCGTGCCGATCATTCCAACACGACCGGGGAGATGAAAGTGACTTGTCAGAACTGACGGAATCCAAATCGGATGCCCGGTTTGAGCTCGGCGCTCAAAGTTCATTTCTAAAATACACTTGGTTCAAATGAACTGCCAGGTCGGGGCCGGGGGTCTAAAACTTGAAATACCGCCGGATGCCCGTGCCGATCGTTCCAACACGACCGGGGAGATGAAAGTGACTTGTCAGAACTGACGGAATCCAAATCGGATGCCCGGTTTGAGCTCGGCGCTCAAACTTCATTTCTAAAATACACTTGGTTCAAATGAACTGCCAGGTCGGGGCCGGGGGTCTAAAACTTGAAATACCTGCCGGATGCCCGTGCCGATCATTCCAACACGACCGGGGAGATGAAAGTGACTTGTCAGAACTGACGGAATCCAAATCGGATGCCCGGTTTGAGCTCGGCGCTCAAAGTTCATTTCTAAAATACACTTGGTTCAAATGAACTGCCAGGTCGGGGCCGGGGGTCTAAAACTTGAAATACCGGCCGGATGCCCGTGCCGATCTTTCCAACACGACCGGGGAGATGAAAGTGACTTGTCAGAACTGACGGAATCCAAATCGGATGCCCGGTTTGAGCTCGGCGCTCAAACTTCATTTCTAAAATACACTTGGTTCAAATGAACTGCCAGGTCGGGCCGGGGGTCTAAAACTTGAAATACCGGCCGGATGCCCGTGCCGATCATTCCAACACGACCGGGGAGATGAAAGTGACTTGTCAGAACTGACGGAATCCAAATCGGATGCCCGGTTTGAGCTCGGCGCTCAAACTTCATTTCTAAAATACACTTGGTTCAAATGAACTGCCAGGTCGGGGCCGGGGGTCTAAAACTTGAAATACCGGCCGGATGCCCATGCCGATCATTCCAACACGACCGGGGAGATGAAAGTGACTTGTCAGAACTGACGGAATCCAAATCGGATGCCCGGTTTGAGCTCGGCGCTCAAAGTTCATTTCTAAAATACACTTGGTTCAAATGAACTGCCAGGTCGGGGCCGGGGGTCTAAAACTTGAAATACCGGCCGGATGCCCGTGCCGATCATTCCAACACGACCGGGGAGATGAAAGTGACTTGTCAGAACTGACGGAATCCAAATCGGATGCCCGGTTTGAGCTCGGCGCTCAAAGTTCATTTCTAAAATACACTTGGTTCAAATGAACTGCCAGGTCGGGGCCGGGGGTCTAAAACTTGAAATACCGCCGGATGCCCGTGCCGATCGTTCCAACACGACCGGGGAGATGAAAGTGACTTGTCAGAACTGACGGAATCCAAATCGGATGCCCGGTTTGAGCTCGGCGCTCAAACTTCATTTCTAAAATACACTTGGTTCAAATGAACTGCCAGGTCGGGGCCGGGGGTCTAAAACTTGAAATACCGGCCGGATGCCCATGCCGATCTTTCCAACACGACCGGGGAGATGAAAGTGACTTGTCAGAACTGACGGAATCCAAATCGGATGCCCGGTTTGAGCTCGGCGCTCAAACTTCATTTCTAAAATACACTTGGTTCAAATGAACTGCCAGGTCGGGGCCGGGGGTCTAAAACTTGAAATACCGGCCGGATGCCCGTGCCGATCATTCCAACACGACCGGGGAGATGAAAGTGACTTGTCAGAACTGACGGAATCCAAATCGGATGCCCGGTTTGAGCTCGGCGCTCAAACTTCATTTCTAAAATACACTTGGTTCAAATGAACTGCCAGGTCGGGGCCGGGGGTCTAAAACTTGAAATACCGGCCGGATGCCCGTGCCGATCATTCCAACACGACCGGGGAGATGAAAGTGACTTGTCAGAACTGACGGAATCCAAATCGGATGCCCGGTTTGAGCTCGGCGCTCAAAGTTCATTTCTAAAATACACTTGGTTCAAATGAACTGCCAGGTCGGGGCCGGGGGTCTAAAACTTGAAATACCGGCCGGATGCCCGTGCCGATCATTCCAACACGACCGGGGAGATGAAAGTGACTTGTCAGAACTGACGGAATCCAAATCGGATGCCCGGTTTGAGCTCGGCGCTCAAAGTTCATTTCTAAAATACACTTGGTTCAAATGAACTGCCAGGTCGGGGCCGGGGGTCTAAAACTTGAAATACCGGCCGGATGCCCGTGCCGATCATTCCAACACGACCGGGGAGATGAAAGTGACTTGTCAGAACTGACGGAATCCAAATCGGATGCCCGGTTTGAGCTCGGCGCTCAAACTTCATTTCTAAAATACACTTGGTTCAAATGAACTGCCAGGTCGGGGCCGGGGGTCTAAAACTTGAAATACCGGCCGGATGCCCGTGCCGATCATTCCAACACGACCGGGGAGATGAAAGTGACTTGTCAGAACTGACGGAATCCAAATCGGATGCCCGGTTTGAGCTCGGCGCTCAAACTTCATTTCTAAAATACACTTGGTTCAAATGAACTGCCAGGTCGGGGCCGGGGGTCTAAAACTTGAAATACCGGCCGGATGCCCGTGCCGATCGTTCCAACACGACCGGGGAGATGAAAGTGACTTGTCAGAACTGACGGAATCCAAATCGGATGCCCGGTTTGAGCTCGGCGCTCAAACTTCATTTCTAAAATACACTTGGTTCAAATGAACTGCCAGGTCGGGGCCGGGGGTCTAAAACTTGAAATACCGGCCGGATGCCCGTGCCGATCATTCCAACACGACCGGGGAGATGAAAGTGACTTGTCAGAACTGACGGAATCCAAATCGGATGCCCGGTTTGAGCTCGGCGCTCAAAGTTCATTTCTAAAATACACTTGGTTCAAATGAACTGCCAGGTCGGGGCCGGGGTCTAAAACTTGAAATACCGGCCGGATGCCCGTGCCGATCGTTCCAACACGACCGGGGAGATGAAAGTGACTTGTCAGAACTGACGGAATCCAAATCGGATGCCCGGTTTGAGCTCGGCGCTCAAAGTTCATTTCTAAAATACACTTGGTTCAAATGAACTGCCAGGTCGGGGCCGGGGGTCTAAAACTTGAAATACCGGCCGGATGCCCATGCCGATCATTCCAACACGACCGGGGAGATGAAAGTGACTTGTCAGAACTGACGGAATCCAAATCGGATGCCCGGTTTGAGCTCGGCGCTCAAAGTTCATTTCTAAAATACACTTGGTTCAAATGAACTGCCAGGTCGGGGCCGGGGGTCTAAAACTTGAAATACCGGCCGGATGCCCGTGCCGATCGTTCCAACACGACCGGGGAGATGAAAGTGACTTGTCAGAACTGACGGAATCCAAATCGGATGCCCGGTTTGAGCTCGGCGCTCAAAGTTCATTTCTAAAATACACTTGGTTCAAATGAACTGCCAGGTCGGGGCCGGGGGTCTAAAACTTGAAATACCGGCCGGATGCCCGTGCCGATCATTCCAACACGACCGGGGAGATGAAAGTGACTTGTCAGAACTGACGGAATCCAAATCGGATGCCCGGTTTGAGCTCGGCGCTCAAAGTTCATTTCTAAAATACACTTGGTTCAAATGAACTGCCAGGTCGGGGCCGGGGGTCTAAAACTTGAAATACCGGCCGGATGCCCGTGCCGATCATTCCAACACGACCGGGGAGATGAAAGTGACTTGTCAGAACTGACGGAATCCAAATCGGATGCCCGGTTTGAGCTCGGCGCTCAAAGTTCATTTCTAAAATACACTTGGTTCAAATGAACTGCCAGGTCGGGGCCGGGGGTCTAAAACTTGAAATACCGGCCGGATGCCCGTGCCGATCGTTCCAACACGACCGGGGAGATGAAAGTGACTTGTCAGAACTGACGGAATCCAAATCGGATGCCCGGTTTGAGCTCGGCGCTCAAACTTCATTTCTAAAATACACTTGGTTCAAATGAACTGCCAGGTCGGGGCCGGGGGTCTAAAACTTGAAATACCGGCCGGATGCCCGTGCCGATCATTCCAACACGACCGGGGAGATGAAAGTGACTTGTCAGAACTGACGGAATCCAAATCGGATGCCCGGTTTGAGCTCGGCGCTCAAACTTCATTTCTAAAATACACTTGGTTCAAATGAACTGCCAGGTCGGGGCCGGGGGTCTAAAACTTGAAATACCGGCCGGATGCCCGTGCCGATCATTCCAACACGACCGGGGAGATGAAAGTGACTTGTCAGAACTGACGGAATCCAAATCGGATGCCCGGTTTGAGCTCGGCGCTCAAACTTCATTTCTAAAATACACTTGGTTCAAATGAACTGCCAGGTCGGGGCCGGGGGTCTAAAACTTGAAATACCGGCCGGATGCCCGTGCCGATCATTCCAACACGACCGGGGAGATGAAAGTGACTTGTCAGAACTGACGGAATCCAAATCGGATGCCCGGTTTGAGCTCGGCGCTCAAACTTCATTTCTAAAATACACTTGGTTCAAATGAACTGCCAGGTCGGGGCCGGGGGTCTAAAACTTGAAATACCGGCCGGATGCCCGTGCCGATCATTCCAACACGACCGGGGAGATGAAAGTGACTTGTCAGAACTGACGGAATCCAAATCGGATGCCCGGTTTGAGCTCGGCGCTCAAACTTCATTTCTAAAATACACTTGGTTCAAATGAACTGCCAGGTCGGGGCCGGGGGTCTAAAACTTGAAATACCGGCCGGATGCCCGTGCCGATCATTCCAACACGACCGGGGAGATGAAAGTGACTTGTCAGAACTGACGGAATCCAAATCGGATGCCCGGTTTGAGCTCGGCGCTCAAAGTTCATTTCTAAAATACACTTGGTTCAAATGAACTGCCAGGTCGGGGCCGGGGGTCTAAAACTTGAAATACCGGCCGGATGCCCGTGCCGATCATTCCAACACGACCGGGGAGATGAAAGTGACTTGTCAGAACTGACGGAATCCAAATCGGATGCCCGGTTTGAGCTCGGCGCTCAAACTTCATTTCTAAAATACACTTGGTTCAAATGAACTGCCAGGTCGGGGCCGGGGGTCTAAAACTTGAAATACGGCCGGATGCCCATGCCGATCATTCCAACACGACCGGGGAGATGAAAGTGACTTGTCAGAACTGACGGAATCCAAATCGGATGCCCGGTTTGAGCTCGGCGCTCAAACTTCATTTCTAAAATACACTTGGTTCAAATGAACTGCCAGGTCGGGGCCGGGGGTCTAAAACTTGAAATACCGGCCGGATGCCCGTGCCGATCATTCCAACACGACCGGGGAGATGAAAGTGACTTGTCAGAACTGACGGAATCCAAATCGGATGCCCGGTTTGAGCTCGGCGCTCAAACTTCATTTCTAAAATACACTTGGTTCAAATGAACTGCCAGGTCGGGGCCGGGGGTCTAAAACTTGAAATACCGGCCGGATGCCCGTGCCGATCATTCCAACACGACCGGGGAGATGAAAGTGACTTGTCAGAACTGACGGAATCCAAATCGGATGCCCGGTTTGAGCTCGGCGCTCAAACTTCATTTCTAAAATACACTTGGTTCAAATGAACTGCCAGGTCGGGGCCGGGGGTCTAAAACTTGAAATACCGGCCGGATGCCCGTGCCGATCATTCCAACACGACCGGGGAGATGAAAGTGACTTGTCAGAACTGACGGAATCCAAATCGGATGCCCGGTTTGAGCTCGGCGCTCAAACTTCATTTCTAAAATACACTTGGTTCAAATGAACTGCCAGGTCGGGGCCGGGGGTCTAAAACTTGAAATACCGGCCGGATGCCCGTGCCGATCATTCCAACACGACCGGGGAGATGAAAGTGACTTGTCAGAACTGACGGAATCCAAATCGGATGCCCGGTTTGAGCTCGGCGCTCAAACTTCATTTCTAAAATACACTTGGTTCAAATGAACTGCCAGGTCGGGGCCGGGGGTCTAAAACTTGAAATACCGGCCGGATGCCCGTGCCGATCATTCCAACACGACCGGGGAGATGAAAGTGACTTGTCAGAACTGACGGAATCCAAATCGGATGCCCGGTTTGAGCTCGGCGCTCAAACTTCATTTCTAAAATACACTTGGTTCAAATGAACTGCCAGGTCGGGGCCGGGGGTCTAAAACTTGAAATACCGGCCGGATGCCCGTGCCGATCATTCCAACACGACCGGGGAGATGAAAGTGACTTGTCAGAACTGACGGAATCCAAATCGGATGCCCGGTTTGAGCTCGGCGCTCAAACTTCATTTCTAAAATACACTTGGTTCAAATGAACTGCCAGGTCGGGGCCGGGGGTCTAAAACTTGAAATACCGGCCGGATGCCCGTGCCGATCATTCCAACACGACCGGGGAGATGAAAGTGACTTGTCAGAACTGACGGAATCCAAATCGGATGCCCGGTTTGAGCTCGGCGCTCAAAGTTCATTTCTAAAATACACTTGGTTCAAATGAACTGCCAGGTCGGGGCCGGGGGTCTAAAACTTGAAATACCGGCCGGATGCCCGTGCCGATCATTCCAACACGACCGGGGAGATGAAAGTGACTTGTCAGAACTGACGGAATCCAAATCGGATGCCCGGTTTGAGCTCGGCGCTCAAACTTCATTTCTAAAATACACTTGGTTCAAATGAACTGCCAGGTCGGGGCCGGGGGTCTAAAACTTGAAATACCGGCCGGATGCCCGTGCCGATCATTCCAACACGACCGGGGAGATGAAAGTGACTTGTCAGAACTGACGGAATCCAAATCGGATGCCCGGTTTGAGCTCGGCGCTCAAAGTTCATTTCTAAAATACACTTGGTTCAAATGAACTGCCAGGTCGGGGCCGGGGGTCTAAAACTTGAAATACCGGCCGGATGCCCGTGCCGATCATTCCAACACGACCGGGGAGATGAAAGTGACTTGTCAGAACTGACGGAATCCAAATCGGATGCCCGGTTTGAGCTCGGCGCTCAAAGTTCATTTCTAAAATACACTTGGTTCAAATGAACTGCCAGGTCGGGGCCGGGGGTCTAAAACTTGAAATACCGGCCGGATGCCCGTGCCGATCATTCCAACACGACCGGGGAGATGAAAGTGACTTGTCAGAACTGACGGAATCCAAATCGGATGCCCGGTTTGAGCTCGGCGCTCAAACTTCATTTCTAAAATACACTTGGTTCAAATGAACTGCCAGGTCGGGGCCGGGGGTCTAAAACTTGAAATACCGGCCGGATGCCCGTGCCGATCATTCCAACACGACCGGGGAGATGAAAGTGACTTGTCAGAACTGACGGAATCCAAATCGGATGCCCGGTTTGAGCTCGGCGCTCAAACTTCATTTCTAAAATACACTTGGTTCAAATGAACTGCCAGGTCGGGGCCGGGGGTCTAAAACTTGAAATACCGGCCGGATGCCCGTGCCGATCATTCCAACACGACCGGGGAGATGAAAGTGACTTGTCAGAACTGACGGAATCCAAATCGGATGCCCGGTTTGAGCTCGGCGCTCAAACTTCATTTCTAAAATACACTTGGTTCAAATGAACTGCCAGGTCGGGGCCGGGGGTCTAAAACTTGAAATACCGGCCGGATGCCCGTGCCGATCGTTCCAACACGACCGGGGAGATGAAAGTGACTTGTCAGAACTGACGGAATCCAAATCGGATGCCCGGTTTGAGCTCGGCGCTCAAAGTTCATTTCTAAAATACACTTGGTTCAAATGAACTGCCAGGTCGGGGCCGGGGGTCTAAAACTTGAAATACCGGCCGGATGCCCGTGCCGATCATTCCAACACGACCGGGGAGATGAAAGTGACTTGTCAGAACTGACGGAATCCAAATCGGATGCCCGGTTTGAGCTCGGCGCTCAAAGTTCATTTCTAAAATACACTTGGTTCAAATGAACTGCCAGGTCGGGGCCGGGGGTCTAAAACTTGAAATACCGGCCGGATGCCCGTGCCGATCATTCCAACACGACCGGGGAGATGAAAGTGACTTGTCAGAACTGACGGAATCCAAATCGGATGCCCGGTTTGAGCTCGGCGCTCAAACTTCATTTCTAAAATACACTTGGTTCAAATGAACTGCCAGGTCGGGGCCGGGGGTCTAAAACTTGAAATACCGGCCGGATGCCCGTGCCGATCATTCCAACACGACCGGGGAGATGAAAGTGACTTGTCAGAACTGACGGAATCCAAATCGGATGCCCGGTTTGAGCTCGGCGCTCAAACTTCATTTCTAAAATACACTTGGTTCAAATGAACTGCCAGGTCGGGGCCGGGGGTCTAAAACTTGAAATACCGGCCGGATGCCCGTGCCGATCGTTCCAACACGACCGGGGAGATGAAAGTGACTTGTCAGAACTGACGGAATCCAAATCGGATGCCCGGTTTGAGCTCGGCGCTCAAACTTCATTTCTAAAATACACTTGGTTCAAATGAACTGCCAGGTCGGGGCCGGGGGTCTAAAACTTGAAATACCGGCCGGATGCCCGTGCCGATCATTCCAACACGACCGGGGAGATGAAAGTGACTTGTCAGAACTGACGGAATCCAAATCGGATGCCCGGTTTGAGCTCGGCGCTCAAACTTCATTTCTAAAATACACTTGGTTCAAATGAACTGCCAGGTCGGGGCCGGGGGTCTAAAACTTGAAATACCGGCCGGATGCCCGTGCCGATCGTTCCAACACGACCGGGGAGATGAAAGTGACTTGTCAGAACTGACGGAATCCAAATCGGATGCCCGGTTTGAGCTCGGCGCTCAAACTTCATTTCTAAAATACACTTGGTTCAAATGAACTGCCAGGTCGGGGCCGGGGGTCTAAAACTTGAAATACCGGCCGGATGCCCGTGCCGATCGTTCCAACACGACCGGGGAGATGAAAGTGACTTGTCAGAACTGACGGAATCCAAATCGGATGCCCGGTTTGAGCTCGGCGCTCAAAGTTCATTTCTAAAATACACTTGGTTCAAATGAACTGCCAGGTCGGGGCCGGGGGTCTAAAACTTGAAATACCGGCCGGATGCCCGTGCCGATCATTCCAACACGACCGGGGAGATGAAAGTGACTTGTCAGAACTGACGGAATCCAAATCGGATGCCCGGTTTGAGCTCGGCGCTCAAACTTCATTTCTAAAATACACTTGGTTCAAATGAACTGCCAGGTCGGGGCCGGGGGTCTAAAACTTGAAATACCGGCCGGATGCCCGTGCCGATCATTCCAACACGACCGGGGAGATGAAAGTGACTTGTCAGAACTGACGGAATCCAAATCGGATGCCCGGTTTGAGCTCGGCGCTCAAACTTCATTTCTAAAATACACTTGGTTCAAATGAACTGCCAGGTCGGGGCCGGGGGTCTAAAACTTGAAATACCGGCCGGATGCCCGTGCCGATCATTCCAACACGACCGGGGAGATGAAAGTGACTTGTCAGAACTGACGGAATCCAAATCGGATGCCCGGTTTGAGCTCGGCGCTCAAAGTTCATTTCTAAAATACACTTGGTTCAAATGAACTGCCAGGTCGGGGCCGGGGGTCTAAAACTTGAAATACCGGCCGGATGCCCGTGCCGATCATTCCAACACGACCGGGGAGATGAAAGTGACTTGTCAGAACTGACGGAATCCAAATCGGATGCCCGGTTTGAGCTCGGCGCTCAAAGTTCATTTCTAAAATACACTTGGTTCAAATGAACTGCCAGGTCGGGGCCGGGGGTCTAAAACTTGAAATACCGGCCGGATGCCCGTGCCGATCGTTCCAACACGACCGGGGAGATGAAAGTGACTTGTCAGAACTGACGGAATCCAAATCGGATGCCCGGTTTGAGCTCGGCGCTCAAAGTTCATTTCTAAAATACACTTGGTTCAAATGAACTGCCAGGTCGGGGCCGGGGGTCTAAAACTTGAAATACCGGCCGGATGCCCGTGCCGATCATTCCAACACGACCGGGGAGATGAAAGTGACTTGTCAGAACTGACGGAATCCAAATCGGATGCCCGGTTTGAGCTCGGCGCTCAAAGTTCATTTCTAAAATACACTTGGTTCAAATGAACTGCCAGGTCGGGGCCGGGGGTCTAAAACTTGAAATACCGGCCGGATGCCCGTGCCGATCATTCCAACACGACCGGGGAGATGAAAGTGACTTGTCAGAACTGACGGAATCCAAATCGGATGCCCGGTTTGAGCTCGGCGCTCAAAGTTCATTTCTAAAATACACTTGGTTCAAATGAACTGCCAGGTCGGGGCCGGGGGTCTAAAACTTGAAATACCGGCCGGATGCCCGTGCCGATCATTCCAACACGACCGGGGAGATGAAAGTGACTTGTCAGAACTGACGGAATCCAAATCGGATGCCCGGTTTGAGCTCGGCGCTCAAACTTCATTTCTAAAATACACTTGGTTCAAATGAACTGCCAGGTCGGGGCCGGGGGTCTAAAACTTGAAATACCGGCCGGATGCCCGTGCCGATCATTCCAACACGACCGGGGAGATGAAAGTGACTTGTCAGAACTGACGGAATCCAAATCGGATGCCCGGTTTGAGCTCGGCGCTCAAACTTCATTTCTAAAATACACTTGGTTCAAATGAACTGCCAGGTCGGGGCCGGGGGTCTAAAACTTGAAATACCGGCCGGATGCCCGTGCCGATCATTCCAACACGACCGGGGAGATGAAAGTGACTTGTCAGAACTGACGGAATCCAAATCGGATGCCCGGTTTGAGCTCGGCGCTCAAACTTCATTTCTAAAATACACTTGGTTCAAATGAACTGCCAGGTCGGGGCCGGGGGTCTAAAACTTGAAATACCGGCCGGATGCCCGTGCCGATCATTCCAACACGACCGGGGAGATGAAAGTGACTTGTCAGAACTGACGGAATCCAAATCGGATGCCCGGTTTGAGCTCGGCGCTCAAAGTTCATTTCTAAAATACACTTGGTTCAAATGAACTGCCAGGTCGGGGCCGGGGGTCTAAAACTTGAAATACCGGCCGGATGCCCGTGCCGATCATTCCAACACGACCGGGGAGATGAAAGTGACTTGTCAGAACTGACGGAATCCAAATCGGATGCCCGGTTTGAGCTCGGCGCTCAAACTTCATTTCTAAAATACACTTGGTTCAAATGAACTGCCAGGTCGGGGCCGGGGGTCTAAAACTTGAAATACCGGCCGGATGCCCGTGCCGATCATTCCAACACGACCGGGGAGATGAAAGTGACTTGTCAGAACTGACGGAATCCAAATCGGATGCCCGGTTTGAGCTCGGCGCTCAAAGTTCATTTCTAAAATACACTTGGTTCAAATGAACTGCCAGGTCGGGGCCGGGGGTCTAAAACTTGAAATACCGGCCGGATGCCCGTGCCGATCATTCCAACACGACCGGGGAGATGAAAGTGACTTGTCAGAACTGACGGAATCCAAATCGGATGCCCGGTTTGAGCTCGGCGCTCAAACTTCATTTCTAAAATACACTTGGTTCAAATGAACTGCCAGGTCGGGGCCGGGGGTCTAAAACTTGAAATACCGGCCGGATGCCCGTGCCGATCATTCCAACACGACCGGGGAGATGAAAGTGACTTGTCAGAACTGACGGAATCCAAATCGGATGCCCGGTTTGAGCTCGGCGCTCAAACTTCATTTCTAAAATACACTTGGTTCAAATGAACTGCCAGGTCGGGGCCGGGGGTCTAAAACTTGAAATACCGGCCGGATGCCCGTGCCGATCATTCCAACACGACCGGGGAGATGAAAGTGACTTGTCAGAACTGACGGAATCCAAATCGGATGCCCGGTTTGAGCTCGGCGCTCAAAGTTCATTTCTAAAATACACTTGGTTCAAATGAACTGCCAGGTCGGGGCCGGGGGTCTAAAACTTGAAATACCGGCCGGATGCCCGTGCCGATCGTTCCAACACGACCGGGGAGATGAAAGTGACTTGTCAGAACTGACGGAATCCAAATCGGATGCCCGGTTTGAGCTCGGCGCTCAAAGTTCATTTCTAAAATACACTTGGTTCAAATGAACTGCCAGGTCGGGGCCGGGGGTCTAAAACTTGAAATACCGGCCGGATGCCCGTGCCGATCATTCCAACACGACCGGGGAGATGAAAGTGACTTGTCAGAACTGACGGAATCCAAATCGGATGCCCGGTTTGAGCTCGGCGCTCAAACTTCATTTCTAAAATACACTTGGTTCAAATGAACTGCCAGGTCGGGGCCGGGGGTCTAAAACTTGAAATACCGGCCGGATGCCCGTGCCGATCATTCCAACACGACCGGGGAGATGAAAGTGACTTGTCAGAACTGACGGAATCCAAATCGGATGCCCGGTTTGAGCTCGGCGCTCAAACTTCATTTCTAAAATACACTTGGTTCAAATGAACTGCCAGGTCGGGGCCGGGGGTCTAAAACTTGAAATACCGGCCGGATGCCCGTGCCGATCATTCCAACACGACCGGGGAGATGAAAGTGACTTGTCAGAACTGACGGAATCCAAATCGGATGCCCGGTTTGAGCTCGGCGCTCAAAGTTCATTTCTAAAATACACTTGGTTCAAATGAACTGCCAGGTCGGGGCCGGGGGTCTAAAACTTGAAATACCGGCCGGATGCCCGTGCCGATCGTTCCAACACGACCGGGGAGATGAAAGTGACTTGTCAGAACTGACGGAATCCAAATCGGATGCCCGGTTTGAGCTCGGCGCTCAAAGTTCATTTCTAAAATACACTTGGTTCAAATGAACTGCCAGGTCGGGGCCGGGGGTCTAAAACTTGAAATACCGGCCGGATGCCCGTGCCGATCATTCCAACACGACCGGGGAGATGAAAGTGACTTGTCAGAACTGACGGAATCCAAATCGGATGCCCGGTTTGAGCTCGGCGCTCAAAGTTCATTTCTAAAATACACTTGGTTCAAATGAACTGCCAGGTCGGGGCCGGGGGTCTAAAACTTGAAATACCGGCCGGATGCCCGTGCCGATCATTCCAACACGACCGGGGAGATGAAAGTGACTTGTCAGAACTGACGGAATCCAAATCGGATGCCCGGTTTGAGCTCGGCGCTCAAAGTTCATTTCTAAAATACACTTGGTTCAAATGAACTGCCAGGTCGGGGCCGGGGGTCTAAAACTTGAAATACCGGCCGGATGCCCGTGCCGATCATTCCAACACGACCGGGGAGATGAAAGTGACTTGTCAGAACTGACGGAATCCAAATCGGATGCCCGGTTTGAGCTCGGCGCTCAAAGTTCATTTCTAAAATACACTTGGTTCAAATGAACTGCCAGGTCGGGGCCGGGGGTCTAAAACTTGAAATACCGGCCGGATGCCCGTGCCGATCATTCCAACACGACCGGGGAGATGAAAGTGACTTGTCAGAACTGACGGAATCCAAATCGGATGCCCGGTTTGAGCTCGGCGCTCAAAGTTCATTTCTAAAATACACTTGGTTCAAATGAACTGCCAGGTCGGGGCCGGGGGTCTAAAACTTGAAATACCGGCCGGATGCCCGTGCCGATCATTCCAACACGACCGGGGAGATGAAAGTGACTTGTCAGAACTGACGGAATCCAAATCGGATGCCCGGTTTGAGCTCGGCGCTCAAACTTCATTTCTAAAATACACTTGGTTCAAATGAACTGCCAGGTCGGGGCCGGGGGTCTAAAACTTGAAATACCGGCCGGATGCCCGTGCCGATCATTCCAACACGACCGGGGAGATGAAAGTGACTTGTCAGAACTGACGGAATCCAAATCGGATGCCCGGTTTGAGCTCGGCGCTCAAACTTCATTTCTAAAATACACTTGGTTCAAATGAACTGCCAGGTCGGGGCCGGGGGTCTAAAACTTGAAATACCGGCCGGATGCCCGTGCCGATCATTCCAACACGACCGGGGAGATGAAAGTGACTTGTCAGAACTGACGGAATCCAAATCGGATGCCCGGTTTGAGCTCGGCGCTCAAACTTCATTTCTAAAATACACTTGGTTCAAATGAACTGCCAGGTCGGGGCCGGGGGTCTAAAACTTGAAATACCGGCCGGATGCCCGTGCCGATCATTCCAACACGACCGGGGAGATGAAAGTGACTTGTCAGAACTGACGGAATCCAAATCGGATGCCCGGTTTGAGCTCGGCGCTCAAACTTCATTTCTAAAATACACTTGGTTCAAATGAACTGCCAGGTCGGGGCCGGGGGTCTAAAACTTGAAATACCGGCCGGATGCCCGTGCCGATCATTCCAACACGACCGGGGAGATGAAAGTGACTTGTCAGAACTGACGGAATCCAAATCGGATGCCCGGTTTGAGCTCGGCGCTCAAAGTTCATTTCTAAAATACACTTGGTTCAAATGAACTGCCAGGTCGGGGCCGGGGGTCTAAAACTTGAAATACCGGCCGGATGCCCGTGCCGATCATTCCAACACGACCGGGGAGATGAAAGTGACTTGTCAGAACTGACGGAATCCAAATCGGATGCCCGGTTTGAGCTCGGCGCTCAAACTTCATTTCTAAAATACACTTGGTTCAAATGAACTGCCAGGTCGGGGCCGGGGGTCTAAAACTTGAAATACCGGCCGGATGCCCGTGCCGATCTTTCCAACACGACCGGGGAGATGAAAGTGACTTGTCAGAACTGACGGAATCCAAATCGGATGCCCGGTTTGAGCTCGGCGCTCAAACTTCATTTCTAAAATACACTTGGTTCAAATGAACTGCCAGGTCGGGGCCGGGGGTCTAAAACTTGAAATACGGCCGGATGCCCGTGCCGATCATTCCAACACGACCGGGGAGATGAAAGTGACTTGTCAGAACTGACGGAATCCAAATCGGATGCCCGGTTTGAGCTCGGCGCTCAAACTTCATTTCTAAAATACACTTGGTTCAAATGAACTGCCAGGTCGGGGCCGGGGGTCTAAAACTTGAAATACCGGCCGGATGCCCGTGCCGATCATTCCAACACGACCGGGGAGATGAAAGTGACTTGTCAGAACTGACGGAATCCAAATCGGATGCCCGGTTTGAGCTCGGCGCTCAAAGTTCATTTCTAAAATACACTTGGTTCAAATGAACTGCCAGGTCGGGGCCGGGGGTCTAAAACTTGAAATACCGGCCGGATGCCCGTGCCGATCATTCCAACACGACCGGGGAGATGAAAGTGACTTGTCAGAACTGACGGAATCCAAATCGGATGCCCGGTTTGAGCTCGGCGCTCAAACTTCATTTCTAAAATACACTTGGTTCAAATGAACTGCCAGGTCGGGGCCGGGGGTCTAAAACTTGAAATACCGGCCGGATGCCCGTGCCGATCATTCCAACACGACCGGGGAGATGAAAGTGACTTGTCAGAACTGACGGAATCCAAATCGGATGCCCGGTTTGAGCTCGGCGCTCAAACTTCATTTCTAAAATACACTTGGTTCAAATGAACTGCCAGGTCGGGGCCGGGGGTCTAAAACTTGAAATACCGGCCGGATGCCCGTGCCGATCATTCCAACACGACCGGGGAGATGAAAGTGACTTGTCAGAACTGACGGAATCCAAATCGGATGCCCGGTTTGAGCTCGGCGCTCAAACTTCATTTCTAAAATACACTTGGTTCAAATGAACTGCCAGGTCGGGGCCGGGGGTCTAAAACTTGAAATACCGGCCGGATGCCGTGCCGATCATTCCAACACGACCGGGAGATGAAAGTGACTTGTCAGAACTGACGGAATCCAAATCGGATGCCCGGTTTGAGCTCGGCGCTCAAACTTCATTTCTAAAATACACTTGGTTCAAATGAACTGCCAGGTCGGGGCCGGGGGTCTAAAACTTGAAATACCGGCCGGATGCCCATGCCGATCATTCCAACACGACCGGGGAGATGAAAGTGACTTGTCAGAACTGACGGAATCCAAATCGGATGCCCGGTTTGAGCTCGGCGCTCAAAGTTCATTTCTAAAATACACTTGGTTCAAATGAACTGCCAGGTCGGGGCCGGGGGTCTAAAACTTGAAATACCGGCCGGATGCCCGTGCCGATCATTCCAACACGACCGGGGAGATGAAAGTGACTTGTCAGAACTGACGGAATCCAAATCGGATGCCCGGTTTGAGCTCGGCGCTCAAGCTTCATTTCTAAAATACACTTGGTTCAAATGAACTGCCAGGTCGGGGCCGGGGGTCTAAAACTTGAAATACCGGCCGGATGCCCGTGCCGATCATTCCAACACGACCGGGGAGATGAAAGTGACTTGTCAGAACTGACGGAATCCAAATCGGATGCCCGGTTTGAGCTCGGCGCTCAAAGTTCATTTCTAAAATACACTTGGTTCAAATGAACTGCCAGGTCGGGGCCGGGGGTCTAAAACTTGAAATACCGGCCGGATGCCCGTGCCGATCGTTCCAACACGACCGGGGAGATGAAAGTGACTTGTCAGAACTGACGGAATCCAAATCGATGCCCGGTTTGAGCTCGGCGCTCAAAGTTCATTTCTAAAATACACTTGGTTCAAATGAACTGCCAGGTCGGGGCCGGGGGTCTAAAACTTGAAATACCGGCCGGATGCCCATGCCGATCGTTCCAACACGACGGGGAGATGAAAGTGACTTGTCAGAACTGACGGAATCCAAATCGGATGCCCGGTTTGAGCTCGGCGCTCAAACTTCATTTCTAAAATACACTTGGTTCAAATGAACTGCCAGGTCGGGGCCGGGGGTCTAAAACTTGAAATACCGGCCGGATGCCCGTGCTGATCATTCCAACACGACCGGGGAGATGAAAGTGACTTGTCAGAACTGACGGAATCCAAATCGGATGCCCGGTTTGAGCTCGGCGCTCAAACTTCATTTCTAAAATACACTTGGTTCAAATGAACTGCCAGGTCGGGGCCGGGGGTCTAAAACTTGAAATACCGGTCGGATGCCCGTGCCGATCATTCCAACACGACCGGGGAGATGAAAGTGACTTGTCAGAACTGACGGAATCCAAATCGGATGCCCGGTTTGAGCTCGGCGCTCAAACTTCATTTCTAAAATACACTTGGTCAAATGAACTGCCAGGTCGGGGCCGGGGGTCTAAAACTTGAAATACCGGCCGGATGCCCGTGTCGATCGTTCCAACACGACCGGGGAGATGAAAGTGACTTGTCAGAACTGACGGAATCCAAATCGGATGCCCGGTTTGAGCTCGGCGCTCAAAGTTCATTTCTAAAATACACTTGGTTCAAATGAACTGCCAGGTCGGGGCCGGGGGTCTAAAACTTGAAATACCGGCCGGATGCCCGTGCCGATCATTCCAACACGACCGGGGAGATGAAAGTGACTTGTCAGAACTGACGGAATCCAAATCGGATGCCCGGTTTGAGCTCGGCGCTCAAACTTCATTTCTAAAATACACTTGGTTCAAATGAACTGCCAGGTCGGGGCCGGGGGTCTAAAACTTGAAATACCGGCCGGATGGCCATGCCGATCATTCCAACACGACCGGGGAGATGAAAGTGACTTGGCAGAACTGGCGGAATCCAAATCGGATGCCCGGTTTGAGCTCGGCGCTCAAACTTCATTTCTAAAATACACTTGGTTCAAATGAACTGCCAGGTCGGGGCCGGGGGTCTAAAACTTGAAATACCGGCCGGATGGCCGTGTCGATCATTCCAACATGACCGAGGAGATGAAAGTGACTTGGTAGAACTGACGGAATCCAAATCAGATGCCCGGTTTGAGCTCGGCGCTCAAACTTCATTTCTAAAACTGACGGAATTCAAATGAACTGCCAGGTCGGGGCCGGGGGTCTAAAACTTGAAATACCTGCCGGATGCCCATGCCGATCATTCGAACACGACCGGGGAGATGAAAGTGACTTGTCAGAACTGACGGAATCCAAATTGGATGCCCGGTTTGAGCTCGGCGCTCAAACTTCATTTCTAAAATACACTTGGTTCAAATGAACTGCCAGGTCGGGGCCGGGGGTCTAAAACTTGAAATACCGGTCGGATGCCCGTGCCGATCATTCCAACACGACCGGGGAGATGAAAGTGACTTGTCAGAACTGACGGAATTCAAATCGGATGCCCGGTTTGAGCTCGGCACTCAAACTTCATTTCTAAAATACACTTGGTCCAAATGAACTGCCAGGTCGGGGCCAGGGGTCTAAAACCTGAAATACCAGCCGGATGCCCGTGTCGATCGTTCCAACACGACCGGGGAGATGAAAGTGACTTGCTAAAACTGACGGAATCCAAATCGGATGCCCGGTTTGAGCTCGGCGCTCAAACTTCATTTCTAAAATACACTTGGTTCAAATGAACTGCCAGGTCGGGGCCGGGGGTCTAAAACTTGAAATACCTGCCGGATGCCCGTGCCGATCGTTCCAACACGACCGGGGAGATGAAAGTGACTTGTCAGAACTGACGGAATCCAAATCGGATGCCCGGTTTGAGCTCGGCGCTCAAAGTTCATTTCTAAAATACACTTGGTTCAAATGAACTGCCAGGTCGGGGCCGGGGGTCTAAAACTTGAAATACCGGCCGGATGGCCATGCCGATCATTCCAACACGACCGGGGAGATGAAAGTGACTTGTCAGAACTGACGGAATCCAAATCGGATGCCCGGTTTGAGCTCGGCGCTCAAACTTCATTTCTAAAATACACTTGGTTCAAATGAACTGCCAGGTCGGGGCCGGGGGTCTAAAACTTGAAATACCGGCCGGATGGCCGTGCCGATCATTCCAACATGACCGAGGAGATGAAAGTGACTTGGTAGAACTGACGGAATCCAAATCAGATGCCCGGTTTGAGCTCGGCGCTCAAACTTCATTTCTAAAACTGACGGAATTCAAATGAACTGCCAGGTCGGGGCCGGGGGTCTAAAACTTGAAATACCGGCCGGATGCCCATGCCGATCATTCGAACACGACCGGGGAGATGAAAGTGACTTGTCAGAACTGACGGAATCCAAATCGGATGCCCGGTTTGAGCTCGGCGCTCAAAGTTCATTTCTAAAATACACTTGGTTCAAATGAACTGCCAGGTCGGGGCCGGGGGTCTAAAACTTGAAATACTGGCCGGATGCCCGTGCCGATCATTCCAACACGACCGGGGAGATGAAAGTGACTTGTCAGAACTGACGGAATCCAAATCGGATGCCCGGTTTGAGCTCGGCGCTCAAAGTTCATTTCAAAATACACTTGGTTCAAATGAACTGCCAGGTCGGGGCCGGGGGTCTAAAACTTGAAATACCGGCCGGATGCCCGTGCCGATCGTTCCAACACGACTGGGGAGATGAAAGTGACTTGTCAGAACTGACGGAATCCAAATCGGATGCCCGGTTTGAGCTCGGCGCTCAAAGCTCATTTCTAAAATACACTTGGTTCAAATGAACTGCCAGGTCGGGGCCGGGGGTCTAAAACTTAAATACCGGCCGGATGCCCATGCCGATCATTCCAACACGACCGGGGAGATGAAAGTGACTTGTCAGAACTGACGGAATCCAAATCGGATGCCCGGTTTGAGCTCGGCGCTCAAAGTTCATTTCTAAAATACACTTGGTTCAAATGAACTGCAAGGCCGGGGCCGGGGGTCTAAAACTTGAAATACCGGCCGGATGCCCGTGCCGATCGTTCCAACACGACCGGGGAGATGAAAGTGACTTGTCAGAACAGACGGAATCCAAATCAGATGCCCGGTTTGAGCTCGGCGCTCAAAGTTCATTTCAAACATACACTTGGTTCAAATGAACTGCCAGGTCGGGGCCGGGGGTCTAGAACTTGAAATACCGGCCGGATGCCCATGCCGATCGTTCCAACACGACCGGGGAGATGAAAGTGACTTGTCAGAACTGACGGAATCCAAATCGGATACCCGGTTTGAGCTCGGCGCTCAAACTTCATTTCTAAAATACACTTGGTTCAAATGAACTGCCAGGTCGGGGCCGGGGGTCTAAAACTTGAAATACCGGCCGGATGCCCGTGTCGATCATTCCAACACGGCCGGGGAGATGAAAGTGACTTGTCAGAACTGACGGAATCCAAATCGGATGCCCGGTTTGAGCTCGGCGCTCAAACTTCATTTCTAAAATACACTTGGTTCAAATGAACTGCCAGGTCGGGGCCGGGGGTCTAAAACTTGAAATACCGGCCGGATGCCCGTGCCGATCATTCCAAAACGACCGGGGAGATGAAAGTGACTTGTCAGAACTGACGGAATCCAAATCGGATACCCGGTTTGAGCTCGGCACTCAAACTTCATTTCTAAAATACACTTGGTCCAAATGAACTGCCAGGTCGGGGCCGGGGGTCTAAAACTTGAAATACCAGCTGGATGCCGTGTCGATCATTCCAACACGATCGGGGAGATGAAAGTGACTTGTCAGAACTGACGGAATCCAAATCGGATGCCCGATTTGAGCTCGGCGCTCAAAGTTCATTTCTAAAATACACTTGGTTCAAATGAACTGCCAGGTCGGGGCCGGGGGTCTAAAACTTGAAATACCGGCCGGATGGCCATGCCGATCATTCCAACATGACCGGGGAGATGAAAGTGACTTGGCAAAACTGACGGAATCCAAATCGGATGCTCGGTTTGAGCTCGGCGCTCAAACTTCATTTCTAAAATACACTTGGTTCAAATGAACTGCCAGGTTGGGGCCGGGGGTCTAAAACTTGAAATACCGGCCGGATGCCCGTGCCGATCATTCCAACACGACCGGGGAGATGAAAGTGACTTGTCAGAACTGACGGAATCTAAATCGGATGCCCGGTTTGAGCTCGGCGCTCAAACTTTATTTCTAAAATACACTTGGTTCAAATGAACTGCCAGGTCGGGGCCGGGGGTCTAAAACTTGAAATACCGGCCGTATGCCCGTGCCGATCGTTCCAACACGACCGGGGAGATGAAAGTGACTTGTCAGAACTGACAGAATCCAAATCGGATGCCCGGTTTGAGCTCGGCACTCAAAGTTCATTTCTAAAATACACTTGGTTCAAATGAACTGCCAGGTCGGGGCCGGGGGTCTAAAACTTGAAATACCGGCCGGATGCCCATGCCGATCGTTCCAACACGACCGGGGAGATGAAAGTGACTTGTCAGAACTGACGGAATCCAAATCGGATGCCCGGTTTGAGCTCGGCGCTCAAACTTCATTTCTAAAATACACTTGGTTCAAATGAACTGCCAGGTCGGGGCCGGGGTCCAAAACTTGAAATACCGGCTGGATGCCCGTGCCGATTGTTCCAACACGACCGAGGAGATGATAGTGACTTGTCAGAATTGACGGAATCCAAATCGGATGCCCGGTTTGAGCTCAGCGCTCAAAGTTCATTTCTAAAATACACTTGGTTCAAATGAACTGCCAGGTCGGGGCCGGGGGTCTAAAACTTGAAATACCAGCCGGATGCCCGTGCCGATCGTTCCAACACGACCGAGGAGATGAAAGTGACTTGTCAGAATTGACGGAATCCAAATCGGATGCCCGGTTTAAGCTCGGCGCTCAAAGTTCATTTCTAAAATACACTTGATTCAAATGAACTGCCAGGTCGGGGCCGGGGGTCTAAAACTTGAAATACCGGCCGAATGCCCGTGCCGATCGTTCCAACACGACCGGAGAGATGAAAGTGACTTGTCAGAACTGACGGAATCAAAATTCATTTCTAAAATACACTTAGTTTAAATACTGTTTCAGGCTAGTGGTTGATTTATAAAATATGCAGTTATCAATTTGATATGTTTGCTTTCAATTTATGCTAATTTCTCCGCACTAATTTTTTTATCTATGAATGAATGTTATTATTTTTTTAATATAGGGGGATCCTTCTGCGGGCGGCGACAGAGGAGATGAGCAGGGCGGTGAGGATACGGACGATGAGGATATGGACGATGTACCGGATATTTCTTGATATTCAGACGGATCAGCAGGGTTAATGTCTTTTTTTGTGGTATTTATTTGATCAGAATTTTATTTTTCGGTGGTGTTTATTTGATTAGCAGGTTCCCAATATTTTTTTTTCAACATGTAGAATTTCTTGATGTTTATTTATGATTAAACATGTTTTGTAAAATAATTTAAGATTTTTTTAAAAAAAACGTAGATTTCAGACGGATTTTCAGACGGGATGTGCGACGATTTTGGTCCGTCTATTATCCGTCGTAAAATCAGTTTGAAATATAGACGGATTTCAAACCACATTTCAGACAGAAATAAGTTGAATTTCAGACGGTTATTGTATCCGTAGTAATATCCGTTTGAAATAGCGACGGATTTCGGACGACTTTTCATACGGTACATGATTTCAGACTAAGAGTTGGGCTTCATTTTAAGACGGTAACTATATTCCGTCGTAATAGCCGTCTGAAATTTCAGACGGATTTTCACACGAAAAATATGTCCGTCGTAAATTTCAGACTGATAATTTCAAATTTCAGATGGAAATTACTCGTATGAAAGTCAGACGGAATTTGTGACTGATTAAATTCTGTCTTAGTTTCAGACGGAATTTCTGAGGGAAACATAAACTGTCACAAATTTGTGACTAAGAATTTCAGACGGTCGGTTTCAGTCTTAAATATGTCGCAAATCCGTCACAAACGTGGTTTGTGACGGATTTTTAGACGGATTTCAGATGGATACGGGCCGTCTGAAATCCCGCTTTTTCTGGTAGTGTTAGGTAGTTCAGATGGGAATACGTCCGGGAATTCATTTACAATAGGAATGTTTGCTAGGATAATTTCCTTAGATTCGGTGATAATGACTGAAGCAAGAAAAGCTTTACATCCTTGCGAGATAAGTTTGCAAGCGTGTAGAGAAGATATAATGGTAGGATGCTTCTTGTATTTGATGCCAAGAAAGGAAAATCTTGGAAGACCGGGCTTTCGGAAAGATATAATCCTATTTCGGCAGTTGATATAAGCATCATGGTCTACAAGCCAATCTACCCCTAAAATGGCATCATAACCTTTCATATCAAGGCATACTAAGTTTGCGGGGAGATTGTGTCCTTCTACCACTACCTCACAATCAGGATAATAGTTGGTAAGCTTAGTTCCAGATCCTAAAGGAGTTGTAATAGCGAGACTTGAAGGTAGGGGAACTGATATAGTTGGTAAGGTTTTTATAAAAGTGGTGGAGATAAAAGAATGAGAAGCACCAGTATCAAATAGCACGAATGCAGGACGAGAACAGATTTGAAGAGTACCTTCCATGAGCCCATCATTTTGATCCCTGGGCGCTTCTTCTTCATCTCTAACTGCATTGAGGCGAGCCTGCCTCCTACGTCCTCCATTATTTGGTTGGTCTTTCATAAGGGGGCAATCTGGCACACGATGCTCCCTACTTCCACAGTGCAAACAAGCACCTAGGCGCTTCCAGCATTCTTCAGCCGAGTGGCCGAATTTCTCACAAAAGGTGCACGCTGAGGCGACTTGCTCTTTTTCTTCCTTCACCTTTTTACTACTCTTTTGAGAATTTCCACCGTTCACGTTCCTTGATCTTTTCTTATTATCACGGCTTTTGTATGGTTCCGTGATGCTGAACTTCTCCTTCTTATAATGCCGATCAGAGCGCTAGCTAGATTCTTCTCCCTTTCCTTTCAACCTTTCGACCTTCTCTAAGGTCCTCTCGCATAAATATGCCCTTTGAACCATCTCCGCATAAGTGCGGATATTCTGTGTCCCCAGTTGTTGAATGAAATCGGGCCGTAACCCGTCCATAAATCGGTTTGCTTTTAATAAGTATGTACTAATCAAATATGGTGCATACGGTGCTAGTCTTGAAAACTGCAACTCATATTCTGCCACGGACATCATCCCTTGACGAAGGGAGGCAAACTCCATAGCCTTCCTTTCCTTTACATGCTCGGAGAAATATTTGGCACGGAATAAAGTGAGAAAAACATTCCATGTATGTGGCGCATCGGCTGGAGGTGCCGGAACCGATTTCCACCAAGTGCGAGCATCCTTGTTTAATTAGAACGTAGCTAGACGGACTTTCTCCTGATCAGTGCATTGAATAACATCAAATATCCTATTCATCTCGTCGATCCAATTTTCTGCTTCGTCTGGATTGGAAGATCCATAGAAACGCGGAGGATTTAGACTCCGAAAATTGCGATGAAGGTCTCCTGCCCTTTCCCCCGCACCACCTTGTGCTATAGTTTGCAGTGCCTGGGTGAGGTCGGCAACAGTTTGTTGCATACCGTCCCAATCTACACGATGAGCCATGATAAGAATAATACGGTACCTGAGAGAAAATAACAACTTGTTATTTCTCATGAAATTGGAATGAATCAAAATAATTCTTAAAGCTAATTAGCTATCTTATCCCGGGTTCTACCCAATCCTCACATGGGTGTGGAATTTTTCCTTAGTTCATAGGTAGGGGTCCTTAACCTTGGACTTATCCTATGACATGACTCTTTTCCTTAAGTCCTGAGACTTAGGCTCTGATACCAACTTAATTGTCACGCCCCGAGCCTTTAATTACAGCGGAAGACTCGCTCAGGGAGCGTAAACAGCCGGCATGGTAAGCCTCTTGCAAGCAAGAATCAATCAGAGCGCAAGACAATCACATAAATAAATGCAATTGCACAATAATATTCAAACTCCAACTTTATTTCATAAATGATCAATATTCAAGATACAATCACTAATTTGATTTCCATTTTACTAGACTCAAGAAATAGAAAATTTCATTGACTCAATCTAGACACTTTAACTTCCTAAGTCTTCACTCTCATCTTTATAACACTTTCACTCGCTTCCGGATCCACTACTCGTATAGCCCGAATCCGAATCCGAACTATTTCCATCTCTTGAAAAATATTGAAAAATAAGTCATGAGCACACTTGCCCAGTATGTATCTTCGCATCAACATGAAGGCACTATTTAAGTAATTATCATTTTATCTCTAAAGAAATAAGGTAAAATCATGCGAATGCGAATCAATCATGCGATCAAATCAATAGAAACAAGATAACCATGTAAGATAGAATAATCAAGAATGAGCTAGCAAAAATATAACGAGAACATGATATTGGCCTTTCATGAACAAGAATGTAACGAGATTGTACTAGCAAGCCACATATTCCTCACTTTAGCATCTTATGCTTAAGAGCAAGTGCTTCGTGAATTTTTGTGGAATATCAAGCAAGAATGTCATGTCGTGCCGTGGATCTTCACTTATTTATAGAAATAGTACTCCCAGCGCAATGCGACGCCAGTAGCATCATACCCCGTGGTTTATAAAATAGTATGTTTCCGGCAATCAGCCGAGGGGACTAGAATAGAGCCCTTGAAAATAATCAGTGCTCGATCGCATCTTCAGTTATAAATTAAGCTACTTCCACGCAGTATAACAGTAACGTATGGCCAAGAATATAGCACTTTCAATAATTCCATGATAACTAAAATCAATGAATGAATGCTTCAATTTTGAATATATGAGATCAAGAATGATATTTAAACTAAGTTATGCTTATAGAATAAATCGACAGCATAACGGTATTTTCCTTAACTTTCATTTCTTTTAGATCAATTTAAGCAATATGACATGTTCTAGATCATCAAGGTTTATCTAGAATCATTGGAGTATCAACCCTTGGTCAAACCTTGGGTTAACATAAACAAGCTATGTAACGGTCATACGCTAGGCTGTTACATTATGTAACGCGTTAGTAATGGGCCGTTACAGTGATCCGAGTCTAGAAAGATAAAAATAGACTCAGAGGAATGTGACGGTCTGGCACTGGGCCGTTACGTGAGCCTGACGGTCCTGTTCAAGGCCGTTAAATTTCAAGAATCAAAACCACGATATAGTTTTCTAATTAATGGGCTTTCATTGGTACAACCAACTCGGCGTCCTAGTGGGAATCCCAGACTCGCAGAGAATTACGGAGGCCTTGAAACAATGATTTCCTAGTCCATTGGAAGGATTATCCAATAGGGAGGTCCTCATGTCCAAGATTGTGTTCCTATAGTGCAAAGTGTGAACTAATGATAACATACCGGAATATGTGCCATGTACTTATAGAATTGACTCTATTGATAGAGAGAGATATGTATAATCAATGTGAAAATTATGATAAAAACTCCGTCAATACAATGTTAAAAAGTCATGCTTTATAGTACAAAACTATAGAATTTGGTTTAACATAACTTAAGTAGAAGTGATGACAAAACATGCAATACCTATCATGAATAATCAAATATCCTTAAAATCACATGATTAGGTTTAAAACTTAGGTAACTAGGTTTTAACCATAATAAGATTAGCAGGTTGTATTCAGTCATAGGGTTGACTGAACACAGGATATAACGGTCTGGAGATGAGGCGTCACAGTGAAAGTGACGGTCAGGACCCAGCCTTTACATGATTGTAACGCGTCTGTCCAAACGCGTTAGGAACAACAGTGCAATTCAAATATCGCAGAGTGTGTAACGGTCTGTCGTAGGGCCCTTACTTGAAAGTGACGGTCCTATGCTAGTGCGTTATAGTATCTGCTAACAGAAAATAATCATAGAAACTAATAGATCAACTCACATCATGTCTTTTATCAAAACATGATGAGCTTCTAGTCATGTTAACGAAGTAAGGCCATCTACATGCATAGGTAATCATGAATAGATGAATAGTCATGTTTTAATTTCTTAATTTGGCTAAGAGGTGCATGATGTGCATAGAACAAATAAAACATGAAATCAATGCTCTATAATGCATGGAATTCAATCAAACCAGAGGGCTTTTAGTCCTATCATGCTATTTTTGCCGTTCATGAGAAAACCTACCTCTTACTTAGACTGTAGTTTCTGAATTTGGTTGAGAACCCTGCCCTAGATCCCTTCCTTCTCTTGTGACTTTTTCAGCAACTTCTTTAGGCTCTAACTCCACGCCCTCTTGACCTAAAGATGTGAAATTTGGAGGGGAGTTAGTCTAAATTATTGTAAACAAATTATTCTAAAGAACTTACCTGAGATAATGACTCCTTACCTTGCTTCTTTACATCCAAAAAGTAAGGGTCGCACAGTTTAGAACTATGCCCTATTTATAGAGTTTAGGTTAGGGTTTGAGGATTAGATCGAGTTTAGAGTCCTTATTTCATCAAATCCTAATCTCTAAGAGTCCTTAGAGTCTTTACAATCCTTCCCAAGTCGATCCATAGTGGATAGGAACATCAAGTTCTAATCTTTTCATGAGTCCCTTCACTTACGGAACTAACAGGAATGTAACGGTCGAGTGCCCATGCGTTACATGGCTGTGGCGGTCTTACGATAGACCGTTACAGTCATCGTAGCTTAGAGTTTCAATTTATAAAAACTCTTTTGTTAATTATCTAAATGATTATCTTATATTATTAGTATTTATCCTTAATATTCGTGGATAGGCTTAAATACCTTCTAGAATATGGGCCAAACCTAATGGTCTAGGTCCTAAACCCTTTTGGACTTCAATTAAGTGGGTTGGGTTAAGTGATTAACACAATTTTGGCCTTATATTGATTATTTAGCCCAATTAATGCCAGAATATTATTTAAATAACTAGAAATTACTTTTATAAATTTTGGGGCTCTAAAGATAGCAAGCAAAATCCTGATGGACTTAGTCATGGCAACTGGTGAGAAGGACTCGTCATAGTCTACTCCATGTCTTTGATAATATCCCTTCGCAACCAACCTTGCCTTATAGGTATAAACCATTCCATCTGCTCCAACTTTTCTTTTAAAGATCCACTTACATTCGATGGGTACTATACCCTCAGGTGGATCTACCAAGTTCCAAACTTGGTTGGAGTACATGGAGTACATCTTCGATTTCATGGCCTCTTCTCATCTCCAAGAGTCAATACCACTTATTGCCTCCTCATAGGTCTTAGGATCATCATCCTCATTATAGTGTGTCTTGTTCCCACCATCAGAGATATGTCCCACATATCTATCTGGTTGAATAGGTACACGGTCAGACCTACGCACAGTTTTTGGGTCATCCTGAACTTGTTCCTGAGACGATGCAGTACCAGTTTGTGGTTCTAGAACTTCTGCTAGTTCTACCATACTCCCACTATTTTCATAAAGGATATACTCATCCTCTAGGAACACAGCTCGCTTAGCTACAAACACTCTTTGATCGCTAGGCTGGTAGAAATAATATTCATAAGTTTCCCTAGGATATCCCACAAACCTGCATTTTTTAGTCTTGGATGCCAGTTTATCAGGATTGTGTCTCTTAACATGGGCAGGACAAGCCCAGATCTTAACATACTTAAGGTTTTATTTCTTTCCTTTCCATATCTCATATGGAGTGGAAGACACTGATTTGGAAGGAACTTTGTTTAATAAGTGAGCAGTAGTGTCTAGGGCATAGCCCTAGAGTGACAAGGGCAATCCAGCAAAGCACATCATAGATCGTACCATATCTAATAAGGTATGATTCCTCCTTTCAGCCACACCATTCAGTTGAGGTGTGTAAGGAGGAGTCCACTGGGATAATATGCGATTATCCTTTAAGTATTGTGTGAATTCCGTACTCAAGTATTCCCCTCCTCGATCAGATCGAAGAGTTTTAATACTCTTTCCTGTTTGTTTCTCTACTTCATTCTTAAACTCCACAAATTTCTCAAAGGCTTCGGATTTATACTTCATCAAGTACACATATCCGTACCTAGAGAAATCATTAGTGAAAGTAATGAAGTATGAGTAACCCCCTTTGGCTTGGGTGGACATAGGTCCACATACATCAGAATGTATGAGTTTTAATAACTCACCAGCTCTCTCTCTAGGTCCAGTAAATGGAGAGTTGGTCATTTTTCCCATGAGGCAAGATTCACAGGTTGCAAATGATTCATAATCAAATGGATCAACATATCTATCTTTACACAACCTTTTCAATCTTTCCTCACTAATATGACCAAGCTTACAATGCCAAAGGTATGCTTGATTGACATCATTCCTCTTCCTCTTAAGAGGTCCATCTACACAGAAAATAGGAGTGTCCACATCTAGTAAAAACAAACCATTGATTAAGCTCCCACTGACAAACAATTCACCATTTAATAATAAAGAACATGTCTTATTCCCAAAGCTTACAACAAATCCACATTTATTTAAGCATGAAATGGAAATAATGTTCTTAATTATAGAAGGAACATAATAACAGTCTGTCAACTCTAGTGTAGCTCCTAAAGAAAGCTTGAGGTTCACACTCCCAACTGCAAGTGTAGCAACTCTTGCTCCATTTCCCAGTCGTAGATCAACCTCACCTTTGTTCAATTGCCTACTACTTGTCAGAACCTACAAATCATTGCAGATATGAGATGCAAATCCAGTATCTGATACCCATGATGTGCATCTATATGACAAGTTAAGGTCAATCATGAACATACCTGAAGCTTCTCTGAGCTTCTGCTTTACTTTCTCTACAAGATACAACTTGCAGTTCATCTTCCAATGGCCATCCTTATGACAATAGAAGCACTGGCCCTTGTCTTTGCTAGCCTCTTCTTTCTTGGCAGCCTTTACATGTTTACCCTTCTTCTTGGCCTTGCCTTTCTTAAAGGCCTGCTGAAAATTCCTCTTCTTGTTGGTCTTACCAACAAGCATCACAGGAGCTTTCCCATTGTTCATAGTGCTCTCAGCAGTCTTCAACATGTTTAGAAGCTCTGCTAGAGAGTATTCTATTTCGTTCATGTTGAAATTGACAATGAACTGGGAAAAAGAACCAGGGAGAGATTGCAGAATCAAATCGACACAAAGATCCTTATTCATGTCGAAACCCAATTCTATCAATCTTTCGAACCACTCAATCATCTTGAGAACATGTATCTGCACAGATGTTCCCTCAGACATTCTTGCCCCGAACAGACTTTTAGATATCTCATATCTTTCTGTTCGGCTTTGAGCTCCAAAGAGCTCCTCGAGGTGAAACAGAATGGATCTAGCATCCATCTTTTCATGCTGCCTCTGTAACATATTTGTCATAGAGGCAAGCATATAGCATTGGGCAAGCGTGGCATCATCCTTATGCTTCTCGTAAGCAATGATCTCTCCCTCTTCAGCATCATTGGCAGGAAGAGGAGGTATAGGCCGATCAAGAACATAGGCTATCTTCTCAGCAGTGAGAACAATTCCCAAGTTCCTAAGCCAGTCACTATAGTTAGGACCAGTAAGCCTGTTGGCATCAAGTATGTCACGTAATGGGTGGTTCGCCATAGAAGTCTACAAGAGAAGATTTGTAATAATTAGATAATAGGTAGATATTCATTAATTAAAAATTAAGATATGGTCTTTAATCCTAATTCAATAACTCCCACTAATTTTTGACGATTTTGCACAACCCTCATTATGCAAAGACGGGATACTCCAACAGTATCCTAGTGGGACAAGAATCCCATTAACATTATGGTAGTGACCTTGTGGCAGCACAATAAAAATACTTAATGGGTAGGAAACTCTTGTCAATTGCAACTCCTTGTAACTCCTGGTATATTCAGCCTCCAAATCACTTGTGACCTTGTGGCAGCACAACAAATCACAAAGTCTGGTTAGGTTAGACCCGTTGTTACGTTATGAGAGTGGGTTCAAGACATGACCCTTGTGGCAGCACAACAAAGTCATGCCAGCATCCATCCCAAAGTTCGGCCTAAGCCTTAGCCTAAGTCTCTGCTCCCTTGCTGTGAGGGCCTTGTGGCAACACAACAAACCCACATAGTCTAAGAGCAGCTCACTTAGACTATAACAACGGAAGGCTATGTGGGTCATTCTTAATGCCTCACGTTTACAACCTAATATGAGATTGAGAGATTTTGATTAAATTTTGGTCTCATCAATATAGGTGCTACATACATATAAGAATTTGGAGTATCGTATATACTTTAAATATATATATATATATATATATATATATAATAAGTAGCACATCCACATATATCATATATATGCATAAATACTAATGGATGATCATGGACCATATTCCTAGCAACATTACCAGAGCCAGTTGGTAATGCACACAATCATGGCAAATAGAAAAACATGGAGCATCTAATGCTCCCACTAGATGTGAAGAATCTCCCGAGATCCACGCAGTCGGTCTCCTTCTTAATCTCCATCCGCTTCTCATTATTACAAGTAAATTTGTAATTGGGCACGTAGGCCCACAAATGAACATCAGATAATAATAAGAAACCTTGAACCAGTCAAGGGGAGTACAATACATGAGGTAGATAGAATGTACAACCCGGATTAATAAGAGAGAGAGAAGGAGGCACGCAGGCCCCAATAATCACATCACACAAACCATTCACCACAATGAGCATCATCACATGATTTCTAAGTCCATGATCATCCATCCACACACAAAACACATCACATGCATCTAACAGTAATTATCACATTATTACATCGAGATAACGATAATTTAAAAATATAATAATTAATTTTGAAATTGCGCCTATTAACATTCAACTAAATAATTTAGTTAAAAACAAATAAGTCTAAACAACTTTAGACCCCCGTCATTCACATTCACTGCATGGGCTCAATAATAATTTCTAGTTAATTAACCTCGTAAGAATCTTATTCTTATAGTAATTAACTTTATTTAATTAGATAATAGGAAATATTTAAAACTATTTTAAAATTTCTATTAACTAATTAACTTGGGGTCAAATAATGGAAAATAAATTAATAAGTTTCCAAAACAATTTTAGAATTCATTAAAATATTTTTTTTAGAATTTTCCTAGTATTTTTTTGAATTTCTACACATTTTCAACTATTTAAAATGAGTAAAAATCAAAAAATATAAAGGGGGGGCCTTAGCAGGTTCGTATCCGGCGTGGGCCAGATCCGACATGCCAGAGACCCATGAGGGTCTCCCCTCCCACCCGAAAACGCAGCGACTAGGGTTAAAACCCTAGCCGCAGCGAGCTCGCCGGAGGGGCCCCACCCGCCGTCGCCAGCCCCACGGACGATCGCCGGGGACCTGCCGTCCAAGAGCGATCGGTGGCGTGGGGTGGACGGTCGAGCGACCGTGGCGGTGATCTCCGCGAAGGGGGTGGATGATCATCGCAGGCGTTAGCGAATGCCGGAGGTCTTGCCTGCGACGAGGACGACGCCCGTCCACCCCCTTCGCAGAGATCGCCGCCGCGATCGCTCGACCGTCCACCCCTCGCCGCCGATCGCCCTTGGACGCCATGGAGGTGCAACCAGGACCCCTACCAGCCCCTGAGGGCACCGGTATGCGGGGATCCAAGGCCTGAAATGGCCTGCTCTTCAGTCTGCGAACGCCAATTGCAACGGCAAAAATGGGGTCGATCCGGCCTCACAGGTGGGTCATTAAATGCATACAGATATGCATTTTGCTCCTCTTGATCCCGGGAATAATTCCCTGGCATCAATCGGCCGATGCTCATCCCATGAGCGACCCAATCGAGCAACGAACAAAGAGGCCCATGCATGAACGAGAATGACGAAAAAAATAATAAAATGATGCCGATTTTGATCAAACCAACAACCTGGCTCTGGTACCACTGTAAGGTTCCGACCAAAATACGGAGCGGAAATCATCGAAACCTTAGATTGGATATCGTTGTTGATTTTTTAAAATCGAACAAGATCGTTAATCCCGCGCGGTGAAGAACGATTCTTTACCTTTGCGGGGTTGAGAATCTCCCAAAACCTTGAAGACGAACGAGAGGAAGATCCCGGAGTCGCGAACCATTCAACCGTCCGGGCTCTAGACGTATCCACATGAGCAATGGAAGTAGACGGGATCTCCTCCACGATCTCCATGAGTCGACCCAATCTCAACACCACCATCCACCGGGGAGGAAGGAAGGAGAAGGAGGGGGGTGCACCTTGGAGGGAGAGAAAGAGGAGAGAAGGTGGCCAGGGTTTCAACCTTGTAGCTTGGCCAGGGTTTCTCCCAACAGCGTATATTTATAGACCTTTGACGTTGTTCACAAAAACCCAATAATAATCTATAAAGTCCACCCATCTCGGTCTGTCCAATACTCTATTATGTGTGACCCTCGAGGCCCAATAGTCGATTTGGTTTTTTAGCCCATTAAGTAAAGAACTCCTTCTTAACTTAATTAATTCTATCCATTAACTCTTAATGGATTTAGTAGGCTTTCCGATCACGAAAAGCACCAGGCAACGCTTCGTGATCCCAAATGACATTGGGGATAAGCAACCTACTCTGGAACCTTTCCGTCTATAGATTCCACACAGCTATAGATCCTCATTCATCCAATGCCCCACCAGGACTAGGGTATGGTCAAACTGTCAAACCCTATAGAGTCATGGCTCAACTAAATCTTGTACTATACACAGGTTCATTAGAAAAACTCATTTTTCATAATGAACTCCCATACCCTGGTCAGGAGTTTTCTCGAGTACAGATCCATAAGGCACTCTCTCTCATATATCATACTGAGAGTGAATGATCCCATGTTGTCAAACTAATTACCTTCGCACGAGTTCCACTGAGTCCGAATAACTAACTGTACAAGACCACTTAATAGAAGTCCATAAGTCAGTAATCAAATACTCAGCATCCCTTATGCAAGACATCTTTAGTGACTCAGGTTCAAGATCTAACTGTGCTACTAAGACATAGAATACTCTGATTGACAGTCAGTATGATTACCATTCAAGGATTCTAGATCGGGTCAGTTCAGTGAACTCATTCCGCTAATGAGCACCCACACACGTACTTTAGTGTCTCCACACTGATGACTATGAGAATAATCACACCCATCATATGACTAAGTATCATGTGTGCCAGTCTATCCAGATCTTCAATGTCCCTTCTCGAAGATCCTATGACTGGGAACTTTTAGAACATGTACATCTGGATGACTGATCTCATTATCATGATCTCATCATGATCCAGTCATCATCGCACAGGTTCAGGGACTTCATCACATTCAAATCATTAACACAAATTAAATGCAACGAATAAATGCCATTAATATAAATATGAATAATATATTACAAGAAATGTCACCATCACATTTCATGTGATTGGCTTGTAGGGCATACATTTCTATTAATTGCTATACATGCATTTGAACCACCAAAACCTTAGGTAGAAGCATAGTCATTTTGACATGTAATTGCTATACATGAATCTCATTCAACTCAATAGATCAATACTCATGTGTAGCAAGTTAAGACCTAAAACACCTCAAATGTCCCATGATAAATGTGCAAGAATCACATTCATGATATGCAAGAACCAAAGGATATTTTCCACAGAACTTACACACAATATTTTGTTATCAACTGTAAAAGTTCTCCACCAAGCATTTCAACCACATAATATTTTTTATCAACTGTAAAAGTTGTCCACCAAGCATTTCAACCCTGCAAAACAAGATAATCAACATATGAGCAAACCACCCAATATTTTGACTTCTATGCATACGCAAACCACCCAATATTTTGTAATCATCAAAACCATTATCAAAGACAAAGAGGGAGCACAGCGAACCCAATAGTTAAGTTGTAACAATTAATTATGGTTGATAAATTATTCTTGTCTTTAGCACACTCTGTCATTGTGTTGAAATTCTTATTGCTCTGATTGACATGAATGATATAAACTCGTCGCGTCTCCGAGTTCCTTCCGCGCTCGGGACATGACAGTTTTTGTGGTATCAGAGCTATACCCCAGCCGGAAGTGTGGGAACTAAGTGCCATGCAGGATAAAGTGCTACGCTATGGGAGACAACTCTTAAACCCGTAATGGGACAAAGTGCTACATAGTGAGAGCCACCTCTTGAGCATGTAGGGGCCACCTCCAGAGTCCTACCTGCCTAGGGTTTGATTGCGTTCTATATGTGCCCAGTGACGAGGACGTTGCCTATATAAGTGGGGTAGATTGAAACACCCTCAAATATACCTAAGTTGTATTCTATATCACCGATGTGTCTTTTGAAGTATCGGCTCAGTTCTTATAAAAACTCTAAAGTTAAGCGTGCTTAATGGGGAGTAGTACTGGGATGGTTTGGGGATGGATTTTTTTATCCTTTTATCTATCCTTTTTATTCGTTTATTTTGCTTGTTTATTTGGTTTATTAATTAAGCGTGCCAGTCACTGGCGTGACAGTTTATTATGCGCTCGATCTGACTCGGTCAGTCGATTGTGATATTCATGTCGGGACCCAGAGTCCATCATACCATAAAGTTTATGATGTTAATTACGTCCTCCAAGAAAGAGGACAACCCTTGATTAATTGCCAAGAAAAGATGCCTTGAGGGCAAAACAAGATAAGACTGTGATGCTAACTTCGCTAGCAGGATGCGAAATACGCATAAATAACCGTGCAACGCGAGACGTGATAATAATGTATGGCATAAATCCGGCAGCATGTCCCCTTATCTTGGTTCATGCCAAGTGGGGACATAGGTCATCCACCCACGGAATGCCGGGATGGAAGCCAAAGGAAAGATGGGCGTAACCCGGGATCCAAAAGGATCAGAATATGACAAGACAATGTCCACCATCATGGTACTTGTTGATATTCCCTTTAAAGACCATTGGAGGACATGTAGTGGCAGGACTCCAAGGGCCAACAGGGATAAAAGAAAACCCGACCGTCAAATGGTATAATGTAGGGTAAAACCCCGTTAATTTAGCTCCCTTAGACTTGGATGAAGAACCATGATTCCCCATAATACGATAAAGGTTAGCATGAAGATTAACAGGATTAGGACGTCAGGTTTCGATTGGATCTAGGATTAGTAAAGTTGCTGAGACGTTAGATGTTTGAGCGGTGACTAGTATTAAGGTGAACCGGCGCGGCTGGGGTCCCGGCGCGACTGTGAGCACCAAAGGGGGCATCGGAGTGGCAAGTGGTCGGCGCGACCAGCGTCTCGGTGCGCCCGTCATCTGATGCAGAACCCGCGCTGGGAGAGGGCTACGCTGGGAGGCTATATGGCACCGAGAAGAGTGGTCTCTTCAGGTTTCAAGGCTTTGAAGGCTTTGTGAGATTGAGGGGGGGGACCCTCTCATGTTCAGTGAGAATTTCATGGGTTTGTCCATGGTGGTATTTGGGTAAAGTGGAAATTAAGGTTAGACTCCTCCATGGAAGGTCTAGGGAGACCATGTGACTGTAATGGCTATATTCCATTCGTGTGGTGAGCAAAGAATCATGAGATGGTCTGCCTCAGATCTCTGTCACACAGCCGGGGATAAGTTCATAGTTTCAGTGAAAGCATCACACGATGCGATAGAGTAAGTACCGTGCATGAATTTTGGCAGTATCTCCCCTTATTTTGGACTGTGCCAAAGGGGGAATATATGTCATCCACCCACGGAATGCCGGGATGGAACCCAAAGGAAAGCCGGGCGTAGCCCTAGATCCAAAAGGATCTTAATCCTATGGGACAGTGTCCACTTGTAGTGGGATTTATTAATATCAACTAGATATCCAACGGAGAACATGCAGTGGCAGAACTCCATGACTTGACGGGGTGGTAGAATGTAGGGGGGGTTTAACCCCATTGATTTAGCTTCCGTGAGGGTTGAGTGAAGTCTACTGTTTCTCCACAGAGTGATAGGGTCTTGTGAGCAGGGATCGTCAGGCTCAGAACTATTGATGGCATCGGCACTATGCTGTCGGCCTGGATGGGGGTCGGCACTAAGAAGAAGAAGGATCTCGGCGCGTCGGAAAGAGCTCAACCCGGAGAGGGCAGCACCCCGCGCGAGACTCGCGCCGAGAGGGGGTCGCGCCGGGGGGCTTCGGGATTAGGGTTTTTAGAGGTCAGGAACCGAGGGTTTCAGAGGGCTCTTCTATGGTTTAAAAAGGGGGGTTTATTCAAAAGATCTTGAGATATTTTACCCAAGGTTTTGGGGGGAACTGAGCTATCTCTGAGAGAAGGGGGGTCTTCACTCGTGGGCCTCACTGGGAGCCAGGCCATGGGCTGATTCGTACAAACCTTGATAAGAACATATTCATAGTTACTTCTGCGAGGGAGAAGCCATGAGATGGGTTGTCTCAGGCTCTCGCTGCTATCGCGGGGATAAAACTGCGGAGACGATTCGTCAGAAATCACTCAGACAATCCGAAGGGTGTGCACTCAGTGAAGCATAATCTATTCACAGCAACTACCAAATACATTAGGCTCCGAAGGAACAGGGAGGGAGAAGATGACTTCGCCCTTGATATTTTATTTCACTGCAAATGACTCATACATTCAATAGAGCAGAAAATAAAGATAGAAGCAGACTACGAAGGTCTGAATATAGACGGCGCCCCTCTACAACCGGGCTATGCTAACATTTCATATCATCAAAAGAAAATCGCTCAGGCACGGAGCAGAAGAACAGAAACGAAAAAGAAGAGCTAGATTCAAATGAAAGACGGGGATGGGGGAGAATATAGCCCCTCAGGGCATCTTAGAACCGATCCCACCCTAAATCTTCTTCTCCGAACTTTTGTAGCTCTTTTCTCTCTTCAGACCCCTTGGCGGGCTCTCAGACTCTCTTTCTTTCTTTCAGTGTCTCCCTCTGCTTCCCCCCCCTTTTTTTTCTTGTCTCTATTTTCTTCTCTTCTATCTCTCTGTTCTGATGTTCCTATCCTATCTCTCTATTCTTGTTTGAAGGCATCAACCTTTATAGAAGGATGGCCTTCTGTTCTCAGCGTGAGCTCCCCGGCGCACCTCAGCACTCATCATCTCGGCGCGCCTGGCTTCGTATTGGGCTTGGCCCATTTGTTCAGAACTCGGCGTCGGAGGAGGTGCATCTAATGGGCTTCTTTTCATTGTTCTGGTGGACTTCTTGGTATATTCTTCTTGATGCTTGCCTAACACCTTGCGTTCACGCCCATATATGAGGCAGTGTGAACCCCCTTTCATGAGAATCAGAATTATTTGAGGCTTCTCTTCAGCAGGCAGATGATTGCCTGGAATTTGTCATAGTTTTATCAGCCTGACTATTTGAATGATAGTCATACTGGGCAGCGGCCTAGCCAGAGGTGGCTTCAACCGAACAGAGTGTTTGGGGGTAGTGAACCTCGTCTATTATGATTCTTAGAACCTCCGGGAATGGCACAGGAGCCGCACCCTTGATTGGTCTTTAAAGCCTTGAATTTGCTTTTGGCTTCTTCTTGTATATTTTAGGTGTCAACAAATGCCCCCCACCCGTAGGTGGCGTAAGCGAAGGATGAGTGATACGGGACCTGCAGGTGTCTATTGCGCCGTGCATTGCATTTTCTTCCGGCATGCCCCTGTTCATTGTGCATTTTCATAACTTTGAATCTTCATTCTGCTTGTATAACCCCAGTACTTTGTGAACGTACTTGGACAGACACCAGCATTTTGGGTTTAATCTCCTTATTGCAGCTTCCCAGAGTGAGCAATCCGGCACCGTTGACAGCATGGTCATCTCGGCACAACACTCAAACAACGCGACTCCATATCGGCACAGCACTGGTTTCGGCGCGCCTCCTTCTTTGACGCTCTCGGCGTGGGGTGCTCTTCGACGCGGCCAGCATCGGTAGCCTTTTCTTCTGCTGGCGCTCCCAGCACGGGTCGGCGTCGGTGCGCCTTTTGTCACACGCGCTCTCAACTCGGAACGATCTCGGCGCGCCTTAGGGTCCTCACCCTATTTAGCATCGAGAGGGAGGGGGAGAGCTCATTTTCATATGAGCTCTCTCTCTCTCTTCACATTCCACCTTCCACCGCGGCGGCGATCGGCGTGGGGAGCCTCTCCCTCTTCGCTTCTTCTCCCCTCATCGCGAGGTTTTCTTCTCTTCATTCGGGACTACGTTCCTCTTCATTACGGAGTCACCCCCTCTTGGTGGGTGTTCTCCTATTTGACCTCTGGGAATACCTCGGATATGGGGAGGTGCTGTCAAAAAATTTCTTGAAATTTTCTTTTCTATTTCTATCTCATATTATCTTATTTGCTTTGATTTTATCTGCAGTTGTTGAAATGGCCGCCAGTTCCAGCCGTTCTGCTTCCGGAACTACTGATGTTGATGCTTCTTCCCAGGGCGGAGTATTCGGCCCTGTTGTGACTTGGAGGAATATCGGACAGCTGGACCGAGGTCTTGGGCGGATCGCCATAGTTGACGAATCTTCCGACTCAAAAACGGACACAGTGTCTACATCCCACGTCTTGACCACTAAGGATGGGTTGGACTTCAATCGTGATGGCGACTATCATCCGGACCTTCTGAAGGATCGCCATCTCGCATCATTCATATGCACCTTCAATGTATCGGGAAAGAGAGATGTCATGTTGGCTCGGATGGTGGAACGAGCCATGTTGGTGGATAGAGACAGCTTGAAAGGCTCCGTATATCGCGGAGACACCATCTATCTCCCGGGAGAGCGGCGTAAGTGGAATGCCGTCTTGGGAGTAACTGAGCCAGAGGCGGAGCAGAAGATGCTGACGCGGGCTCCAGAATTCACACCGGCCAGGTGGGACACTGCTGCAGGTCGGGTCAACAGAGAAAAGCCCGGCTATGGTCTATTCTTGGCGCCTATCAAGTGGGGCTAAAGAGATGAGCCATTTGTTCTGAACTGCCTGGCTATTCAATTTAAGTTTCAGTTGGCTACTGGATGATTCGCAGACACAAAAGTGACCGACGGTCATCTTTTTTACGTGGGAGCGGTAGAATTTACAGAATATGTTCTGAAAGAATATGCTCCTTTACTGGTTAGGGCCGGGGTGTATCACAATGTATATGCATCCCGTTTCAGGTATCCCATTTCAAAAGGACTGTGCTGCGGCATGTTTGAAGTGTTCTGCCCACAATTTAATACTTTCTACACAGCAGAGGGCGAAACTTCTTTGGACCTCTGGAGCTTGTCACAACTATCGGGTCTGTCGATTGATGGAGAGCCTTACGAAGAGGTCTGTCTTCATGACTTAATCAAGGATGAGACAGATGGTGAGGGTTAGTATTACTTCGGCTTCTCATATCGGTATTTGATGAAGGCATACCGCTCCCTCTGCCTGGCACTCAACAGGGGATCATCTAGGGGATATCAAACCCGAGAGAAGAGCAGCAAGCTGAGAGTCCAAGTGGGACACTGGATTCAATATTTCTTCGATGGTTCTTTGAAGTACAATGAGTTCCCTCATGTGGCTCCTGTTGCGGGTAAGCCCAGTAAGCCTCCCAAATTCAACTCAGAGCTGCCTGCTACACTTCGACGGATCAGCCGGGGAGGACCGAATCCAACTGGGGCGGACCCCCCCCTTACTCATTGTGCTGCCTATCTCACCTTTTGGTTGTGCACTTTCGCTCTCCCGCAGGGAGATGAGATAGTTATTAGGCCGGAGGCAATATACCCGGCATGTCAGATGGCCTGGGGCATGCGGCTTGCTCTATGTCCAGCAGCACTTTGCCTAATTTATAAATCTCTGGGAGACATTCATATGCATCGAATACCCCGCTCTTTCAGAACAGTTGGGCCGTTTCATTTCTTCAACACCTGGGTATGTAATTTGTTTCCAGAACTTGCTCCCAGGATCTTGCAGACAACTACGTTATACCCCAGAATGCTGGAACTTGCAAGTGCTGAACCCGGCCCAGTATCTCAGTAGCTTTTCTCTATTAGAGGCCGGCTAACAAGGGTTCCAATGGACTCAGCAGGAACCATCAATTTCTGGAATCTAGAAGCACATTCTGCTCCATTGGTAAACCGCCAGCGTGAGTGCAAGCTCGAGGCAGTGGAGACTTTCACACATTTCATTTCGGGCAACACAGTGACCCGGCCAATTCTGGAGCCTGAGCTCATTGACTAGGCTTTATCAATTCACCCCAGTGTCTTAGTGTTTAGAAAGCGAGGCGTGGTTCATTTAGAACCCTATTACCCTTTCAGTTTGGCCAAAATTTTGGCTATGATCAGCACATTCCGCCTTCAGCTGCTCAGTTCCCTTTGGACAGTAGGTCAAAGCATAGCTTAGCTGTTGTAAGCGAGGGTCGCTCCTGGTGGGATTACTTCCACCGTCGGGATGCCAATGTCTTCAGAGTTCCAATGCCGAACCGCGTACCCCGGGTTACTTCAGAATATATGAAATGGTGGAATGCTCGAACCAGATTTTACCGCAATGCCAGAACGGCATGCCGAGACGTGGCCGAGCGCACCTTTCTAAGCCAGCAGCTTGGGCCAATTTTTGATATTGATGAAGCCCATTTGAAGAGGTTGTTCTCCCAACATCCGAAGGAGGTGGACGCGTATATAGCACGCAGGAAGGCCACGAAAGAGGAAGCAACTGAACAGCTGGTGCCTGTGCTTGCTGACATATATGAAGATGCTTTCACGTGGAATTTAGAACATATGTTCCAGATTGGTGACTCCCGCTTGGAGCTTCAGCAGTACCCATTTCCCATTGAGGAGCCACTCTCTAAAGCAGTTTCATGGAAGTGTGAGGTTGACCGCTTTTTCCCGTACCGGGCGTTTGTTAATAGAGAAGACAGAATGCTGACATACGATCAACATACGTCTTGGATGTTCATCTTGATGAATGTCCATGGGCTGACCCTTGACAGGCCCATAGAAAGTGTCCTGGACAAGCCTTTGTTTGTATCTTTTCATTATGCCAATGGTTGGGGTTTCGACCACCTTGGCTTATATCATTGCATAGATTCCCATGGTCATGCGGACTTGGCCGACTTAGCCGAGAAGTGTAAGAAGATTGGCGACGTCTGCTGGCTCGTTCGGGAGGCTGCATCTCGAAGCAAGGAGGTGGCTTATCAGTATTGACCCCTCTTGTCTTTTTACAATGGCCCGGCAGGTAAAGTCTTCTTCAGTTGACACGTAGAGTAGTTTGTTGCTCAATTCTTTTATAACGGCATGTGCTTCATTTGATAGACCGCCCAGATATAAAGCAGCATGGACTTTATAGGAAGATCATCTCCCAAGCCCAGAAACCAGAATATTTTGATGCTCCCACACCAGTGTCGACCACTACTCCGCTGCCACCTGGTAAAAAGAGAGCGTCCTCCGTGTTGAAAGTTGCAATAGGCCGAGCGAAGAAAGCTCGAAAAAGTTCCTCGAAGCAGTCTTCGACTGGTGCAGCTGAAGCTCCTCTGCCCAAAGTGCCATCATTTGAATAGTTTATCGCTCAGAAAGAGGCCACTTAGCAAGCAATCAAATGTGACATTACTTTTCTCCGCGATCTATAGGAATGCTTCTTTTCATGGCATCTTCATTCTTTTGACACCTTCTTCGTTGGATTTTAGCTCAAGGAGCAGCTGGCACCACTACGAGTGTCGAAGAGGTCACCCTGGAGACGGAGGATATGGGATCTTCTGCCATGGCCACGATAGGGGCAGTCAGGGCAGTTGAAGCCATAGGGGAGAGTCTCCCCACTATTGAGGAAGATGTCAGACTCCCTTCCCCCACGCCTGCCAGTGAGGCCGAGGGTGAGCCGAGTGACTGTTATCTTTCTAACTTTTCTCGTCTCAGTGATCTTCTTGCTCTGCCTTATGTATATCTTTGTGTTGTAGTGGCAGGAGTGGTCAGTACTACAGTTGAGACGCCTACTGTGGATGCTCCTTTACAGCATGAAGGACACAAAACTTCGTTAAAGAAGGGTGCCATCCCACTGCGGTGTGTATTCACCCGCTCAGCGACCCGCAAGGCATCGGCGGAGGAAGACCAACCAGAGATTAGCATAGATATTTCTTCCAGTAGTTCTGCCACCCTTTCTGACGAAGAAGTTGATCATGATTCTTTCGAAGGTGATGAACAAGCGTCTGCGGCTGCCAGTTAAGGGGCAGTGGCACCCTCTGCGTTGTCAAGTGGTCCCTTAATATTCAGTCCCTCGAGGTTGCTGGTGACATCATCTGAGGGAATGTTGCCGGAAGAATTTACCGGAATAGACATGGAGGTTGAGATAACCCCTCCTTTTGGTGCTTCATCTGCAGAGTTAGAGTCTTCTATACAGGCACTCGAAGAGATAGGTGCTGTGACCATAGTAAGTTCTGCCCGCCCTTCTGCAGAGCTGCATACCTTTTCATTCTTTTTTGCCATCTTGGTGCTTACTGGAATCTTGTTCCAGGAGTCTGACGCAGCCGATCACCCTTTGGTATCATCCTCTGATGCCATCATTGTTCCGTCGAAGGCTTTGGATATGCTACCGCTTGCCACTGCATCTGCTTCAGAGGCGATTACTGTACTTCATCCTGTGCTAGTAAGGATACACCCAGCTGCCAAAGTATCGTCAATGGAGCTGGGCTCACTAGGAGAAAATTCTGCTCTAGTGCCCGCGACAGAGCTGAGGGCTGAAGTCAATCCGTCGAGAGATTCTGCCTTCGTCCCGGCAGCCACAATGACTATTACGCCTGACCCTGCGACTCCATCTGTAACAGCATTAGAGTCGAAACCTCTGCCTCTTCCAGCACCTGCGGAAGAGAGTTCTTCAAAGAGCCTGGGGGAGTATGAGCAAGCCGTTGTGGTGCCAGCTTCTTCAGCTTTGGTGGCTATCCCCTCTTATTCTTTCGAGCCCGACACTGGCTTATGGGCCTCCATATACAAAAAGGTGACCTCTGAGGTGGCACCGGTAGCTTCCCTCGGCTTTACTTCATCAGAGGACTTTTTCTGGCAGAGTTTAGAAATGATGCACCGAGTCGTAGAATCTCAGCTGACATTGTCTTACCCCCAACTGAAGGAAGTGACCGAACGACTAATGGTCGGGCTGCAGGCGTTAGGCTGTCCCTTGGATATTTGGGCCCAGCGAGTGCTGTTCCTGCTTAAATTTGTACACCGCCGAGACTTTCTCAAGAGGATAATGAATGACCGGCTGGCGGCCCTCGAATTGCATAAAGTTGACTGTCAGACGGAGCTGGCGTCCCTGACCTCCGATCTTCATAGGAACAAGTCCCAGGTTGAAGCTTCAGCTGCTCGTGCACAATTCCTACGCAACCAGCGGGAAGAGCTCCGAGCTGAATTAAATGCCGTCGAAGCTGAGATACCCCTGTTGGAAGCTACAGAAGTTCAGGGCATCGAGGAGACCGCCTTGCTAGAGGGTTGAGTTGCATCTCTGCAGACGGAGATGACTCGCGTTCAGGAGGAGGAAATGCAACTCCGTGAACTGGGAGTGGCTCCACTTGTCAGGCTCATTGATTTTGAAGATATCTTCAGGCGGTCTTAGTTGATCTGCCCTTTGTAATCTATCCGCCTCGAAGGGCCCCTATTGTATTTTCTCCCCTTTTGTAATGAAATACAAGTTTCCCTTGATGCTTCAAGGTGTCCCCTTTCACTTGTTTTCTGACAATTTTGGCGACATGTATGGAAGTATACCCGTATCCGTACCATAGGAGAGCGTCCACCCTTTCAAGGAAAGGATGGGAGCCTCGCTCCACCGCGTGCCGGGGTCCCAGAGGTTGCCAAATTGGTACAAATGTAAGTCTCACTGGCAAGAAATGCCGAAAATATGACTGCCGGCTGACGAGAGGTCCATTCGGGATAGGCTTTATTACCAGTGGGACAACTGATGGGAGTGTCACCAAGAGGTATAGCATGCATTTTATAGTAACCACGTTATCGACCCAAGCGCCCTTTCAGGTTTTCGCCGGAGCCAGCCCCCTTTTGCTTTTGCCCATGCGCCCTTTTGGGTTTTCACTTGGCGGGGTACCCGATTTTACCTGCGGCGCCCTTTCGGATTTTCGCCGCAGCCAGGTTCATAGCCATTTTTGCCCTTGCCCCAGTGTAGCAACAAGGCCAGGAAGACACCTCTATTTTAAGCCTCATTTTTTTATCATTTTTTATTATATATATATATATTGAACTCAATTCTCGGGGTAGAGTCGGGCTTGAGGAAATGCTGGCCGACCATGCCGATGGTGACAAGGGCCGCGAGGAAGTTGATCGGTCTTGTTGATGATGAAAAGGGTCGCAAGGAGGCTGACCGATCTTGCCGATGGTGACAAGGGTCACAAGGAGGCTGCCCGATCTTGCCGATGGTGACAAGGGTCAGAAGTGGGTTGACCGATCTTGCCGATGATGACAAGGGTCAGAAGGAGGCTGACTGATCTTGCCGACGGTGACAAGGGTCAGAAGAGGGTTGACCGGTCTTGCCGACGATGACAAGGGTCGTAAGGAGGCTGACCGATCTTACCGATGGTGACAAGGGTCAGAAGTAGGGTCGACCAGTCTTGTCGATGATGACAAGGGTCGTAAGGAGGCTGACCGATCTTGCCGATGGTGACAAGAGTCATAGGTAGGTCGACCGATCTTGCCGATGATGACAAGGGTCGCAAGGAGGCTGACCGATCTTGCCGATGGTGACAAAGGTCAGATGTAGGGTCGACCGATCTTGCCGATGATGACAAGGGTCGCAAGGAGGCTGACCGATCTTGCCGATGGTGACAAGGGCCAGAAGTAGGGTCGACCGGTCTTGCCGATGATGACAAGAGTCGCAAGGAGGCTGACCGATCTTGCCGATGGTGACAAGGGTCAGAGGTAGGTCGAGGGTAACCTCGTTACTACATCATCATTTCATCTCATCATTTTATTTATCATTCATTTTTTATCACATACTGACTCAAGCACCCTTCCGGGTTTTCACCAAAGTCAACCCCCTTTTGCTTTTGCCCACGCGCCCTCTCGGGTTTTCACGTGGCAGGGTACCCGATTTTGCCTGCAACGCCCTTTCGGGTTTTCGCCACAGCCGGGTTATAGCCATTTTTTCCCTTGTCCTGATGTAGGAACAAGGCCGGCGGGGCACCTCTATTTTAAGCCCCATTTTAATCATTATTTTATCATCATTATTTTTGTACTCATATAAGAGGAGGATGTTGAGAGGGCCGGCTAGGGCTCAAGGCCTTATGCCGAGGAAAAGGTTTATTCGTTAGCAAAGATGCAATGCTAACACAAAGGATATATTTGTGCCGGTTCGGGTGGGAGGCCCGCAACGGCAGTGCTGTATGGCGTTTGGCCAGGACACGAAGTCTTACGCCAAAAAAGGGGTTTATTCATTAGCGAGAAGTCAATGCTAACACAAAGGATAGATTTCGAGCCGATTCGGGCGTAGGGCCCGTAATGGCGATACTGTATAAGGGTCAGCTAGGACACGAAGTCTTGCGTCGAGAAGGGTTTATTCGTTAGTAAGAAGGTAATGCTAACGCAGAGGATAGACTTGTGCCGATTCGGGCGTAAGGCCCGCAATGGCAATGATGCATAAGGGTCGGCTAGGACACGAAGTCTTGCGCCGAGAAGGGTTTATTCGTTAGCAAGAAGGTAATGCTAACGTAAAGGATAAATTTGTGCCGATTCGAACGTAAGGCCCGCAATGGCAATACTGTCTCATATGTCATTGTGTATTAATAGATTTTAGAGCTTGGCCAGGACGGAGTGCCACTAGACCAAGGTAAGGGTAGCTCGGCCAGGACGGAGTGTCACTAGACCAAGGCAAGGGTAGCTTGATCGGGGCGGAGTGCCACTAGACCAAGGTAAGGGTAGATCGGCCAGGGCGGAGTGCCACTAGACCAAGGTGAAGGTAGCTCGATCAGGGCGGAGTGCCGCTAGACCAAGGTAAGGGTAGCTCAGCCAGGGCGGAGTGCCACTAGACCAAGGTGAAGGTAGCTCGATCAGGGCGGAGTGTCACTAGACCAAGACAGGGGTAGCCTGATCGGGGCGGAGTGCCACTAGACCAAGGTAAGGGAAGCTTGGCCAGGGCGGAGTGCCACTAGACCAAGGTAAGCGTAATTCGGCCAAGGCGGGGTGCCACTAGACCAAGGGTAGACATAAGTCATTCTGGGAATGCTGGTTGAACCGTGTGATACAGCTTCAGGTGTTTCCCATTAAGGGGGGAGAACTGGATGACTCCTTTGTGATCCACAAGGACATACTCACCCCCTTCATATACTCGGTAGACAACATACGGTCCTACCCAGTTTTCAACCAACTTCCTTTTGGGGTTGGAGGCCATTACTTCTCTTCTTTTAACCATTACCAGGTCACCCTTTTTGAATTCACGTCCTTTGACCAGCTTATCGAAAGCACGGTCCATGCGGGCTTGATAGAGTTGGATATTTTATTGCTCCCGGAGATGCTTTCCTTCGAGCTCGGCGAGCTCCTCCAGTCTTCTTTCTATGTTGGTCTGCTCGCTGCTTACCAATCCGTGCTGGATGGCGATTCGCAACGAGGGGACCTCTAACTCAATTGGCACCACAGCCTCCGACCCGTATACGAGGGAGTAGGGTGAGCAGCCAGTCGGGGTCTTGTAGACTGTACAGTAAGCCCAGAGTGCTTCGTACATTCTTTCTTCCCAGTCTTTTTTATTAGCCTTGACAGTCTTTGCTAGCATAGTGCATAGCATTTTGTTGAAGGCTTCTACAAGTCCATTGGCTTGAGGGTAGTAGGGAGATGATGCCCTCCAATCAATCATGTATTTATCGGCTAGTCGGTACACCTTTTGATTCTTGAAGTGACTGTCGTTGTCGGAGATGATTCGGCTGGGTACACCAAATCGGAATATTATGTTTTGTCGGAAGAACCTGGCGACCAGTTCTCCCGTCACTTCTCTTAATGCTACCGCCTCTGCCCACCTGGAGAAGTAGTCTGTAGCTGCTAAGATATATTTGCATCTGGATGAAGATGCTGGTAGTGGTCCCACCACGTCCGTACCCCATTGAGCAAACGGCCAGCTTGGGATGGTAGGATGCAGTGGCACAGGTGGCCTTCTTGCCACAGTGGCATGTTCCTGACACCTTTGACAGGCTTTGGCGAACTTGCAGTAGTCGTCAAACATAGAAGGCCAATAGTAGCCCAACTTCTTTATTTCAATTTTAATTTTCGGACCGGCCTGGTGTGCCCCGGTTGACCCGGCATGGACCTCTTGCATTACCTGTCTTGCTTCCCCTAGGGATAAGCAGCGAAACAAGATCTTCTTTTGGGCATCTGCCATTATCTGGAACAATGTTCCATTCCTCATTTCATAAGAGTCCTTGACTCTCAGGAGCTTCATTCTCTATTCTTTCTCCTTCGAGAGTTGCTGGTGTTGAAACCAATGCAGGAGGTGCTCCTGCCACTCGGACTGCTGGATTGCTTCTACAGCTGTCACTTCATTTGCTTGTTCATCGGCTAAAGCTTCGGTCATACTGGGGACCTACCGCCGGTTGATTACGGTTATATTTAGGCTTGTATCAGGCGGGACCGCCAGAGAACTTGCCAGCTTTACGAGGGCGTCAGCTTGAGCATTCTGTCCTCGGTTGATGTGCTTGATGCTAATGAAAGAGAATCTTGTCATTAGGCGGAGAGCCAGATGATAATAAGGAATGAGTTCTTGCTTCCGCACATCGAACTTCCCCTCTAACTATTTTATAACCAGCATGGAGTCCCCGAATGCTTCCAGGATTTGAATCCCCATAGACAGAGCAATCTGTAACCCGACTATGAGGGCTTCATATTCTGCTTCATTGTTTGTGAAAGGCTTGTTTATTGAATAGGATGTATGTATGACTTCTCCTTCTGGAGATTTTAGGACTACGCCTGGCCCCGCCCGGACTCTGGCTGATCCAGTTGCTGAGGTGTCAATTCTGGAGGCACCGTCAAAATACAGCTGCCACAGAGAGGGCCGCACTTGGCCGACCTCTAAGGTTTCATCTTCAGGAAGCTCTGGTTCCAAGGGGCAGTCTTCAGGTACCGGATGCTCAGCAAAGAAGTCTGCGATAGCTTGGCCCTTGACGGCCCTCTGCGGTACATAGGAGATATCATACTCCATAAGAATCACCGCCCATTTGCCTAGGTGGCCTTTGAGGGCTGGTTGGGACATGATGTATTGAAGCGGATCCACTTTGGAAATCAGCTTAACTTCATGCGACAGCATATAGTGTTGGAGATTCTTGACCGCAAAGACCAATGCTAGGCAGATCTCCTCAATATAAGTGTACCTCTCCTCAGTTCTGACCATTCTTCGACAGAGGTAATAGATGGCTTGTTGTTTTCCTTCTTCATTATTCTGGGCCAGCATTTCCCCTAGGGAGTTGCATGTGGCTGCTATGTAGAGAATTAGCGGCCGTCCTTTCACCGGTGTACCCTGCACTGGAGGAGTTTTTAGATAGTCTGTCAGCTTGTCGAAGGCCGTCTGGCAATCTTCATCCCAGTAGAAGGGAACATCTTTCATCATTAGCTTATGAAAGACGTGGCATCGCCCTGACAGGTTGGATATAAACCGTCGGATGTATGCCAGACGGCCTTGAAGAGATCTCAGCTCAGAGAGGTTCCTTGGGGAGGGTAGCTCCTGAATTGCCTTGATTTTTGCGGGGTCTATTTCGATTCCCCGATATCTGATAATGAAACCCAAGAACTTTCCTCTCGATACTCCGAACGCACACTTCATAGGGTTCATCTTCAATTCATACTGTCTCAGCCTCTGAAAAATAACTCGGAGGTCTTGCAGATGATCTTCTCTCTTTCTGGTCTTGACTACCAGGTCATCTATGTAACACTCGACCTTATGGTAGAGTAGCTCATCAAATATTCTAGTCATCGCCTGCTGATAAGTTACGCTGGTGTTATTTAATCCGAACGGCATTCTCTTGTAGTGATAAATGCCTTTGGGAGTTCGGAAGGCAGTGTGGACCTGGTCATGTTCCGCGATCCATATCTTGTTGTAGCCGGATGACCCATCCATGAATGATAGGGCCTCATGACCGATTGTTGCATCTATCATGACGTCCGTTATTGGTACTGGAAAGTCATCTTTAGGACAGGCTTTATTCAGATCTCAGAAGTCAACACATATCCGAATCTGTCCATTCTTCTTCTTCACGGGCACGATATTAGCTAGCCACGTGGTATATTGATTTTCCACGACGAAGCCCACATCAATGAGCTTGTCGACTTCTTTGCATATTTGAGTGATGAGCTCTGGCCTCATGCGTCGCGGCAGCTGCTTCACCGGCTCGGCTTCAGGGTTTATGGTTAGCTCATGCTGTGAGACTGCGGGGCTCAGTCCTGGCATCTCCTTGTAGGTCCAGGCAAAGCAATCCCGATATTCCTATAGCAGCTGGATGTACAGCTTCTGTTCTCCAGTAGATAGTTGAGCACTGAGGAAGGATGGTCTAGGGTCATCCTCATCTCCCAACTTGACTTCTATCAGTTCATCAATTGTTGCTTGGCCTCCGTCTTCTATCTCAGGGGGTGCAGGCTGAAGGTTGACAAAGTCTAGTATATCATCTTTAAGGTTGAGGACCTCGATCTCTTCATCTTGCCTTATCTGAACTTCGTCAGGAATCTCTTGTTCGGCTGGTAGTGGCTGCATGCACTATTCTACCAACAAGTCTACCTCAATAGCAACTTCAAGGGGGTGAGTTGATTGCCTCACCCCCTGCTGAGGGGTTTGCAGTTACTAGGGACTGGTGTTTGTTTGTCATTAAGTCAAAGTAGCACTGTAGCTCTATGGTACAGGGTGAGGAGGTCTCAGTCCCTTGGATCACCATGTCTTTAGTGGAGGTAGCTATTTCTTTTCTAGCAACACCCATCTCTTGATCAGGCTTGGGAGAAGCTTCCCTGACTGGTTCAAGAAGTGCCGAGATCATCAAGAGAGGAGGGCCACTATAGGGAGGCAGCTCTGGTTCTTTAACATCTTCAGCTTCACTACTGCTAGCTGTGTCAAATCTGGCTTGAAGAGCTGTATCTTCAGGATAGACCTGCTCCCAGCACCGGCAGGGGAATATGGCCTCTGATTCTAGACTTCTTGGTTGAGCTGGCTCAGTGTATTCAACTCTGCCAGGTGTTCATCAAAAGTTGCCCCTACTGGTTTATCCTCAGTTAGGTAGAAAGCGGAGATGGTATCCACTTCATAGCGTCCGCTGTAATAGTATTCCTCGAGGGTGAAGCCCAACCCTGGGTGTTTAGAGACACGTCTCATTTCTTTATCTAGGCTCGGGGGATACCATAGCTTCTGGAATGCTTCTTTCTTCTTGCGAGGTTGGCCAGAGGGTCTTCTATATCTTCAGGCAGATGACAATATGTATCCTCCGGTATAGGGTGCTCCTCGGCTGTGTAGAACAGGCTGCTGGGACCCTCTATCTGTGCCACCTCTCAAGCTTTGAAAGGCTCTACAGTGGCATTATCGAGGCCGAGAATTGGCATGGTAAGGCCCTCCGGGATCCCGATGTGGTCGTGATGCTGGTTGACCCTGACTTTATTAGCTTCGGGGTAGATGGCGGGAGGTGCTATCCGGCCTACATCTCCTGTGACAGTGATGTGTGAGACCGTCTTGGGATTAACATATCTGTGCGGCGGCGGAGGGAACCATCCGACTTTGGACGTGCTTTTTATTGTGCTAGAAGAGGTCTTCGTTTCAGGGGCCTTCTACGACCGTTCTTCATATAGAGGGGCATCCGCCCAGTGGCATTCGAACACTTCGAATGGGTGGAGATCAGAAAATACTCTTTCCTCCTTCCCATCCAGGTTATATTTGATGCACTGGTGGAGCGTGGAAGGTACCACCATGTTCTCGTGTAGCCAAGGGCGGCCAAGCAGCGCCTTGTATGAGGTGCAAGAATCGATGACATGAAACTGCACCTTCGTGACAAAGTCCGCTAAAGTGAGTGTGAATTCTGCTACTCCTAGCGACACTTCACACTTTTGATTGAAGCCGGCAATACGCATATCCCTGACTTTTTGGAGACGCACGTTGAAGTAGTGCCTCTCATATATTCTGTAAGGCAGGATGTTGACAGCCTCCCCGGGATCCACCAGGATTCAGTTCAGCTCCCGGCCATTCAGATGCCCCCTCATATATAGAGGTCTGTTGTGGCTGATAGTGGAAAGCAACATATCCTCCTGACTGAAGGTCGTGCTGGCTTCCGGTAGTGCCTCAACTAGGCAAGCTTCATATTGAGCAGGCGTCTGCAGAGCAGTAATAATCGCATGTCGGGTCTCTTCACCCAGAGAGAGGATTTCCCAAACAGTGAATCTTGCCGGGAGCTTCTTCAATAGCTTGAACACCCGACTTCCTGCTCGGACATTGGATAGCTTCATTTCTTCTGCCCACCTGGGCTTGGAAGAGTCTTGGACTACGGCCCCTGATGGACCTGCTTCATCAGACTCGGGGGCCACACCCTTCCGCTTGGGGTCGTCTCCTTGCTGTCCTTCAGTGACTGATGCCGGGCGAGCTTCTGCTTCCTCTGGTAATTCGACAGATTGTTGGGGTTGCGGGTATGTACCCCCAATCGCTGGTTCGACCTCCTGGCATAGTTGAATCCCCTTTGACATCTTCACAAATTCTATGAAGGAAGGAGTGGCAGTGATGCCCCCACTTTGGTTGTATAAGCCTGGCGGAGGAGGGATTTGAACTCCCCTGACCTCCGGAGGAGGTATCTTGTAGGGTTGTTCCCCCCTGAAGATAATGTTGTGGTTGGCGGGTGGCTGACGCCCCCACCTTCAGCCTGACCAGGTTGCATGCGCAACAGTCGTGGCTTCAGCCTGATTTTTCTTGGCGGCGGGTGTGAAGCATATCTCTTCTTCATCTTCCTCACCAGGCAAATTGAACAGAGCAGATAGGGTGTTGCAAGAGAGGGTTACACCCTTTGTAGCGTTGCTGGCCCCTCTTTTCTTTCTTTGTCTTCTTTTATTTTCTTTGGCTGGCGCTTGCCCCCAAAACAGGCTGCCAACCTTGTCTGATGCTTCGTCAGCTTCCTCTTCCTGCTTTAGTGAAAGTTGTTCTAGCTCCTGCCACGGGACATGATCCTTTACTAGCAGAGGTTCTAGCTCAGGCTGTACATACTCATCTAGCCCATTTCTATAGTCTTGCAGCCGCCGGGCTTCTTGACTGATTTCCTTGACTGCCGGTAACGGAGTCTGCCTCCTCCGGTTATGGGTGGGTATTCTGATGACTGCTGGTGGGCTGGTCAACACAGGTGTTGCCACTGGCAGAGGGCGCCGTGGTGTGATGCCACGAATTTGCGCCCTCACTATTGGGTGAGACATGGCCTTCTTCTTGGTTCATGCGGGGACTTGCTGCCATCCCTCTTGTTCTTTTATTGCGGCCAGGAAGCAAGCTTCGTAGGTGTGCTGAGTACTGGCTTCTACGGTCTCCTCAGGCAATGCTTGATATAAAGAGACCATGTTGACGGCTGCTCACCTTATAGACGCCTCATGTGGTTGTGGAGGGTCAACCTTGTACTCCCCCAATTCTATTTCTTCTTTCCTCACCATGCTTTCGATAATATCCTTGAAAATATAACAATCTTCGATCGAATGTCCAGCATCTGGTGGTAAAGGTAGAATCTTGGACTGTCTCTTCTCTTCAGGTCCTCCGGCCTCTTCGGCTCAGGTAGGGTGACCTTATCGTACTAGGTAACCCAATCAAACAAGATCTTGGTCTTCTCCTTCGGGAAAGAGTAGGCTTTCTTCATATTATCCCGGAGGGATGGGCCTTCTTTGCCATCTTCAGTCTTAGCAGGCTGAGGAGCAGCTGTCTTCTTGCCTTTATCTTTTTGCTGTTCAAACGCCTTGATATCAAGGGCGTTCGCTTCTCTAGGTGCCTGGCGCCGCTCTGCTGCCTTACCTTTTTGTGCAGTGGCAATATTTGGTGTAGGGACAGGTTTTGCCAGAAAGGCTTCTACCTCGGCCACAATATTATTCAGGCTGTCGAACGACCGAATTTCCATACCAATCATTTTTTCCAGCACCTCTCTTCTGAGGTTCTGTTTGCAGATCTGTACAGCGTCCTCCTGGTGCGGGGGCCGTTTGCATCTCATTCCGAGGTTCCTCCACCTCTTGATGTAGTCAAGGGCCGTCTCATCTGCCCTCTGTTTTGTCGAATATAGTTCAGCCACTGTGACCTCCCTCTCTATGACATGGAATCTTTTTCTGAACTTCCTCTGCATGTCCAATCGGTCACTGATCAACTCGGCCGGAAGGTTGGAGCACCATTCAAATGCGAGCCCTGTGAGTGAGGACCCGAAAAACTTCAGTAAGTATGACTCGTCGGTGGCTAGGTCACCCATGACGGTCATGTAGTTGGCGACATGTTCCTTTGGGGATCCCTTCCCGTTGAACTTGTCGAATTTTGGCGGCTTGCTAATCCCAGGAGGGAGCCGCTTGGCAGCGTGATGCGGCGGGTATGGAACCCTATATGCATTGATTGCGGCATAGTCACCTTCGGCCCTTTCAGCAAGCTTCAGCTCGATCATTCTTTCCACCATCATCTTGCTCATGACGGTCGGATCAACCGGTTCTGGGTAGAAGTGTGCCGGTTGCAAGTAGGGGGTGACCAGGGTGGTCGCTTGCGGAGGAGGACGCAGTAGTGGAGGTGTCTGGTGCACCTGTGGTAGCACTGGCGGCATCAGCGGCTGTGATGGGCACTGTTGAGTTGTCACCAAGCTTGGTTCCGCCGGCTGAGGCCGGGTGTAGAGTGGTGGGAAGTCATTTTGGCTGGCGGCTCCCGGTGATGACTCGGCCAGCATATCAGGCTGCTTGGATGCCGAAGACTGCTCTGTCTTCTCCATCAATTACTTTTTCAGTAGTTCTACCTCCAGGCGGTACCATTGGAGTATCATTAGTACGGCCAGATCCATAGTTGCGATGCTGGGGATAGCCTCTGTCGTCTCGCCAGATGCACCCTCAGGTAGGATGTCAAGCAAGACATCTTCTTCTTCTCCTGCCGTCACCACGTTTACGGTAAGAATAACAACCTTATCATGTTGTCAGAGGTGGGCCATGGTTTGCACCCCCTTGGTTTTCGCCAACTTTTCTTTTGCAGCTTCCGCCCTTCGAGTACTCAGCCCCGGACTTCCGGCCAGCCGGGCTAACTTCTGAGGCTCCTCGGGCAATCTTCCATAGTGGCCAGATATCCCAGCCATGTTGCAGGTGAAAATCTGCATCTTTCTTCTCTGTCAGCAAACCCTCCTTTTGACATTTTCGGGAAGCTGAGCCTCTCAAACATAGAGACTCTTCTCCTTTCCCCCTGATGAAGAGTATCTTCATTGGCTTGAATGTCAAAGCTATCTTCATACCCATTGTCATCAACCAATGACGTCATTCTTCTATCTTCTTCTTCTTCTACTGCCATTGATGGGCAGTGATCTTCTTCAGCCATGGCTGCTTGCAACAGCCGTTGTTGGCCCAAGGAGGGGTTGCCTAATCCCCTAAAATAGCTCCTGACCATACTGGTCATTTCTTTTTGCCCTCGGTCCGGATGTAGGGTCAGGGATAGTTATCGACCTCCCATCGGAGGGACGTAAGCAAGCCGAGCCCTTTTGGCAGTCTGTCGAAATCTTCCACCCACAGCGGGGATGTTGGACTGTCGGGCGCAGGCCCTAAAGCTTCCACGGTGTGAAGGGTCCACAACCGTCTCTTCCTTCTTCAGGGCAAGGCCCCTCTTCTTGGTCTTGTCTGCTCCAGTACATCTGGAGCGGTGTTGGACTGGTGCGTCTTGGTAGGCAAGCTGGACCTTCTTGGGGGCCCAAACTTTCTTGAATCTACTTGGCACGGGAGCCAACCTTCTCTGGCCATGGCGGCCGGCTTCTTCCTCCTCGGCTCTTCTCCCGGACAGAGCCTGATAAGAGTTGTAGACTGGTATTGTGGGGATTACCCAATTCGGGCTCACTCGAGCTGGGCGTCCATCTAGAAAGACGCAGAGCCCCCCTACCAGCATGGACTTGCCGGACGTTGAGAGGCGTCCGGTCGTAGAAGCAGCAACCTTTCTTCGGGGGTTCTGGTGTCGGTGCCTCCCGAAATTCTTGGCAGGGACGGGGCGGGCCCCGTGAGCAATATGATGCACCATGCAACTGGCGACTTGAATCAGGCTCGTGGGTGAGCCAGCACAGTGCCGAGCCTCCGGGGCCTCGACCTTCTATGCAATCTTCTTCTCTGTGGGTTCTGAGGACTCCGTCTGCAGCATGTCAGCAAAGGCCAACCCCAAGAAGTTGGGGAAGCCTACGGTCGGTGGGAAGGAGCCGAAAACTGTGGGCACTGCCAGGTACCCGTGTTCGGCGTGGCCAGCGATGATCGCGGGGCCGAAGTCAAGACCTTCGAGTTCCAATGATGTCATCGTTCACCTAAGACAGACGAAGAAATAGTCAATATTCTTGGGGGAAGCCCCCGAAGGTATCCTCTCTTAGCAAAGAGATGAAGGGAGACCAAGGTCCCACAGGGCGTGCCAGACTTGTGGGGACATATTTTTTTATCCCTTTATCTATCCTTTTTATTCATTTATTTTGCTTGTTTATTTGGTTTATAATAGGTGTGCCAGTCACTGGCGTGTTAGTTTATTGTGCGCTCGATCTGACCCGGTCAGTCGATTGTGATATTCGTGTCGGGACCCGGAGTCCGTCATACCATAAAGGTTATGACGTTAATTACGTCCTCTAAGAAAGAGCACAACCCTTGATTAATTGCCAAGAAAAGATGCCTTGATGGCAAAACAAGATAAGACTGTGATGCTAACTTCGCGAGCAGGATGCGAAATATGCATAAATAACCGTGCAACGTGAGATGTGATAATAATGTATGGCGTAAATCTGGCAACATGTCCCCTTATCTTGGTTCATGCCAAGTGGGGACATAGGTCATCCACCCACGGAATGTTGGGATGAAAGCCAAAGGAAAGATGGGCGTAACCCGGGATCCAAAAGAATCACAATATGACAAGAGAATGTCCACCATCATGGTACTTGTTGATATTCCCTTTAAAGACCATTGGAGAACATGCAGTGGCAGGACTCCAAGGGCCAACAGGGTTAAAAGAAAACTTGGCGGTCAAATGGTATAATGTAGGGTAAAACCGCGTTAATTTAGCTCCCTTAGACTTGGATGAAGAACCATGATTCCCCATAATACGATAAAGGTTAGCATGAAGATTAACAGGATTGGGACGTCAGGTTTAGACTGGATCTAGGCTTAGTAAAGTTGCTGAGACGTTAGATGTTTGAGTGGTGACTAGTATTAGGGTGAACCGGCGCGGCTGGGGTCCCGACGCGAAGGCAAACCGGCGTGACTGTGAGCACCAAAGGGGGCATCGGCGTGGCAAGTGGTCGGCGTGACCAGTGTCTCGGCGCGCCCGTCATCCGGTGCGGAACCCGCACATGGAGAGGGCTGCGCCGGGAGGCTATATGGCGCCGAGAAGAGTTGATGAGAATCGACGTCGAGCACTGACTTTTTATTTTGTATTTGAGTCCTTTTATTTGTACGTATATCCTTGGGAAAGTATGTACGCAATTGTAAGGCTTTATAAGCCACTTTGTCATTCTCTAGGATTCTTTAGGTTTTTATGTAAAAGTGTAGTAGGTCCAGCAAGGGACCCCCCAGTCCTTCCGGCCCATTGGTCCACCTAAGCCATGTGGGGCTAGTCAACCATCCTAGGTGGCTTCTAGAAGGGTTGAATGCCTATTAGACACATGGGGGGACAATTGGACTAAAAAGTCCAAGATGCCACCTACCATGGCCTCTTGGTCAAGGGGGCGCCCCCCTCCCTTTAGAATTTTTTTTTTCAAAAATACATTGATTAGAATTAATTAGTTCTATCCCTTATCTACCCTCCCTAATTCTAGATCTAGGGTTATTTTATGTCTTTTTACATTTCATACAAATATGTTGTATTTCCATTTTATGAGAATTAATGAAGTGAAAAATTGGCATTTGCTCCAAGGAAGGGTGCACCCCGCTCCCTCTCTCCATGGTTCTTCTTCCTCCTCCGGCCCTCTAGGGTGTGAAGCCCATTTTCCTTAGCCTCTCTGAGTTCCATTTCTGCCGCCGCCGCCATCGCACCGCCGTCGCGTCACCGCCGCCATCGTCGGAGTTCTGTCTCCATCAGGACAGAACCTCACCTATGAAATGTTATCTTTTCTTTTGGTTGTCTGTTCGAGCCCTGGTTTTGAGAGTTTGTTTTGTCTATCGCCGCTAACCTCCAGTTCAAATTTCGTGTCATTTGGACTTCATTTGGTATTTTTCCAGCATTTATTATTCTTCCCCTTGTAATCTGTCATTCTGCAGATCTACGGGATAGAGTCACATTGTTGTATTTTTCCCACCCACTTATAACTTTCCAAAAAAATCAAAAATATTCTTCAGTGTTCCTCACATATACCCCCTTCCACCATAATTTTTGTGGAGTTTATAAAAATCATTTCTCCTTCAGTCAAAGGTCAGTCTCAAGAAAAACACAATCTGCCCTGTGTGTCTGTCAGTCCGTATCAGAAAACAAAACAGTGTTACAGTTATTCTCATCTTCAATCCGTTCGGTGAATGGAGCTGTGAAAAATTTATGTTGTCGTTCTACGAGTACTCTTTCAAACGGTACCAGCCACGCCTCGATCGGCCTCCGGATCTGAGCCACATAATTCTTGCAGCCGAGACGTGCAGATCTGTTCCCTGTGCAGGTCTGAAGTTATAGTCTGAGAATTATTCGTGCAAAATTATCAAAAGTCAACTTCTGGAACCGCAACATCAGGGAGTCGATCAGGGACATCCCTCCATTGTCCCAGCGAAGCGGCGCCTTCAGAAGACCTCAGGAGGGTGACATTCATTTGGAATCCGCACCTTGCTGTCCAGCGAGTCAGAACCGAGTCGGCGTAGGACTGAGTCGGACCAGCAGGCCGAGTTCGCCCCGAACGGACCTCCAGATTGCTGCCCGTCAACCCAGGGTCGGTCCTCCCGGGCCCCACTTGTAGCCCTTTACCTCTTTGCGTGGAGTGGGCAATAGATTTCACTGTTGTAACTAAATTTTTACCGTTGTTACCGAGAGTTACCGTAACTGGCCGGGGTCGTCTTCCCCACGCCCGGAGCGTGGAGGTAAACTCGCCCCCACTCTTTATCGTATTTTGCTTACCTCGTATATCTTTGAGTGTCGCTGCGAGCATAGGTTCCTAGCTATATATATATATATATGTTGTTATCACCGCTGCGAGAGTGAGTGAGTGTACTGTCCCGTGACTCGACCCGAGTTAACACGAAAAGGTCGATACCCGAGACTCACGGCCGGTTTCTCAACTGCGCCCGGTCCCACGTTTCCCTCGCATAGGGACGATCGTGAGCTAGAGTCCCAGGTCGCGTGTCCGTCCTGCATCAATTTGGTATCAGAGCGCCAGTTGAGTCTAGGGTAGTCATTTGCAAAACTCCAAAAAAAAGAGTCGTTTAAGTCGAGTCTAAGTCTAAGTCGGTCTAAGTGTCACGTTTGCATACCATTAATCGGTATATCAAAAGGTGTTGTTCGAACGTTAGGCTACGCCTATCGGGAAGGCTGCACACTTGCGCGAGTGATCTTCGGATCGATTAGCTCCGCCATGTACCGAGTCTTGGTTGTGTCTAAGTGTGTAGTCAAGTCTCATTTCAACTTCGCATTTGCATCGCATTCTAAGTCTTGTCTAGGTGCTTGCATTAGTTGGCAAAACACTTTGCCTATAAAAACAAAAAAAAATGACCTTGCATGCCCATTCCTAGGGATCCATTCCCATCTTTTGGCAATTATGGCCAACCCATGCCGACCCGTCCAAGGAGATCGGTCTGTGTCCGAGTACATTCGGGACTATGATAAGTACCAGGTCGAATATGGAGTTGAAGAGGAGAGCACCACGATTGCCTTTCAGTTCTGGAGAGGTTTGCGGCTTCACTTCCAAATTGAATGTCTTATCCGCGATGCATTCTCTCTGGCGCAGTCCTATAAGGTCGCTCTAGAGGTCGAACCATTTGAGTCCCGGTTTCTCAGTTTAAAGGTGCCCTTCGGCAAGCATCTACCTCCCAGCCGAGTCCCGATCCGGTCGGACCGCTTACACCACAGCCTTCCCCACCTCAGTCGGGGAACCCCTTTCGTAGAGTTCCATTGCCATCTACTTCCGATCTTTATTCGGAACCATCTCATTTGGAGCCACTTCATCCCAAGCCACCCGTGTTTTTAACGGGTACGCTTCTCATAGCCGAGCCACTTCTTAGTTGGCTCAAGGATGGCTTGGTCCCACCTCTTTACCCATCCATGGACCCCACCTTACCTCTAGTGCCCGTCAACTCTTACCATACGACATTCCTGTCTAGTCACCTTGTTGATACATTGGGTGACCTTATTTTGGGTTTAGGTTGGCAATGGAAGTTGACTCACTTATTGGCCCGAGGCTTCGACGAACCCACTAGTCGTAGTTTCACCCATCCGGCCATAGGGTCCATTACCTCCGTATGCACCGTGGGTTATGTTACCACGGAGGTTCTCTTATTCTTCCCCATGCCGGCCGAGCCTGACTTCATACCCTTTTGCCCGAGGGAGGAACCATATATCCTACCTATGATCACATTCCCACTTACCACAATGCATGAAGGTGACCATCTACACCTTTAAGACTTCCATACGTGGGACCGTGAGTTGTGGGAACCTACCACAAGGGGTCATACATTCTTTGATCCCTTTGACCCATTCCCTAGTGGGCCCCTTGACCCACCATATATACTTCATTTCTTCGAGGGAGTCTACTACCACACCCCTACCCCACGGGTCGGGTCTTCTACACCCACCAATCCCAATCTCGATACACCCACACCCGGCTCTTCTACACCCAGTTCTCCTAGCCCTCTCAAGTCTCCCAAATCCAAAGGGCCGTTCATGCATGACTGGGTCATACTTGGGCGTCTAGGTGTTTCCCATACCACCAACCTTTGGGTACATAAGATGCATGCATGGCACATATTCGGATGTCCTGGTCCACCGTCGCCTATGGGTAGGTCAGACTAACATTAGGCTTATTTAGGGTCTTTGTGAGTCTTTATTTTGTTTATCCGTTGTGTGTCTGTGCATACGTTGAGTCGAGTCGGTTTTGTGCGCTCACGTTGTTAGTCCCTTTCGAGTATGAGACTTGTCGGACGTTTGGGATCAGTTTTCTCCACATATCGGATCTAGTTACATAAGGGACCCGCGGTGATTCCTAGTGAGTCTTTGAGCCGCCTCCCTCATTTGAGAGTGACCCCACCCCGGAGTGTCCACCTCTAGCCTCATTCCCATGGCAGCGTACGCATATCGAATCTATACGGGATGAGCAGGTGTCGATTACTTGGAGTGGAGCGTACTCCGCGCTTCCAGGTTCGGTGACGGATCCGCCGTAGCTACTTGAGCAGCCGCACCCCTTACTCGACGGGGTCGAGTTCTTCCCACCCGGGGAGAGTTGATGGGAATCGATGCCGAGCACTGATTTTTTATTTTGCATTTGAGTCCTTTTATTTGTATTTATATCCTTGGGAAAGTATGTACGCAATTGTAAGGCTTTATAAGCCACTTTGTCATTCCCTAGGATTCTTTGGGTTTTTGTGCAAAAGTGTAGTAGGTCCAGCAAGGGGCCCCCCAGTCCTTCCCCATTGGTCCACCTAAGCCATGTGAGGCTAGTCAACCATCCTAGGTGGCTTCTAGAAGGGTTGAATGCCAATTAGACACATGGGGGGACAATTGGACTAAAAAGTCCAAGATGCCACCTACCATGGCCTCTTGGTCAAGGGGGAGCCCCCCCTCGCTTTAGCATTTTATTTTTTTTCAAAAATACATTGATTAGAACTATTTAGTTCTATCCCTTGTCTACCCTCCCTAATTCTAGATCTAGGGTCATTTTGAGTCTTTTTACATTTCATACAAATAGGTTGTGTTTCCATTTTATGAGAATTAATGAAGTGAAAAATTGGCATTTGCTCCAAGGAAGGGTGCGCCCCTCTCCCTCTCTCCCTGGTTCTTCTTCCTACTCCAGCCCTCTAGAGTGTGAAGCACATTCTCCTTAGCCCCTCTGAGTTCCATTTCTGCCGCCGCCGCCATCGCACCGCCGTCGCGCCACCGCCGCCATCGTCGGAGTTATGTCTCTATCAGGACAGAACCTCACCTATGAAATGTTATCTTTTGTTTTGGTTGTCTGTTCGAGCCCTGGTTTTGAGAGTTTGTTTTGTCTATCGCCCCTAACTTCCAGTTCAAATTTCGTGTCATTTGGACTTCATTTGGTATTTTTACTGCATTTATTATTCTCCCCCTTGTAATCTGTCATTCTGCTGATCTACGGGACAGAGTCACATTGTTGTATTTTTCCCACCCACTTATAAATTTCCAAAAAACTCACAAAAATTCTTCAGTGTTCCTCACATATACTCTCTTCCACCATAATTTTCATGGAGTCTATAAAAATCATTTCCCCTTCAATGAAAGTCCAGTCTCTAGAAAAACACAGTCTGCCCTATGTGTCTATTAGTCCGGATCAGAAAACAAAAAAGTGTTACAGTTAATCTCATCTTCAATTCGTTCAGTGGATGGAGCTGTGAAAAATTTATGTTTTAGTTCTGTGAGTGCTCTTTCCAAAGGTGCTAGCCACGTCTCGATCGGCCTCCGAATCTGAGCCACATAATTCATGCCGCCGAGACGTGCAGATCTGTTCCCTGTGCAGGTCTGAAATTACAGTCTGAGAATAATTCGTGCAAAATTATCAAAAGTCAACTTCTGGAACCGCCACTTCAGGGAGTCGATCAAAGACATCCCGCCATCGTCCCAGCCAAGCGACGCCTTCAGAAGACCTCAGGAGGGTGACATTCCTTTAGAATCCGCACCTTGCTGTCTAGCGAGTCAGAACCGAGTCGGCGCAGGACTGAGTCGGACCAGCAGGCCAAGTTCGCCCCAAACGCACCGCCAGATTGCTACCCGTCAACCCAGGGTCGGTCCTTCCAGGCCCCACTTGTGGCCCTTTATCTCCCTGCGTGGAGTGGGCAATAGATTTCACTGTTGTAACTAAATTTTTACCGTTGTTACCGGGAGTTACCGTAACTGGCCGGGGTCGTCTTCCTCACGTCCGGAGCGTAGAGGTAAACTCGCCCCCACTCTTTATCGCATTTTGCTTACCTCGTATATCTTTGAATGTCACTGCGAGTGTAGGTTCCTAGCTATATATATATATTGTTATCACCGCTGCGAGAGTGAGTGAGTGTACCATCCCGTGACTCGACCCAAGTTAACGTGGAAAGGCCGATACCCGAGACTCACGGTCGGTTTCTCAACCGCGCCCGGTCCCACATTTCCCTCGCATAGGGATAATCGCGAACTAGGGTCCCAGGTCGCGTGTCCGTCCCGCATCAAGAGTGGTCTCTTCAGGCTTCAAGGCTTTGAAGGGTTTGTGAGATTGAGGGGAGGACCCTCTCATGTTCGGTGAGAATTTCATGGGTTTGTCCATGGTGGTATTTAGGTAAAGTGGAAATTGAGGGTAGACTCATCCATGGAAGGTCTAGGGAGACCATGTGACTGTAATGGTTATATTCCCTTCGTGCGGTGAGCAAAGGATCATGAGATGGTCTGCCTCATATCTCTGTCACACAGCCGGGGGTAGATTCATAGTTTCAGTGAAAGCGTCACACGATGAGATAGAGTAAGTATCGTGGATGAATTTTGACCGCATCTCCCCTTATTTTGGACTGTGCCAAAGGGGGAATATAGGTCATCCACCCACGGAATGCCGGGATGGAAGCCAAAGGAGAGCTGGGCATAGCCCTGGATCCAAAGGGATCTCAATGTCCACTTGTAGTGGGATTTATTAATATCCCCTAGATAGCCAACGAAGAACATGCAGTGGCTGAACTCCATGACTTGACAGGGTGGGAGAATGTAGGGGGGGTTTAACCCCATTGATTTAGCTCCCATGAGGGTAGAGTGAAGGCTACTGTTTCTCCTTAGAGTGATAGGGTCTTGTGAGCAGGGATCGTCAGGCTCAAAACTATTGGTGGCATCGGCACTAGGCTATCGGCCTGGATGGGGGTCGGCACTAAGAAGAAGAAGGATCTCGGCGCATCGGAAAGAGCTCAACCCGGCGCGGGCAACACCCGGCGCGAGACTCACGTCGAGAGGGGGTCGCGTCGGGGGGCTTTGAGATCAGGGTTTTTAGAGGTCAGGAACCGAGGGTTTCAGAGGGCTCTTCTAAGGTTTAAAAAGGGGGGTTTATTCAAAGGATCTTGAGATATTTTACCCAAGGTTTTGGGGGGAACTGAGCTATCTCTGAGAGAAGGGGGGGTATTCACTCGGGGGCCTCACTGGGAGCCGGGCCATGGGCTGATTCGTACAAACCTTGATAAGAACATATTCCCAGTTACCTCTGCAAGGGAGAAGCCATGAGATGGGCTGGCTCAGGCTCTCGCTGCTATCGCGGGGATAAAACTACGGAGACGATTCGTCGGAAATCACTTGGACAATCCGAAGGGTGTGCACTCAGTGAAGCATAATCTATTCACAGCAACTACCAAATACATTAGGCTCCGAAGGAACAGGGAGGGAGAAGATGACTTCACCCTTGATATTTTATTTCACTGCAAATGACTCATACATTCAATAGAGCAAAAAATAAAGATAGAAGTAGAGTACGAAGGTCTGAATACAGACGGTGCCCCTCTACGACCGGGCTATGCTAACATTTGATATCATCGAAAGAAAATCACTCAGGCACGGAGTGGAAGAACAGAAATGAAAAATAAGAGCTAGATTCAAATGAAAGATAGGGATGGGGGAGAATATAGCCTCTCAGGGCATCTTAGAACCGATCCCACCCTGAATCTTCTTCTCCGAACTTATGCAGCTCTTTTCTCTCTTCAGACCCCTTGGCGGGCTCTCGGACTCTCTTTCTTTCTTTCAGTGGCTCCCTCTGCTTTCCCCCCCTTTTTTCTTGTCTCTATTTTCTTCTCTTCTCTCTCTCTGTTCTGGTGTTCCTATCCTCTCTCTCTATTCTTGTTCGAAGGCAGCAGCCTTTATAGAAGGATGGCCTTTTGTTCTCCGCGTGACCTCCCCGGCGCACCTCAGCACTCATCATCTCGACGCGCCTGGCTTCATATTGGGCTTGGACCATTTGTTTAGAACTCGGCGTCGGAGGAGGCGCATCTAATGGGCTTCTTTTCATTGTTCTGATGGGCTTCTTGGTATATTCTTCTTGAGGCTTGTCTAACACCTTGCGTTCAAGCCCATATATGAGGCAGTCTGAACCCCCTTTCATGAGAATCAGAATTATTTGAGGCTTCTCTTCAGCAGGCAGATGATTGCCTGGAATTTGTCATAGTTTTATTAGCCTGACAATATGAATGATAGTCATGCAGGGCAGCGGCCTAGCCAGAGGTGGATTCAACCGAACAGAGTGTTTGGGGGTAGTGAACCTCGTCTATTATGATTCTCAGAACCTCCGGGGATGGCACAGGAGCCGCACCCTTGATTGGTCTTCAAAGCCCTGAATTTGCTTTTGGCTTCTTCTTGTACATTTTAGGTGTCAACAGATGGGTGACCTCCCGGGAAGTCCTCCATTATGGAGCCGATCACCCTTAGAAAGGGATAAAACTGTGAGGCCAGTAGGCCAAAGCGGACAATACCTCGACAGTATAGAGTACGGGGCGTGACAACCTTTGACTAGGTTGACACGTAAGGAGAATCGATTCGAGTGGTCAGAAAAGTGTCAAAAAAGTTTCCAGACTCTGAAGGAATGATTGACCACTGCCCCTGTGCTGGCTTTGCCTTCTGAAGAAGGAGGGTTTGAAGTATATACAGATACCTCAGGTATTGGCTTAGGTTGTGTGCTGATGCAGCATGGTAGGGTAATAGCCTATTCATCTAGACAGTTGAGGAAGCATGAAGAGAACTACCCTGTCTATGACTTAGAACTCATTGCAGTGGTGTTTGCCTTAATGATTTGGAGGCACTACTTATATGGGGAAACCTTTGTGGTAATTTCTTGATCATAAGAGCTTGAGGTATTTGTTCTCCTAGAAAGAGCTTAACATGAGGCAAAGGAGATGGCTCGAGTATCTAAAGGATTTTGATTTCTCCTTTGAATATCACCCCGAGAAAGGTAATGTAGTGGCTGATGCTTTGAGCCAGAAGCCGATGGCTAAGTTGTCAAGTCTTATGCTACAAGAGTGGAGGACGCTGGAACAGTTAGCTAGTTTAGACCTTAATGTTGGTGAGAAGAAGGATCGGCTGATGATCACCCAGATTTAGCTTTGTCCAGAGTTGTTGGCTGAGATCAAGACTTTGCAAGATAATGACCCATTGCTGGTAGAGATCAAAGAAAACTTGAATAGTCGACCAGATTTTCTGTTGGCCAATGATGGTAGATTATTATTCCGGGGAAGAACTTGCATCCCCGATTCAGCCGAAGTGAAGAGCAAGATCATTGACGAAGCCCATACATCCAAGTACACTATCCATCCTGGAGCTACTAAGATGTACCGGGACTTGAAGAGGACCTTTTGGTTGTCGAGCATGAAGAGAGAAGTGGCTGAATTTGTGAGCATATGCTTAGTATGTCAACAAGCATTTTAGACCTGCCAGGAAGTTAAAGCCTCTCGATATACCATAGTGGAAGTAGGAGAGCATCGGCATGGATTTCATCATGGGTTTACCTAGAACTTGTGGCAGTTTCGATGCGATTTGGGTGATTATCGACCAACTGACGATGTCTGCGCACTTCTTATCCATCAAGTCCAAATGGACAGTGGATGTGTTGGCTGCCTTATACATGAAGGAGGTTGTGAGATTGCATGGAGTGCCTGTGAATATTGTGTCTGTGATGCAGGACGGGACGCGACTTGACACAACAAGCGACACGAGCTCGCGGACATCCCTAAGCGAGGGAAACGCGTACGGATGTGCGCGGTTGAGAAACTGGCAATGAGTCTGGGTGGTCAACTCTCTTTCGTGCCCGGATCGAGTCACAGGACGGGTCTCGCACTCACTCTCGCAGTGGTGATTAAAATTGAAGGAGCTAATTTTCTATCACTCTAGCAGCGGCATATGAATATATACGAGCAAAGCAAATGCCAAAGTGGGGAGCGGACACGATACCTCTACGCTCCGGGCATGGGGAAGACGACCCCGGCCAAGACTCGTACTCCCGGTACAGTAATTAAACAATAGTTACAGCAGTGAATTTTATGCCCACTCCACGCAGGGAGGTAAAAGGCTATAGTGGGACCCGGGAGTAGCGAACTCAGGTTGATAGGCAGCAAGCCGGAAGGGCTTTCGGGCCGGAGGCGGGCTACTGGTCCGACTCGGTACTATTCAAACTCGCTGGACAACAAGTGAACTCGGCTGCTGGGACGGTGGCTTCCTGTCACCTTCTGGCCGTAGCGGTTATCTGGAACGTTGGCGGGAGGTCCCTCTTTGATCCCTGAGGTCGGCGGCGGCCGAATCTAAGCCGGCATATTTTGCAAGAATTAACCAGCGGACTGTTTTGCAGGCCTGTTCACGGAATAGATTTGCGCACTTCCACGAAAATAATTATTGCGCCCAGATCTGGAGGCGGATCGGAGCAAAATTGGCTCCGTTGGAAAGAGGACTCAAAGGGCTACAACATATATTAATTTCACAATCATCCAGTAAACGGATTAAAAATTAAAAACTCTGTGGCACAGCTGTTGCTTTTGGGTTGGATTATTGGCAGTCAGGAGAGACAAGGATCTGCTTGAAAATGAATTTTGACCGATAGGGAAGTGGTGCATCTGGGTCTTGGGGATTTTATGGGGGATAAAGGGGGATGTGGGGGACGTGCTCAATTTTTATGGTAATTTTATGGAGTGTTTAAGGGATGGGAAAAATAGAAGAACAAGACATTGTCTCGCAGATCTGCAAACTGGCAGATTGCGCGGGTGGAACTAAATGACTGGGAAAAATAGCAAATGGTGGCAGATTGACACGGGATTTAAAATAGGAGGAGGTAACAACAAGGGGGGTGACCTATCAAAATTGGATGACCATTAGATAATCGGATTGGGAGAACCAACCTATTCTTTGGGTTTCAGTTCTGTACGTTGTAGATCTAGACAGCAGGATGAAGGTGGGGTTGTGGCGGCTCGTTGGCGGCGGCGGTGGCTGGAAGTCGCATCCAGCGGTGGTGATAGAGGTGGGAATCACTCCCAGAATCAAGGCTTCACACCTTGGAGAATGCAACAATCACAGCTGCTATGAAGAGGAGGAGAGAGGGGTGCCCAATGCTCTTGGGGAATTTTCTAATTTCTTCTCCTCAATCTTTCAAAATATAGAAAATACAAGGATTTTATATGAAATGTAAATGACCTAAACTAACATCCGATCTAGGGTTAGGGAGGGGTAATTAGGGGAGAGAAGAAATTTCTCCCATGTGGTCAAATACAATAATTATAACAAATTAAAATGGGGGGATTATTTAAATCTCACATGGGGACAAGAGAGGGGGCGCCCCCCTCTTGGAGTCAACAAGGGAGGCTTGGTCAAGATGCCATCTTGGACCATGGACTAGCCCCACATGGGCCCTGGAATCTAGGTGGACCAATGGGAGAGAAGGTGGGGGTCCGACCGGGTCAGCATGGCCTTTTTGCAAAGAAACCCATTGACTTAGCCCAAGTAACCCATTGCCTTATACTTGCCATACAATTGCAAACCCAATTAACTCAAGGATATAAATGCAAATAAAAAATTTAGTGGTCTTGCTTCGATGTCCCATCAGTCTGACAGAGACCCCGGGTTTACATCCCATTTTTGGAAAGGATTGCAGGAATCCTTGGGAACCCGTCTGAATTTCAGTACTACCTTTCATCGTCAGACTGACGGGTAGATAGAGAGGACGAACCAGATTATAGAAGACATGTTAAGGGCTTGCATGATTGACTTCGGTGGTAGTTGGCATGAGCATTTGGCCCTGATTGAATTCGTTTACAACAACAGTTACCAGTCCAATATTCAGATGGCACCGTTCGTGGCTCTATATGGAAGAAGTTATCGATCACCTCTATGCTGGGATGAGGTAGGCGAGAAGCAATAGCTGGGACCAGATCTTATTTCAGAGTCATCCAAGAATATTCAGATTTTTTGAGGTCATCTGCAAGTTGCTCAGTCCAGACAGAAGAGCTATACAGATAATAGAAGAAGAGATTTGGAATTTCAGGTTGGCGAGCATGTATTCTTGAAGGTCTCACCCATGGGATGAGTCCGAAGGTTTGGAATTCGTGGCAAGCTGAGTCCAAGATTTATTTGTCCGTTTGAAATTCTGGAGAGAGTTGGAGAAGTTGCCTACATATTGGCATTGCCACCCCAGTTGTCAGGCGTGCATAATGTCTTCCATGTGTCCATTCTACGGAAGTACATGTATGACCCCTCGCATATCATCTAGCATGCGGACTTGGAACTGAAAGAGGATCTACCCTATGAAGAGAAGCCTATCAAGATTATGGACCGAAAGTAGCAGCAACTCAGGAATCGGTCCATACCGATGGTCAAAGTCAGTGGAGTAGACATGGAACAGAAGAAGTCACGTGGGTGTCGGAAGAAGCGATCTAGAAGCAGTATCCCAATTTGTTCTAAGGTCAGTAACCGTGGTTTTTCCCCCGTTTCAATAAGTTCGGTGAATTTGGAGGACCAAATTCTTTAAAGTGGAGGAGGGTGTAGCATCCTGAATTTATTTAATAATAAAATTGTGTAGCAATCATTTTCATAATATTAAATGGTTTTTTGCATGAAAACTATTGTCAGAGGTGAATTTGTAAAAAAACCATTCCTAGCAATGCATTCGCAGGTATATCACTATGTAAATCTGAATTGTACAAAAATGTCATATTTATTTGCACGTATATCACTTCTTTTTACCAACAACTTGCATAAAAACCACGCTTAAATGACATTTATGCACTATTTGAATTAACCCAGTGATCTGTCTGCTAATGCATTTCTAAGAATGGTTTTTTCACAAATTCACCTCTAACAATGGTTTTCATGCAAAAATCCCAATATTAAATTGAAATTTCCTCTTAGGCTAAATTTTGACTAATTTATAAAAATGTGGAAATTTTATATTCGTGTAGAGGGTCAATTTTCCTGCTACTTTGTCTTCTAAACCGAACCCAATAGAAAATTTGGTTTGGCCCAATTATAGGTTTTGGCTAGAACTCGGAGTTCGTTAGAATGGCCCTTTCCAGACCAAATTCGAACCCAATCCGAGCTCAAATGGGCTCATTTCGGACCCAATCGATCGACCCTTCATAGAGACCTATTTCCCCTCTATCTCCACGCAAAAACCCTAACCCCAGTCGCCAGATTTCGGAGGATTAGCTCGTTGAATCGGTCAAGCGCGAATATTGCGCGGAGGACTCTCCTTGCCGATCCCTAAGCCCACACGCGACTCTTCTATCGACCCTAGCACTATAAGTTGATGCCTAACACTCACGGGAACCCCCTTTTTTGGTAGCAGCCGCTGGTGTGCGCATCCGACGATGGAGACGATGAGTTTTAGGAGTGCATTTTCTCTTCTGGTTATAGCATTTGCATCCTTTATTCTCTAATTTCAGGTAGTTTCTCGCAGGCTAAATGCAAATTAACTTACCCCATCATGTGCGTCTTCGAGTCCTCTTCATTTTGATACCAAAAAGCCTAATTTTTGTGTAGTATAGAGTTCACAATTAGGTTTTTAATCAAGACATGTCAAGTTAGGGTTTTGATAGCACTCTTCTCATCTTATATCAATCCAAAAGTAGGATTCTTGTAGGCTAAATCCCTAATTAAGCATGCTATCTCGTACGCAATTTTGTTTACTTTCTATTGATACCATTTTGCCCAATTTTGATTCACTATACTGCACGAATTTTGAGTTATAAACAAGGTGTGTCGGGGTTCGCCGGAGGCCAGGGCAAAAATCCTGGTATCGGTTGCACCAGGGACCGCCGCTGGAAGTAGCGGTCGCCCGACAGACCGTTGTTTCCCTCTGCGTAATAGCGGTCGTCGATCGACTGCTACCCAAGGGTAGCGGCCCTCTCCTTACTGCCATCAGCTCTCGGAATTACAGTCAGATTGCTACATTTTTGCTTATATTTCTCTCTAAATAGACAACATGATTAGGGTAAAAATGCACCTAATGACTAGGGTTATATGGAACATCTAAATTTAATTTACATGTGGTTCATGGCGGATGGAATATTATCTCTTCTCCCTTTAAATCATGGCTTGTCAATTGTTCCTCTTGCCATAAATAAGTAGTTGAATATGAGTCAATCTACCCATGATTGCATTAATTGCTGCAACTCTATCACTGTTAGACTGTTAGTTGGTTACTTTATTGAGATTATTTGAGGGTCACGCCACTCCGGTGGTGGTGACCTACTGTTCACTCCATTTTCTGCATTTCGCACCTTCAATTCTTGGGATAGTTGGGGCTCTCGCCGGTTATTCCTTTCGTCGGACTAGAACCACTATCTTGAGACCTCCGTAAGTCCCCGTGAGCTTGGGATTCTCACTAGGATGCCAGACGGGTTGTACCCTGAACGCCTGAACCCACCGACTCGACCGATTCACATTTTTGGGCAGTCCGAGTCCATGGCTGCTCTGCCTGTTTCGACCAGAAAGCGGCCTTGTTGAGACCGCTACCTTCAGGTAGCGGCCATGGTGTGACCGCCCTCTGCTTTCTGACCTGGATTGTGTGCCAGTTTGCCAAGTCGACTTACCCTTGATCCAAGTCGACCTAAGTCCCCTCAATTGACCTGGGATACGTGGGCGGAACCCTGGTTCGGTCCAACCATGCCTTAGGTAGATTGAGAACCTGTTTAAGTCGACTAGAAGTTTCCTTTTGCTGGACCCAACATGGTAGCGGTCTTTATTGGATCGAAAACTTCAAATAGAGGCCCTCCGTGGACCTTTTTCATCTTCTGTGCATCGACCTGTTGATCCACTGAGTCGACGCCGGCCATTATTGATTGTCTGCCTGATAGCGGCCTAGTCTGGACCGTCATTTCCATGTAGCGGTCTTGGCATGACTGCAACCTTGTTCCAGAAATTGCTTTTCATGATTCTTGTGTGCTGTAGCAGCCGTGTCAAGGGTAGCCCTTTTGGCTGCAAACTAGTCCCATTCATGATCCCTTTTCGTGAATCTCAACTTCCCAGTCATATTCCTATGACTTCTCGTAATTCTATTTGGAACGACTCTTGTTCTTAGAGATAAGTTACATAAACATAACCTTGGAATTCTTGGCCGATTCCAATGAATGTCTATATTTTTACTTGGAATCTTGGATCCGCCAATCAATGCCAACACATCATAAAGGGCATGGTCTGGTCCTTGGAGGAGCGCCCGAAAGTACTTGTGCCCCGAGGAGTTTGCAATGACAAGGTGTGGCATTGCACCGAGTACTTGCTAGCATGTTGTCTATGACATTCATTCCTGCATGAAATTATTACTCTACTTGACTTGCTATACTTGCGTGCTCGTTCGGCCAATTCATGGAATACTATTAATTACTGTTCTACTCTATTCTTTGTTATTCCCTGTAATTCATATCCTTTCATTATGGTTATAGTTGTCTACTATCAGCTTATTTATTTGTTCGATGTTTCTCGGCATGACATTATTAAATTGGCTAATCACTTATACATTGCCTGTTATTGAACCTACTGAGCGTTCGTTCACCTAGTTTTTCCACCCCTTTCAGGTAGCTCTAACGAGGATACGCAAACTGATGGGGACGGGCGAGAGTGAAGATTTTGGAGCGAGCCAGTTAGAGTCATGCCCGGTGGCTGTCATAGGATAGGATGTGTCAAGTTGTGTAGTTATGTCCAGTTAATGAAGAGTTGTAGTAGTTGTTTAGTTTATTTAATTGGGTCATTTTGTAGGATGTCGGTTTGAACTTGGAAGAGTTGAATTTTCTTATTGATTAATAAAGTTGGCAGTTTGTTGAGTAATTTATTCTATTGCATTTTCGTATTTATTTAATTATGTTATTGCTCTGATTATCATGAATGATTATAACTGTTGCGTTCTAATTTTCCGCATCGGGGTGTGATAGCCTACCACTATAGTGGGCTCGCGTCAGCTAGCATGGGGAGGCCCCCCTATGGATCCATGCTCTTGTTCACTTGTTGGGTGGACCTACACTTCAAGTTCGACCCATGTGAGGTGGCCCAAAACACCTCAAGGATCTTCCATAAAAGCCCTCTCCACTACATGACGAGCACGGTGGGGCTAAGCGAAAGAGTTACCAACTGTGTACCAAAGCTCAGGAAACGAGTAGAGTGGCGCGAGCACTTCAAGATGATGGCCCAAATATGTTTACTTGCACGCCGGGGCACTTCTATCTCAAGATCTCCACACTAGATTCTCCTCTAGCGTGGAGCTCAGACTGATTGGGGTGACTGAGTTCATCCTCTACAATTCTCACCATTGCTTATCTCAACTCGGCTTGCCTCGCAATAAATTTGAAGAAGCGTCGCATCTTCCACTCATCAAAAGAAGAGAATTAGGCACCAATGGCGACAAAGAAGAGATGAAGACAATCAAAGCACTATAGCATATCAGCACTATGAGGCGGCTGTTGATATGTTTTTACTTCTTTCCCCTTTCTTCTCTTGGAAATCAATGTGGAAGTAAGTGAATTGAGGTGAGATAGGCATGAAGTAATGATCATGATCGCCACCAAGGTTCTGAAATGTAAAGGAGTTACACCCGTACCTTGGAAAAGAAGGGAGACACTCGCCTTTAGCCAGCACCACATAAATACACGGTTCAGTATGAACCGCTCAGAAGATGCGCGACCGCTCGACAGACCGCTCCAAGGCGCTGGGACAGATGCGGGATGAAGAGTGGCTGGATGACGGGACGGCTCAGGGTCAACCGCTGGAAGACGATGAACGGCCTGGAGGGTGCCGCCCTATTCTTCACGTGGATAGAACAAAACCGCCTAATGCCACCAACTTCCAAGATGTGGGACCTCTTCCTCCACCCTCTCCGGCCGGCCAAAAAGAGTGGGCCTCGTGGTAGAGTGTTGCTGACCTGCAAAATGAAGTGTAGAATACAGAAATGAACCCAGAGTAGAACTATAAAGTGTAGTAAACGTAAGAACGAATAGAGATAAACATAATCAAATGGAATGGAGGGTACCTGGAGGTTTTTAAACCCATAAGGGCATCAATAACATAGGAGGGTGTGTGTAAATGATATGTGAGAGTAAGAAAACGTGGAAGAAATATAGAAGAAGCAATGCATGCAGATAAAAGAGAACGATGGGACTAAATGAAATGATGACTCAAAATATGACTACTCCATGAACCGGAGGCCTATGCGGACGTAGAAGGCCTCCCTCCCCAGTGGTAGGTCGCTCAAGGATTCGGCAGGGCTTTGCCGTCGACCACAAATCTCCCCCCCTTTCAAAGCTTCCCCTTAGGGTCTATTTATAGAGCCTAAGAAACTAGCTCCGAAATTAGGGTTTCCAATGAATATCAGCTCGAGATATCAAAATAAAATCCATAGATAATGCAAATATCTTCCAACCAGTCAAAACGGCACCTCATTTGGTTGAGAAACCACGGAGAAATGGTTGAAACAAACCAAGGATAAAACCATAGATAGAGAGAGAAATAACCTTAGCTTTTTCAGCAATCGGACTATTGCGCAGTCACGCGATAGACCGCCCAATACACTAAGCGGTCGGTCACCAGACCGTCCCATCTATCGCTGGAAATTAAGTAAGTGAGAAATATTATCCAAATATCCATCGAACTGACCAATATTTTCACCGTTGGATTCTCATTGATTGGGCGGTTCTTAATGGACCACTCAGCTCACGGAACGGTCAAAAACTTATCGTCCAACGCCTGTCGGTGATAAATCAAATTACATTATATAATTAGATAATTATCTGAATAGCTAACGAATCTGGGACTCTTAGAACTAGACGATCATAAGCATACCGTTCCAGGGGTCTGGACGGCTACTTATGAACTGTGCAAAATCTTTGTCGGTGGAAATTCAGAAAATCACACTAATATCCAATAAATAGGTAAACGGTTAATCCTCAACCGCTCAGTTACTGAACGGTCATGCGATGGGCCGCGCAATGGCTTTATGCTTGAAACTTAATAAAATGTGATAAGTCAAGCCAGACCAGGGCCCATTAAGCCCTAAATTGAAGCAGACCAAGTCAGGGAGGGAGATATTCATAAAATAGGCCCAATAAGCTGCCTGAAAATAGCCCACTAAGCAATGGACAACTTGAGGCATCAAAAAATGGTGGTAAGAGAAATGACTCAACTTGTTGGTAAAAACGGGTGTCAACAGATGGCCATCATTAACGTCCTCTTTGTAGGGGAGCGAGCGGAGGTGAAGCGAAAGTGAAATGGAATATGGAGATGAAGCAGAGTGGACCGAAAAGCGGGCATTAAGGTAAACGACACATGTTCTCAACCAACGAGTGATAGGAATTTTCTGGAAAACTCTAAATCAACCACAAGGAATAGTTAGACCAAAAGTGACACCAGCCTTGAGGAACTAACTAAAATAAAAGGAAACACACGATCAACCTCATGGGGGACACAATCTCTCGGACCAATGAGGGGACCGGAATAAGCAACAAAAAGTAAAGAAACAGACTAAAACTCCAGATGGGGACCTCTTAATCAATCAAACCAAGTGAACAAACCAGAGAGAACCTTCCAACTCTGAGTGGAATTGTTCCTCTTACTCAAACACTGAACACATAGCTAACCATCACTGATGGGACATTAGCAGGCAAACCATGGGTCATGAATGCTCAAAAAGATGCGTATGATGGATGCTGGGCTAAAATAAAAGAAATCATCAAAACAAATGCAAAGAAAGGATAAAATATAAAATACTCGAGAATAATATTGCTAGATTGGGAGAATTAGAGTCAAGACACTATCCACAATCACAGCGTGCAGGATAGAACCATCCTCCCCAGACTTTCCTAACCTAACGGCCTATCCGAAGATTAAATACGTGGACCTGGATCATCATCATTTTTGTTAAAGGGGAACATCAGATCCTGGGACACGTAGATAACCAACTGGTTCCCGAGAAAACATAGCATAGTACCATATAGTAATGCCATAAAGGATATAGAGATAGAAAGCCATACTTGACATACCCGCGTAGGTGAAACGGCGTCTTTTGGATTTTCATTTTCTGATTTTTATGGCTTTTTCATGTATAAGACAAGCAAGTATAAACATAGCGTAGATAACATAATGATTAACTGAACAATAAATAATACGACATAACATAACGATCAGATGAAATGGGAGACAACGCAACATAACATAACAAAGGCAAATGAGCACATATGCAATGGCATAAACAGACAATATGCATGCATGAACACGGCATGACAAGATAACAACGCGGTGGGACAGCACACGTTGGGGACAAGAACATCACGGATGACCACACGGTTGGGACAAGAACATGGGACATAGAGGGACGACTATCAACATATGCAAGTCAACTAACAACACTCGGTGAGGGACAAAACAACATGTGTGGGATAACACGGTGGGACATAAACACGTGACAAGGACACGGTGGGATAAAAGACATAAAGAAACATGCCCTTCAATCAAAACCCAAGATCAGAATGAAGCAAAACCGCCAGGTTCATAATCGTGAGGTAAAGCCCTCTCATAAAGATATGATCATTACAAACAAAAGCTGAGCTTCAGAACAGATCGACAGAGTGGATCGAAGAAGGAAATAACAGATCAAAGATGTGGACAAGAGGCAGAGCACAAAGATGTAGCAAGGAATGCATGAGTACTTGCAACCTGCACACTTAGCAAACGAATTACGTATCTGTCCTTAAAACAAATGCAAATACATGAAAAAGACACATTTTTTTGATTTTTTTATATTTTTTTATATTTTTTTAGATTTTCAATAGTATTTCATTTCTCTGAATTTTTTGAAGTATTTGATTTTTTAAGTTTTGAAATATTTGATTTTTTTTTGAAATTTTGAAGTATTTGAATTTTTTTTGGATTTTTGACAATATTTGATTTTTTTGGATTTTTTTGAAGTATTTGATTTTTTTTAGACTTTTGGTAATATTTGATTTTTTTGGATTTTGACGTAGCAATCTGTAGCACCTAAAGACGGGCTCAAACTACTGACCAGGGATCGCCGTCCCTCCCCTCTCATTAAAGACTTCCCTTGAGCGAGGCGTGCATGTGAGGGTGACTTACCATAACCAACAGCTTCTAAAGAACAGTGCCCCTACTAAGGCCATACCCGGGATACAACCCAGCCTAAGAGGGAGAAGCAGAAGAAAATTGGAGACAAGATTTATGCAGGATGGGAGATATCAAGGCTCGAATTCCTTCCAGGGCACTACCCCTCAAAGAGATAGCCTTTTGCGCCGGGACTTTGTGTCTTTGATTTTGAGACCCATATTTATAGGCACGCATGCGACCGGGCTCATGACGTTCCGCGAAGAATTGTACTGCCACTCTTGCCATGCCTTTGATTCATAATTTTGCATTGATTCATTTTCTCATTTTGGTAGCCTTATTGGCCAGATATAGCATGAAAGCTCACTTTTGAGGGTCAAGACTGCCCCTATTTGAGACCTCTCTCGTATTATGGAGCGCTTAGGTTAGTCATCTTATCCATCAATCTCTTGCCCCTGCACTTGGCCGAGCAGAGAAGAGAAAAGGCCTTCGTCCATACCCAAAGTATGGCCAAAGCAGCAACGGTGTGCCTTAGAGAGGTAGGCTATGGCTCGCCGTGTAGTGTGTGAAAAATCCATACTCTAAGGTCACCCTCAACAATCAGGGAAAGAAACTAGACTCCTAACATGGAGTTATCACCAGCCTAAGGATGCTGCAGAAGCAAACTCATTTGACTAAGCTTAACTAGACAAATTTCTAAAAGCCACTTAACCATGTTGAGGAATAGCAGTATTATAAGCGTGTGCAGGAGTAAGAGTGATAATAGCGATGAGAACATATTCTTGCACAAAATAACGATACCTTGCATATCCATAGTGTGGCAACCGCATCATGATGCGATCTTGACCATCGAGCTTTGTATTCTTTACTTGACATGACAAAGTTGAGAGGGTAGCAAAGGATCAAAGAGTCCCCTACACGGAGGAGTGGCAGACATCAAACTGGACAAATAAGGATAAAAATGAAGAGAGACGAGGGCTAGAACTCCCTCATTAAGGTGCAGAGACCTTGATAACAAGGAACCAGATACAGAAGAAACTAGATTGGCTGAGATCAAGGCGGACTAAAGCCTCGAAAACAGCAAGAAAAAGGGCAATGACCCCGAAAGGGTGAAGAGGAGTGAGTAGAAAATGGAGAATAATGTTGTGTAGGGGACAGCGGATCTAGAGGGGAGGGGTGAATAGATCTGCCCCTCTTTTCGCAATGCAACCCTCTTTAAAGCTAGATGATGAAATAAGCAGCGGAATATAACTAGCTTGACGAAGAACACGAATGATTTACTTGTCAAGATGATTACGCAATATATATATTGAACCTAAGCATGCATCTAACATAAAGCAATCGCACAAGCAAACCACAACACACGAGATTTTAAGGTGGTTCGGACTAAATTTCTAGTCCTACGTCCACCCCTAACCAAATCTGGTGAGGCTCCACTAGTGCCATGCACTGAGCCGCAAATCGGAAAGGCCACCGATTGCCTTCCTACTAACCACCGGTAGGGACGATCTTCAGTTCCAAATGTTTGAATGAAATGGAAAAGAACAAGATATGAAAACACTCAAACAAGATATGAAATATGCTCAAAGAGAAAGGATCTTGTCTGAGATTGCTGGGGCTTGAATCTTCTTTTGAAGTATCTTGAATCACTTAGAGATTTGATGAAGAACATGTTCCCGGAGTACTGTTCACAGCTACAGTACTCGAACTTCTCTCCCTTGAACACACCCTTGCAGCCTTCTTTGATCTCCCTTATTAGCCTTTCTTGCTTCTACTCTTCCTTGGAGGTTGCTGGATTGAGATATGAACTTGAATCACCTTGAGTTGATGGAGAGAGTGTTGGATGTAGCTTTGATCTTCCTTTTGATCCTATTGAATTGATGAAGAGGAAGAAGGATGCAGTTTAGATCACCCTTGAGAGTCTTGATTGCTTCTTCTTCCTTGGAGGTTGAGATGGCTTCAGATCTGGACTTGAATCACCTTGGATGGATGAAGAACTTCCTCCCAAAACACTGTTCATGGAGGTGCTACAGTACCTCGAAAATGGCCTCCCTTGATCTCCCTTGAAGCCTTGAAGTGATAGGGTTTACAACCCCTCATGTGTTGATTTTATAGACCTTGAATGGTCCTTGGACACCCCCCAGACCAGATCCACAAATCATGGGAGATTAGGTGAGTTTTGATTAAACAAATCCATGAAAAGGGGCTAGCCACGAGGTGGATTTCGAAGTCAAACTTGGCTGCATCGGGGCTGGCGGTCGACCTGCAGCTTCTGGCGGTCGACCGCTACTAAGAAACACTATAGACGGATGGTCACTGGGAATTCCGGTCGACCGCTACGGGCTGGCGGTCGACCGCCAGCTGAAAGACACACATTCTGGCGGATGCTGGCTGGGGCGGTCGACCGCCCCTGTGCTGGCGGTCGACCGCCAGCTGGGCTGATTCTGGGCTTGCCCGGGTCGGTCCGTTATCCGCTTCAGCTCCGTCGTTCAACTTCATTAGCAGCCCGTGCATGTTTATGGCACCACCCTTGATAGTCTAGAAGGTATCAACTGAGTCTTTAACATTGGATTCTCTTGGCTATACTTCTTTGTGCATTGACCTTGGATGAGTGACGAGCCGAATATGAAATGTCGACTTTTGCTTGTAACAGAGATGATATTTGCATCCTTGCTTGGGCGCGATCAATGTGCTTTCACTTTGGCCATTGCCACTTGATTCCTTGTCCATTCATTGACATATCTGTCATGAATAAAAACATCACGTATGTCAATCACATGAGAGTGGAAGATATCAATGACTAATAGTGTTTAGCCATTATCAAAACCAAGAATACCACAGAACTCATATGACTATAGAATGATGTCGAATGACCCAAGTGACCACAGGATGACTCAAATGACCTCAGGGACACAATATTCTCCCCCTTTTTGATGATGGCAACACTGTGAGTCATTATGTGATAGAAATGTCTAAAATGGCACAAGTTATAACAAATGCAACATATGCAGCTTGAGATCCATGATAGTAATAGCATGTGAAGGCAATTATGATATGAGTGTTATGCAATTATGCAAACCTCATCACATACACATATGAGATGCAAAGTGAACAATGGATTCTCCCCTTGGACTCTCCTCGTACACCATCCACACATCCCCCATGACAACTCACAAATCACATAAGCTCTCCCCTTTGACAATGCGATAACGCATATAGCTCTTACAAAGGACTCACACAAAGAATTCTCCCCCTTTGCCAACAGCAAAAAAGAGTGATAATAGTAAAATGTCTGTGAGACCAGAGCTGAAAGGAGTTAAGAGCAAGCCATTATATGCAAACCTGAAACAGACCATGAGCAATATATATGGTTCAAAGCTAATGAAATCCGAATTCATCAACAGAGTTCGAAAAGTAGCTACATCTAAGATGTAATAGAGATGAACCAAAGGTGCATATCATGGCAATGTTTAACCGTCCCTTGTCTTATATATCCATATTCAGTAACTACAAAGGGAATAACATAAAAAATGAGTATTGAGGCTAAACAATCATGACTAAAGCATGAAATTTTATGAGTTCAACAAATTTGATTTTTAATATCTTTTGAATTTGAAGGCACATGACTCATATTTTACGAGCAATCAAGTCCAGTACATGCCTCCAAGCCGTAAGAATACACGTTGTTTAGACGCCAGTATTCCTAGGTATTTGGTAAGATTGACGGTTATGCTTCAGAATGAACAGAGATAGCAAAATCACGTCATGACATATCCAAACTCATTTCATTGATGAGAAGATATGGTTCTCAGCAATTATGCCATTGCTCTGCCTAGAGTCCAGATGAATTAAGACAGAGATAACAGAGGCACATCATGACATATCATTTGTCACTTGATTTGATGACGTGACATATTTCACCGTGCAACACTATCATTGCTCTGTAAATTGATTTTCAAGAATTCCAGCTCATCAAGATGTTTAGAAACAATACTAAGCTCTAGAGTATCACCAAGATTGTCATGAAGTCTGGATTTTCAGATTTCAGGATAGTCATTCAAGACATAACATGCAGTCTTTAGTGAAAGTCTATTAAAACTACAGAACATAGATGATTTCAAACAAGATATATCAGAACTACAAGGAAATCATTAAATCTGAACCATTTTCATTGAATGGACAATCATTAGGGCATATAAGAGAAAGCTCTTACACCATATGTCCGTCTGTCTCATGAACTCAAACCAGACTGTAAGCCACTGAAGTGCAGTTTGCAAGAGGTTAAGAGAATCAAAAAAACTCCCCCTCAGGATATGCAATGAATGCGCGAAGGAGTTATGTTTGCAATCAAGTGGAATGACAAAGGAGGTTGACCTAGTCACTCATGAAGGTGGCAGAAATGAAATGTAGGACCCAACCCATGGTTGTAAACTTATTAAATGTCACAGAATGAATATGAAATATATGCATGAATGCTGCAAAAGGATAACTCCCCCGTACTATAGGCCTATATGCGACATTGACACATGGTACTTGGCGGAGGTGAAACCTCACGCATATTGAGTGCTTCGAGACAAGCATAACCTGCCCTTCCATACATCAACATTTGATATACCATGGCCAGGCAAGAATGATGTGACATAAACCATGCAATGCATTGGGAACATAGATTCAACTTGATTATGCAACTACATGCAATGCGACACCATATGCAAAAAGACATATTGACATATAAACAATGCATGAATGCCAACGTGCAAAATACACAACTAATTGAACATGATCATCATTTCAAATTCTTATTGGCCTGAGGTCGGCAAAGGCCAAGCTCCCTTCTGAGTGTTGAAAACCTGTCATTACATAAGGGCTTGGTGAAAATATCAACAATTTGATTTAGAGTATCAACAAAATGCAGTTCAAAATTTTTCTTACTGATCTCGTCTCTAATGAAGTGATGCCTAATCTCAATATGCTTAGTCCTAGAGTGCTGGACAGGATTTTTTGCAAGGTTGATAGCACTAGTGTTATCACACAGAATCGGGACACAACCAAGATCCACTAAGTAGTCTTGGAGTTGGTGTTTAATCCACAACACTTGGTGCCACAGCTCCCCGCAGAACATATTCTGCCTCCGCGGTTGAGAGGGCAACTGAGTGTTGTTTCTTGGAGGCCCAAGAAACTAAACACCCGCCTAGAAACTGGCAATAGCCACTAGTACTCTTACGATCCAGCTTGCATCCAGTGTAATCTGCATCACAATAAGATATAAGAGATAAATCACATGATGACGGATACCACAATCCCAAATCTTGAGTGCCGGCAAGATATCGAAGGATACGTTTGACGGTAGTCAAATGAGATTCTCTAGGACTAGCTTGAAATCTAGCACAAAGGCATACACTAAACTGGATATCTGGTCGGGATGCAGTCAAATAAAGCAAAGAACCAATCATACCTCTATAGACCTTTTCATCCACCAATTTACCATTTTCATCCGAATCCAGTGAAGTTGAGGTGCTCATCAGAGTTGCAATGATTTTGCTGTTTGACATGTCAAATCTTTTTAGCAGCTCCTTGATGTATTTGGCTTGGCTTATGAAGCAACCATCTTCTCCTTGGTTGACCTGCAAACCGAGAAAGAATTGAAGTTCTCCCATTAGGCTCATCTCAAATTCGCTAGTCATGAGGTTAGCAAATTCCTCACATATTTCAGATTTTGTAGAACCAAACACAATGTCATCAACATAAATTTGAACAATCAAGATGTTCTTACCTTGCTTCTTGGTGAAAAGTGTTTGATCTATCTTACCTCGTGTGTACCCTTTTTCAATGAGGAACGAGCTTAGTCTCTCATACCAAGCTCTTGGTACTTGCTTAAGTCCATAAAGCGCCCTGTCTAGCTTGTATACAAAATCTGCATTGTTAGAATTCTCAAAGCTAGGGGGCTGCTCAACATAGACTTCTTCTTTGATCAAGCCATTCAAGAAAACACTTTTGACATCCATTTGATACAGCTTTATTCTAAGGGAGCACGCAAAGGTAAGTAAAATTCTGATGGCTTTGAGTCTAGCAACTGGGGCATAAGATTCATCAAAATCTACCCCAAACTCTTGATTATACTCTTGAGCCACCACTCTAGCTGTGTTTCTTATTATCTTGCCATCCTCACTTAGTTTGTTCCTAAAAACCCATTTAGTGCCTATGACAGTTTGTGATGAAGGTCTAGGAACAAGATGCCAGACTTTATTCCTTTCAAACTGGTTTAACTCGTCTTGCATTGAATTTATCCAGTTTTCATCTTTTAATGCTTCATCAATATTTTTGGGTTCAAGCTGAGAGACAAGAGCAAGTTGATCTAGTTCTTCCATAATTCTAAAATGTGACCTTGTTCTAGGTGGGTCATTCAAGCTGCCAATGACATTTTCCAAGGGATGATCCTTAAGAATTCTAATGTTTGTAAAATCGTTACCTTCCCCAGGAGCTTGATCCCTTGCATTGCTTGATTCAGCTAGGTTACCATCTTCTTTTATTTCTTCTTGTAGACAATCACTCTTGTCCTTCATGTTTAGGAATTCCCCATCTTCATCGTTTTTCCTTCAAGAGTTATCATTGTTAGAATCATGATATTCATCAAAGGAAACATGGGGTGATTCTTCCACAGTTTGACTTTTGATATTGTAAATTCTATAAGCCCTAGATCTATCAGAATATCTAAGGAATATACCTTCATTGCTCTTGGGATCGAATTTATCTAAGTCTCTTTTGTCATTCTGTGGATGAAGCATTTTGACCCAAACACTTTCATATGTGAGAGAGAGGGATTTTTACTTTTCAGCAACTCATAAGGAGTCTTTTTGGTGTGTGGCCTTACCATAGAGCGGTTGGTAATGTAACATGCCGAGTTTACCGCTTCGGCCCAAAGCCTCCTTGGAAGTTGCCGTTCAGCAAGCATGGTTCTTGCCATCTCTACAAGTGTTCGGTTTCTCCTTTCAACTACACCATTTTGCTCTAGCGTTCTTGGTGAAGAGAATCGGTGTGAAATATCTTCAACCCAGCAAAGATTATAGAAGTCAGTGTTTTCAAATTCACCACCGTGATCAGATTGAATCTTGGAGATCTTGAATACACCGTCCTGCTTTATCTTCATGTAGAGCGCCTGAAACTCATCAAAAGCATCATTTTTATGTGTGAGAAAGAAAACCAATGTGAACCTAGAGAAGTCATCCACCAAGACATATCCATATTTTCTACCACTTAAACTAGCAGTTCTGGTTGGACCAAACAAGTCCATATGAATTAGCTCAAGTGGTTTGGATGATGTATTTTCAGATCTTCCCTTGAAAGATTTTCTTGTTTATTTACCTAGGGCACATGCATCACACAACTTGTTTTCTTGTTTAAATGATAATTCAGGCAACCCTTTCACCATTGAATGCTTTAACAATTTATGTAAGATATTGTAGCTAGCATGTCCTAGTCTACGATGTCATAACCAAGCAATTTCAGATTTAGGTGCAACAAGATAAAGATTTAAATGAGCAGGATCATCTAAGTCAATCATGTAAACATTGTTGACTCTCTTACCAGAAAATTTTACCTTGTCAGATTTTGGTTCAAGAATTCTACATTCATGAGAGTCAAACAACACATTATGACCTTTATCACACAATTAACTTATGCTAAGTAGGTTATATTTCAAATCTTCAACCAGCAACACATTTCCAATGGAGTTAGAGAGGTTCTTACCTACATTACCTATTCCAATGATTTTTCCTTTGTTATTCCCTCCAAACGTAACGTATCCTCCTTCCTTTTCCTCCAAGAGACAAAATTTTATTTTGTCTCCAATCATGTGTCTTGAACAGCCGCTATCAAGATACCACCTGTTATGCATTGCTGTAAAACATTCCTGCACAAATAATTAAGTAATTGTATTTGGAACCCAACCAATTTTGGGTCCCATCAAACTCTTAAGATTTTCAAAACATGAAACCATTTCTTTTGGAATCCAAACATGTCTAACATTCATGTTTTGTTTGCTTAAAGCAGGGATTTGGTTTTTCTTTTCAGCCTTGACATTTCCTTTTTGTTTAGAGGCTCTTTGTTGGATTTTGTGAAAGTTTGATGAAGTTGGCTTCTTAACCCATTGTGGCCATTAGTTGTTTTTGGGTTGAAAGTGATTGTTCTGCCACCTAGGAGATTGAAAGTTATAGGATTGATGAACACATGAATCATAATTTCTCTGAAAGTATGGTGGTGTTGGCCTATATGAATGAGCAATCCTGTTTTGGTGATATCTGGAAGATTGAGCATGCAATGGCCAAGGAAGTGTTGACCTATGCTGCGGGGAAGGTCGACCTTTCTTAGGTTTTTGGACAGGTTTTTTGGAAATGTTGGTGACTGTCTCTTCAAACTTTTCTTTCCCTTTCTCCTTTTGTTTTTACTGGTTTTGTGTGGGAGTTGTGTTTGAGGTGGAAGCTTCGGAAGATGAAACAAATGTGACAGTTTTGAGCCCAATTGGCCTTTTGTTTGTTGGTTCAAAACCCAACCCTTCCTTGTTGAAGTTCATTCCGGTACCTAGCAAAGCATCTAGGTTTTCTCTTCCATCCACAAACTTTTCTAAAGATTGTTGTTTATCCTTCAACTCTTTTTGTAGGTTTTCAATATTTTGAAGAAGTTGAATGTTGACTTGTTTGACAGCTTCATACTTTTCATTGCTCAATTTACTATCGTTTTCATAGCTTTGCATTTTGAGTTTCATGCTATCAATCTCATTTCTCAAATCCTCATTTTCAGTTTCCAAGTCAGCCATTTCTTTCTTCCTTCCTCCAAATCCTCAATCATTTCCTTAAGATCTTCAATTTCAGTCTCAAGTAGAGCATTCTTATCATTCATATTATGATCATGCACAAATGAGTTAATTTTCTTTTTGAATGATTTATTCTCCTTTTTGTACATTTCATATTTTTCCATGAGTTGTATATATGCATCCTCCCAATCATCAATTGTATAATCTTTAAATGGAGAATTTACCTCAATTTTTTCATCACCTTTGGCCATAAGGCAGAAATCTTCTTTTTCTTTGTCCGAGGAACTAGTTCCGTCATCACTTTCCTCTTCATCACTCCATGTGGACACCATGGCCTTGTTCTTCTTCTTGTCCTTCCATTTGTCAGCTTTTCTGAATCTGTCGGGACAATCATTCTTGAAATGTCCTGGTTTATTACAAGAATAGCAAATGATTTTATCAGATTTCTTAGAGTTTTCAGAATTAGATTTGAAACCATTTCTTACCTTTGACCTTCCTCTCATGAAGCTCTTACCTTCCTTTCTCAGGAATTTTTTGAACTTACGTGTGAGCATGGCTATGTCATCCTCTTCTCGCTCACTTGCTGAATCCTGACCTTCATCAGAAGTGCCATGACCGCTGGGTCCTGCTTTAAGAGTTAGGGACTTCTTCTTAGGTGCCTCAACCTCTTTGTTCTTGAGGTTGATCTCATAGGTCATCAATGACCCAATGAGTTCATCTACCTTGGTAGTTGCGAGATCTCTCGATTCTTCAACCACGGTAGCCTTTGTTTGCCATGCTGGAGTTAACGATATGAGAATTTTCCTTATAATTTCTTGCTCTGAATATTTCTTTCCCAAATCAGTTAAACTATTAGTAAGCACAGTCAATCGAGCATACATATCTTGAATTGATTCATTAGGCTTCATGCGGAATATTTCATATTCAGAAACTAAAATGTTGGCTTTTGTTTCTCGTACCTGAGAGGTTTCTTCGTAGATTACCTCTAGTTTGTCCCACATTAGTTTTGCAGATGCGCAGGTAGCCACTCTTGAGAATTCAACTGGATGGAGTGAGCATTGCATGATGTGTTTGGCACTCCAGTTGACAGTGGATTGCCTTATCTGTTCTTTGGTCCATAATTCCTCATTATCCGTAATCTCATACGGACCTTTGCTGATCACTCGCCAAAGTTCGTAGTCTTGGGCGCGAATGAACACCTGCATACGATGTTTCCAATAGGGATAATTAGATCTAGTGAAATAAGGAGGCCTATTCATAGAATGTCCTTCAGGTAAATTACCCTTAGACGCTGATCCACCATTTCCCTCAAGGTTGTTGGACCCCATAATGAGAGATTAGGCTCTGATACCACTTGTTGTGTAGTGGACAGCGGATCTAGAGGGGAGGGGTGAATAGATCTGCCCCTCTTTTCGTAATGCAACCCTCTTTAAAGCTAGATGATGAAATAAGCAGCAGAATATAACTAGCTTGACGAAGAACATGAATGATTTGCTTGTCAAGATGATTACGCAATATATATATTGAGCCTAAGCATGCATCTAACATAAAGCAATCGCACAAGCAAACCACAACACACGAGATTTTAAGGTGATTCGGACTGAATTTCCAGTCCTACGTCCACCCCTCACCAAATCCGGTGAGGCTCCACTAGTGCCACGCACTGAGCCGCAAATCGGAAAGACCACCGATTGCCTTCCTACTAACCACCGGCAGGGACGTCAACACCGCAGATCGGATAACTTCTGATTGCCTTCCTACTAACCACCGGTAGGGACGATCTTCAGTTCCAAATGTTTGAATGAAATGGAAAAGAACAAGATATGAAAACACTCAAACAAGATATGAAATATGCTCAAAGAGAAAAGATCTTGTCTGAGATTGCTGGGGCTTGAATCTTCTTTTTAAGTAGCTTGAATCACCTGGAGATTTGATGAAAAACTTCTTCCCGGAGTACTGTTCACAACTACAGTACTCGAACTCCTCACCCTTGAACACACCCTTGCAGCCTTCTTTGATCTCCCTTATTAGCCTTTCTTGCTTCTACTCTTCCTTGGAGGTTGCTGGATTGAGATATGAACTTGAATCACCTTGAGTTGATGGAGCGAGTGTTGGATGTAGCTTTGATCTTCCTTTTGATCCTCTTGAATTGATGAAGAGGAAGAAGGATGCAGTTTAGATCACCCTTGAGAGTCTTGATTGCTTCTTCTTCCTTGGAGGTTGAGATGGCTTCAGATCTGGACTTGAATCACCTTGGATGGATGAAGAACTTCCTCCCGAAACACTGTTCACGGAGGTGCTACAGTACCTCGAAAATGGCCTCCCTTGATCTCCCTTGAAGCCTTGAAGTGATAGGGTTTCCAACCCCTCATGTGTTGGTTTTATAGACCTTGAATGGTCCTTGGACACCCCCCAGACCAGATCCACAAATCATGGGAGATTAGGTGAGTTTCGATTAAACAAATCCATGGAAAGGGGCTGGCCACGAGGTGGATTTCGAAGTCAAACATGGCTGCATTGGGGATGGTGGTCGACCTGCAGCTTCTGGCGGTCGACCGCTACTGAGAAACACTATAGACGGATGGTCACTGGGAATTCCGGTCGACCGCTATGGGCTGGCGGTCGGCCGCCAGCTGAAAGACACACATTCTGGGGGATGCTGGCTGGGACGGTCGACCGCCCCTGTGCTGGCGGTCGACCGCCAACTGGGCTGATTCCATGCTTGCCCGGGTCGGTCCGTTATCCGCTTCAGCTCCGTCGTTCAACTTCATTAGCAGCCCGTACATGTTTGTGGCATCACCCTTGATTGTCTAGAAGGTATCAACCGAGTCTTTAACCTTGGATTCTCTTGGCTATACTTCTTTGTGCATTGACTTTGGATGCGTGACGAGCCGAATATGAAATGTTGACTTTTGCTTGTAAGAGTGATGAGATTTGCATCCTTGCTTGGGCGCGATCAATGAGCTTTCACTTTGGCCATTGCCACTTGATTCCTTGTCCATTCATTGGAATATCTGTCATGAATAAAAACATCACGTATGTCAATCACATGAGAGTGGAAGATATCAATGACTAATAGTGTTTAGCCATTATCAAAACCAAGAATACCACAGAACTCATATGACTATAGAATGATGTCGAATGACCTAAGTGACCACAGGATGACTCAAATGACCTCAGGGACACAACAAATAAGAATCATCTGATGCAGTCGGTGAAGGGGAATTATAATCATCGGATGAGGTTAGGGAAGGAGAATTAGAATCATCCGACAGGGTCAGGGAAAGGGAATGTGAAGTGGGACATGGAGATGTTGGAGGAGGAGGATCGAGAGAGGTGCAGCGAATGAGATGAAATGGTGACAAAGGCCGAGGCCTAAAATCATGAGGGGATGGAAAGCCCGGAGGTCTCGAACAGGGAGGAGAAGAGGAGTGATTGTTCGCGGACCCGAAAATAAAAGAGAAAATCACGGAAAATGGGTTGGCGGCAGGAAGATACACCACCCAAGGGTGGGAGCTGAGTAGAAGGAAAGATGAACAAAAGTAAGAAGAAGAGGAGGAAGTGGACCACCGAGTGCACAACTGACGGCCCCTGAACTTGTGCCGCCACCTCTTCTTGGCTGGAATCTGCTTGCAATAAATCCGCCTGGCACGGACTCGGGCCTTCGAAGCTCTTAATCTAGCACGTCTTCTCAAGTAACGGGTCCACCTGGCAGACGGCCTGGCCCAACTATGAACATGCTGCTTTAGACATGCGGTGCTAACCATAGATGGACATTCTTGAATAAACAACTCCTCAACTGGACGATGACCGAAAAAACATGGAGTTACGTTGCTCGGCACCAATAGCTTGAGACTAGGCATCACCATTCGGTAATCAGGCATGAAGTATAACTCCCTTGCTAGAAGTGCAGGACGGAACTGAGGGAGGGTGATGCGTGGCGTTGACGTGGCCGCCTCATCAATAAGCCGAGAGAGATGAGACACATAATGCAGAATGCCCCTGGCCAATCTTGAAGACACGGCCAATTGCCCCTTGAATGCTGAATTCATTAAACTTTTGGCGACTGTGTGGGTTAGCACCATCCGGGTGGAAAACTCTTTTGGGCCAGTGAACTGAATAGCAATCAAGCGAGAGGTGATAAAAACATCAACAGTGAATTCTCCGGTGAGCAAAGAGATTGCCACCGACCCCGCTCGCGAAGACACTGGCACTAGCATTGAGGAGCTTGCTTTGACAGCCATCTTCAGAGATGAACGCTCCTGGTTCCCAAGGCAGCCAAGAATTCGGACTCGGATCGGCATGCGACAAATGAACTGTTGAACCTTAGCATGCATGATCAAAGCCCGACTTAACTTACCACCTCCCCTGGTTCCGAGGGGCACCAAGGGTAACGTGCACCTGCTCCCCGAGGTGGGAAGTAGCAGAGGGAGGTTAGAAGGAAGAGGTTTGAGGGGCGTGGGCGGAGGTAATGCGAGTGATGGGGGAATAGTGATAATGATGGGCATGGGTGGAGATAAAGGCAAAGGTGGGGGTGTGGGTTAAGGTTCGGCCCGCTCAGGCTCGGATGATGATGGTGAAAGGGGAAGTGAAGGGGGTGGAGAAGGTGGTGGTAGTGAGGAAGATGGCGAAGGTGATGGAGATGGTGGGGGAGAAAGTGGAGAAGGTGAAGTCAATGGAGATGGTAAAGGGGGTGAGGTGGTCGAGAGAGGTGGTAAAAACGAAGGAGGAGGAGAGGAGGGTAGTGGTGTAGTGGGGGAGGTGGCAGGTGGTGGCGCTCTTTGGCGTATCTTTATGACACGTCGAGGGGCGTTGGGGACAGGTGTGGTGGTGGAAATGGAGGGTGAAAAAGATGTTACCTGAGCAGAGGCTGGGGTAGGTGTCGGAGATGGAATAGAGGAAGAAGTGGGCAATGGAGCAGGTGCTTTATTAACTAACGGATCACCAGGGTGCCCCTGGTCTTGAAGTGGAGACGGCTGCCTAGATGGAACTGCTTGCTGTGAAGATCCAAAATGACTATGTGAACGATAGCCCAATCAATTATCTTTTTATCTTCCAAACTGTAAACAAGTTCCCGGAACTCGGGGCAGTCCTCAACCAAATGCCCTGACTGACGATGAAATTCATAGAAATGGAGCAAATTCCCGACTGCGAGTCGACAAGGCATAACCGGAGGGAGTGGCAACGCGCGGGTGGCCATCAAAGCCCTGAAAATATCTGTGAAAGATTCTGGCAATGGAGAGTGAGGAGCCCACTTCGGGCAAGGTGGGTGCCGAGGGGTATGAAAAGGTAGTAGGGATGGTAGTGGAGGTTGCGTAGGCAAGAGGAATTGTGTAGGTGAAGGCAGAGGGTTAGTAAGTGAATGCCGTGGAGGCGTGGAAGGAACGGGAATATAATGGACGACATCGACCCGTTCGAGGTGTGACGTTTCCTTGACCGGAAGTATAGAGGTATTGGGAAATAAAACAGTGGAGGGCTGACTTGTGAAGGGAGATGTAGTGGAGTGACATGTGGAGGTATATGGATAAGTGGGAGCGGAAGGCCGACTCGTGGAGGGATATGTAGTGGAGTGCTGACTCGTGGGGGATGGCGGAGGGAAAGTGTATGTGGAAGGCGAAGGTGGGGGAGACTCGTGGTCAAGGGAAACTAGGAGTTGTTGGCTAATGAAGCGGGCTCGGCTGTAGAGTTGTTGCCATGAAGTGATCTCGTGCAGGGCTAAGATGCATTTGAGCTCGGGCGTTGTATTAGAAATAACCATTTTAATCTGCTCGCCCTACGGAATATGCCCTGGAACATGTGCGGCTAGGCGACGCCAGTGGTCAGCAAACGTGGGGAATTCCTCGTCGGGCTTCATCTTCTCTTGGGCCAGATCTACCATGGAGTACTTGGGCCCGGCCTGGTCTTGGTACTGCTGAATAAATCTTGCTTGGACGGCTTGAAAATTCACCACTTGCTCCTGTGGCAATAAAAAGAACCAATCCCGAGCCGGGCCTTCTAACGACAGACCAAACAGATAACCCATTAAACGTTGGTCATGTCGGAATTGGGTCGACTCATAAAGGAACTCCTTCAAATGTACGTAGGGGTCACCGACTCCACCATAGCGACGATAAGCCAAAAATTGTGAACGTGGTGAAAGCTGAAGACCTTGAAAGGTAAACGGGACATTCAACGAAGTTTGGGGATTAATTCGACGTTACAATTCATCCAGCTGGCGTTGGGCTTGAGCGATCATCCCCTCGGTGGGAAGAGTTCGAGAAGAACATGGGTCAGCTTGAGCAAGAGAGTGGGAGTTTAGACCAGTATTGTGGGTTAGATAAGGGGATCCAACCTGAGTAGAAGGAAAACCCATTCCAGGAGTAGAAGGATATATGGTACCGGAAGAATCATAAGTGTAGGAATGAGGATTGATTGGGCTAGCGATGGCACGGGCGAGATAAGAAGGCTCGTTAAAAGGAGTAGGCCTATTGAAAGAAGAGGGTTCGTGAAGTGAATAGGGCCCGTTAGAAGAGTGAGGTGATGGGCCCGCGTGGGAAGAGGAATCCACGCGGGGATAAGAAGGCAGGGGAGATGAAGGATACTGGACAGAAGAGAAGTGCTCCATGGGAGAAATGGAGACTTTATACAGTGAATTTCAAAGAAATACAAGGATAGAAACTAACCTAGGACAGATGCAACTAAATGGAGACACACACAGATGAACTAAACCAAATGAGCCTAATCTGATAAAATGAGGTGAATGATGATACTGCAACACATAATGGAGGGGAGAGATGAGGGAAGAATCAACCAATTAAACATCCAAGTTATCAATGATGCACGAAAATTTTATAAGTTCCTCCTTAGGACCTTAGTGGGTTAATTAATATCTGAATTCACTCAACCCCCAGGTACCTAACCAGGGTAAGATTGAGAAACTAGGTGACTCTAATGGACTCTCCCTCCTCTGGATGCAAAACCCTAGACTGAGAGAAGGTGTGGTACAATCTGCCCGACGTCCGTGTGGGAATCCACGGCTCACGGGGGATTACGGAGGTCCGCGGTAAGGTCACCTAGTCGACTCCAAGGAGTATGAAGATGAGAGGAAACCCTACCTCGGTAGGAATGCAGCTACTATGAAGAGTACGTATGCCCCTACGCGCACCGGAGTGCATGCAAAGTCTAGCCTGGATCGAGCAATCAATAATCAAGCAAATATGAAGAAATGAAATGAACACAACCATGCAACAATATGGCACCAGCAGGGGGAGATCCAAACAGCACCAAGTATACATAGGTAATGATATAAACCAATGAGCAAAATGTGGCCTCGGGTGTACCGTAGCAGTAAAGCACGGTCTAAGGAAGACCGCTCAGGGGTGCATACACGGTCTTGAATGGACCGTTTAGGGAGAGCAGACGGTCTGAAATGGACCGTGCGAGAGCAGGGAGTAACGCCAAAAAATAGAGAAAAAAACCATAAAATGCTGGAATGACTAAAGAATGAGACTCAAAAGTATACCTGGATGGGCGGTCTTTCGACAGACCGCTCAGAGTCTGGGACGGGCCCGAAACAACCGCGGAATATCAACAGAAATCACAAATATAAGCACATCGGCGTACCTGAGCCAGCAATGGTGAATGGTCTGTATCAGACCGCGGGAGGATGTGAATGGTCGGAGAAGGACCGCTGGGTGGCTGGCATGACAACAACTCTGTGACAATCACGGGACGGTCAATGTTCAGTCGCTCAAGGAAATAGGCAGCTCACAAATGACCGCGTAAACTCTAGAGAACAGGAACGCAAGGTGGACAAAAAAGCAACCTGAAATACTCACACAAGGAAACTAACAAAACACACAAACAGGTCAGGAAAATACTAACACGATGGGCGCTAGTTGTCCCACCATGATCACCAAAAAATGGGGTGTTGACATGTTTTTCCTTCTTTCCCATTTCTTCTCTTGGAAATCAATGTGGAAGTAAGTGAATTGAGGTGAGATAGGCATGAAGGAATGATCATGATCACCACCAAGGTTCTGAAATCTAAAAGAGTTACACCCGTACCTTGGAAAAGAAGGGAGGCACTCGCCTTTAGCCAGCACCATAGAAATACATGGTTCAGTATGAACCGCTCAGAAGATGCACGGTCGCTCGACAGACCGCTCCAAGGCGCTGGGACAGATGCGGGATGAAGAGTGGCTAGATGACGAGACGGCTCAGGGTCAACCGCTGGAAGACGATGGACGGCCCGGAGGGTGCCGCCCTATTCTTCACGTGGACAAAACAAAACCGCCTAATGCCACCAACTTCCAAGACGTGGGGCTTCTTCCTCCACCATCTCCGGCCGGCCAAAAAGAGTGGGCCTCGTGCTAGGGTGTTGCTGACCTACAAAACGAAGCGTAGAACACAGAAACAAACCCAGATTAGAACTATAAAGTGTAGTAAACGTAAGAACGAATAGAGATAAACATAATCAAATGGAATGGAGGGTACTTGGAGGTTTTTAAACTCCTAAGGGCGTCAAAAACATAGGAGGGTGTGTGTAAATGATATATGAGAGTAAGAAAACGTGGAAGAAATATAGAAGAAGCAATGCATGCAGATAAAAGAGAACGATGGGACTAAATGAAATGATGACTCAAAATACAACTACTCCCAGAACCGGAGGCCTATGCGGACGTAGAAGGCCTCCCTCCCCAATGGTAGGTCGCTCAAGGATTCGGCAGGGCTTCGCCGTCAATCAAGAATCTCCCCCCTTTCAAAGCTTGCCCTTAGGGTCTATTTATAGAGCCTAAGAAACTAGCCCTAAAATTAGGGTTTCCAATGAATATCAGCTCGAGATATCAAAAGAAAATCCATAGATAATGCAATTATCTTCCAACCAGTCAAAATGGCACCTCATTTGGTTGAGAAACCACGGAGAAATGGTTGAAACAAACCAAGGATAAAACCACATATAGAGAGAGAAAAGACCTTAGTTTTTCAGCAATCGGACTATTGCGCGGTCACGCGATAGATCGCCCAATACACTAAGCGGTCAGTCACCAGACTATCCCATCTGTCGTTGGAAATTAAGTAAGTGAGAATTATTATCCAAATATCCATCGAACTGACCGATATTTTCACGGTTGGACTCTCATGAATCGGGCGATTCTTAATGGACCACTCAGCTCACGGAACGGTCAAAAACTAACCGTCCAACGACTGTCGGTGATAAATCAGATTACATTAGATAATTAGATAAATAGCTAATGAATCTGGGACTCTGAGAACTAGATGGTCATAAGCATACCATTCCATGGGTGTGGACGGCTACTTATGAACCGTGCAAAAGCTTTGTCGATGGAAATTCAGAAAATCACCCTAATATCCAATAAATAGGTAAACGGTTAATCCTCAACCGCTCAGTTAATGAACGGTCATGCGATGGGCCGCACAATGGCTTTATGCTTGAAACTTAATAAAATGTTATAAGTGAAGCCAGACCAAGGTCCATTAAGCCCTAAATTGAAGCAGACCAATTCAAGGAGGGAGATATCCATAAAATAGGCCCAATAAGTTACCTGAAAATAGCCCACTAAGCAATGGATAACTTGAGGCATCAATAAATGGTGGTAAGAGAAATGACTCAACTTGTCGGCAAAAATGGGTGTCAACAGCGGCCCGTCTAGCATATTGAAGAATACTGGGAGCAATGGAAATTGTATGTAATAGAACGTAGGACATTAAGGCCCAAAGTGGCAACCCATATGTAATTCAATTCCAATTGATTAATAAAGATCATTCCTCAAACTTGTGGGTGCTTACATGATTGAAATTCCAACTTCTATCTAAGTTCTAAGTTCCAAGTTCTCTATATAAAGCTTGAGGTTCTGTGAAATCAAGAAATAAGGCATCACATACATGTGCCATTTCTTCTCAAACGCATCACTGGATGCTATTGTGTATGAACGAATTCCCTTTTTCTTTTCAAAATTCAATTACCGCCGCGTCACCTTACCATGACATCTCTAAACAAATGCATCGGCCCGCCTTGACGCTTATGTTAAAGCCCCATTTAGAAAAGCAAAATGCTTCTTCTCTTAAAACCCTACCAGCCTTTCTTGCTTTTCATTCTGCTGCCTTCTTTGCTTCTCTATTTTGAACCTCAGCGTGCCCTTCCCGTTTGCCTAATGGAGAGAGGTGGTCCTACCCACCCCCGTAAGCGATGGCGAGTTACAGCACTATAGACGGTTGATCTAGAGGAGGAGGCAGCTGTAGTGGTGGCTCTGACTGCGATTGAGGAAGCAGCGGCATCGGGAAGTGCCATCGAGATCGATGGTCTATTGCCAGTAGAGGGAGAATAGGAATTAGGTGAGGAAGAAGCAACAATTGAAGGTGAGGAAGAAGAGGGAGGAAGGGAAGATGATAGAGACGTGGGAGGTGAGGAGGAATGGGAAGGGGAAGTGCACGCGGCGGGAGAAGCCCCACCAACCCCGGAGGCGGAGAGGCCCCTCCAAGCTGGGGATCAACATAAGGTAGACCAGAAAAATAGTCAGACCTCCCTCCCCTTATTATTATGGCTATCTTTTTTTTTGGGGGGGGGGCATGATTGAAGGAGGAAGGTTGGAGGAGGGGAGAACACATAGGAGAAGATAAATGCATCAAGTGCAGTTGACGCCTATGATCCTAGGCGTCATCTTCACCTGTCGCGTGAAGAGGTGACTCAGGAAGGGGAAACAACGTCATCACCACTCCCTGATGTGTCTGAGCAGACTCGTCAACTGGGTCTAACGTAGCTCTCAAGCTGAAATAGAACTTGTTGCTTATGTTACTGTTATGCATTTTCTTACCTTTTTCTCTCTTTTCTTTCTTTTATTTTATGTAGAAAATTATTTACTGTAAAATTTTGTGGGATATGATTTATGCTGCATATCGGGGGCTGCCCAGATTCCAGCGAGCCAGAATAGAACCCATTGGCTTTGGTGTGTTCTTCTCCAAAAGCCCATTTTTCATCAATTTGCCACTGATACAAGCCTTGAGAGAGAGATGAGATAAAGATAGCAAGGCGCTTTTGATGCCGTGGGGGCACATGGTGCTAAGCCTAGAAGATGTGGCGAGGATCACGGGGCTCAGAGTCCACAGGGAAACCGTGACCAGAGTAACATACTCCGACTACCGAGAGATGGTTGGGGAACTACTACACCTAGAAGAATTAAGCGAGAAATCCATTAGAACAATCCCCAGGGTCGAGATCATGGGGACCCTTGGGTTGAGGCAGCTGTGCTAGAGAGTGGGAGAGACCCACAAAGAGTTCATTTTGAGGATAGCGAGGAATGTGAGAGCTACCTGCTACACAGACCCCGAGGATCATGAGAGTGCGGATAGAGACTTGAGGTGATTTCTATTCATCTTCCTGGGGAACTCCTGCTCAGGACCAAAGGGGACGATATTAATTGCAAGTTCCTGGTATTTCTGGCAGACATGGACCGAGTGGGAGAGCACGCATGGGGGTCTGCCATGCTCACTCGACTGTTTGCCGACTATCCCAGGGTGTGGGTCGGGAAACTATGGTTGGTGGTTTCGCGCCTTTCCTTCAGGTATGCATTTATTTATGCAAATTGATCATATTATAACTATATGCATGATGATAACCTTATGAAATGGATGCAGCTCTGGAGCTACTTCTATATCCCTATAGATAGAGCACAACCAGTGAACCCGGGCATGGTTCCACTTGAGCATCGGTGGCTACCGGATAGGATTGCAACCCCCTACCCGCTCCTATTGGAGGTGGCGAGGTGCAATTTGCACAACTTCCTTGAGGCAGAGGTATGATTGCATGATCCTAGTTTTTTTTGTTTTTTTTTGTTATGCATGTTATGATGAATTTACTAATGTATGCTTGCTATGCAGGTGGTTTGGAGGCCATACCAGGGGATGCCCAACGGCGACCAGCCTTGGGTCATGACTGGCAGACCTATATTTGGGCGTGACATCTGGGTTCACTGCCCGAACAAGATCAAGCCCCTCCACCTTCGACTAGTGATGAGGACCTTGGGGCTTCCCCAGGACTGGGTGGAGGTGGCCACGCTGAGCCAGATTGGGTGGAGGATGCGCAGGTTGAGTGCCGTTACCGACTGGAGGGTGAGGTTCCCACAGTAATATGATGACTGGCGTCGCGGGGGCACCCTAGTGGAGTCACATGTGTCGGACAACTCGGAGTATCTCCGTTGGTATCGGTCCACCTATTGTTGCCCAGTAAATGGCTGGATTAACTTAAAGGGGGGTGAATGGGTTATTAAAAATAGATCGCAGTATAATATAAGAATATGCTAAAACTACTATGATGATAAACTGTTAACTGTAGTGATGTGCAGTGTTGAGGATTTGTGTGTTGAATATAAAATAGGAAAGTAGAATCAACCACACAAGGGACACAAAGATTTATACTGGTTCAGTGCGGATCTTTATCAGCCATATGTCCAGTACCCAGAAACAACTGAGATTTCCACTATCATCCCAACAAGGAATAGTACAAGTGCTGTTTTTAATCAGGTGTTCAGATCCCCATGGGCATCCACACACTTGGATCGTAACTAATTTCCGAGCTCAGCCAAACTCGACTATTTTTGATAAGGTGTTCAGCCACACCACGGACGTCTTCTCGCTAAGACCCCAACTAATTAACAAGCTAGTCAAACTCAGCTAGTTTACATGCATAGCCAAGCCTACAGGATACAAGCCTCTTGCTGGCATTCTTGCTTGCAAGCAAAGACTTCTCCTCTCAAAGAGAAGTGAACCACTTGTTCAGTGGGTTCATACAGATATAGTCTCTTAAAAAGTAGAGTTGTGTACAATATGCTTAATCACGCTCAAGACATAGATAAGAATGAAATATAAGTCTTGAATGAGAGAATAAAGAGACCTAAAGATAAGCAAGAAAATGTTATGGGCTAAAAGAGGAAGCAAAGAAAGATGGGAGTGAAGATTTTGTTGAGATGCTTCTTCTTTCTTCTTGTTGTCGACGAGCTTGATGTAGACCAGAAGTGGTTGAGTGTAAACTGGATTTTGGTTTGTTTCAACTCTTGGTAGTGTTCACTCAAGTGGATGTAATCACAATTCTCTTTCTTAAGGTCTTTCTATCAATGCGCTCTATCTACTCTGAATTTTCTCAGTGTTGATTCCCTCAGCTAAATTTCTTGGTTCTGGGTTGCTTTATTTTATAGCTCATCGTGTCTATGTTGTCTGTTAGATAGAACCTGGTGATTGTTAGACACGATTAGGTAGACGGCGAGACTTCTCTAGGTGATCGTTAGACACAATGGATGAGCGTCCTTTGAATATTGAGTTGCTACTATATTTTACAGGTTCAATCTTCTGGCTTAGTCTTCATAGCCGTTCAGTCTTGTCTTCTTGTACTGTGAAGACTCTCCTTTTAACACTTCGGTCATCAACCATTCTTTTTATTTCTTTAAGCCTGTGCTTTATGTAGAGGATATCTCTTTAACTATTTTACCAGATACTCATTAAATGCAATCCTCATTAAAACATTCTTCTTCTTCTACAACTGTACTGTAAGGTCAATAACGTGTCGAATATAGTATGGACTTTTGAGCCTTTCCAACTTATATCACTGAGAAAGTAACTAGACTGACCTTTTCTTTTTAGGTCTTCAGATAGGTTAGTTTCACATATATGGTATGAAGACAAACATGTAATCCCGATATGCTGTCCTGAGCATTGTAAAATATATTTACGTCTGTAATATGAAGTGAATGCTGGTGTGATAGTCTTTTTAGTACACCCTGTCCTTTCGATGTATGAGTGATACAATATTGTATATATGCTTCAGCATAGCAGATTGTAAGATCAACAGGCAAAAAATATTTTTATAGTTTCTGCAACCATTGATATTTCAGAGACTTATTTATTCTAAGCAGATTCTTTAGATAGACAGATACATGGATATGCACAAAGTTATGGCATAAGAGTTTAAGTTCATAAGAATAAGTCACTTGCTCTTTAATGTACGATGGAATGAGTTTTTAGAGCAATGCTCATTTTTGAAGCAATCTAGATATATGACTGATGTGTGAGATAGTTGTTATTTGTTAAGTGCAGATTTGCAGCTATCATATATATTCAGAAATGATGTATGATCATATAGCTGGTATAATCTTTTGATCAATTTATAAATGCAGCTATTTAGTAAGTGAGAGTTCAGGACAAATAGTTGATTAGATTTAATTCAGTGATCATTTTATACTTTTGTTCCCGCAGTGGGCTATCTTGCAAAATATAGAGAATTCAAGATAGATTGTAGATATACATTTTCTTGAGTAAGTCAACTAAGAATGATTAAGAAGATGACAACGTAGTTGAATCAATATTATTCCAAAAAGGATTTTATCAAATAAATGTGTGTAAAAATAGCTATTAAAGATAAAGAGATAAAGCTCAACTAGAAGTTGGAATAATGCACTTCTTGTTTATTTAGATATGCGTTGTAAGTAGGATAGGCAAAGTTTGTTTATTTAAGATAGATGAAGTTCTTGCGCCTATGTGATGCTTGATATCGCCTAAGTTGAACAGTTGTGCCTAAGTTAAGATAGGTGAAGTGATTCTTCATCTAAGTGAATGAGATAGGAAAAGTTTTCAATACCTATAAGATAGTTGATGTATCGCCTATGTTTTAGATCTAAAAAAAGGATAGACCATCTTGAGCCTAAGTGATAAGCGAAAGGTTTATGATAGGCGAAGAGGATAGGCGAAGAAGCGCGTAAATGAGTTATAGTGCCTATGTGACATAGATAGGCGAAGTCGATAGGCGGAGAAGCGCCTAAGTTCTTTTTATATTGCCTAAGTGTGATTTTAACACCTATATTGATTTTTAGCATATAAGTGAGTTTTTCTTGTGCCTAAGTTTTTTTAGCTATATTTCTTTGTGCTTATTATACTTAGACAGATTTTCATGTTTTTCTTTATTTTCTTTGTCTTCTGTTCTTGATCTCGCTGCTTTTCTTCTTCTATTCTTGATCTCCCTAATTTTCTTCTTCTATTCTTGATCTTCCTAATAAGACTTTGTTCATGTGATACATAGCTTTATTATGGCCAAAACTTCAAGATTTGTTATCATGGTTTTGTTACGACCAAAAATTATAGTTATAACAATATTTGGCTGATAGTCCAACAATACCTAGCAATCTCCCCCCTTTTTGGTGATGACAAAACCCTTGATGATCTACTCAAAAATCTAACGATAATACATGTTTTTCAAGACTCTCTTTCTTATCAAGATATTTCTTGGATTTGCAAGCAAGATTAATGTTAGGGCCAACTTGCATCATTTTCTCACCCATTTTTTGCTTATTCGTTTCCTTCCCCTTTTTGTAAGATTGTGATTTTCAGGAAGAAATGCATAATTTTCTCTCCCTTTTTGTCAATCAGGAAAAAGGTAAAAACAATAGAGATCAAAGAGGAGATAAATGCTGAACTTTAAATCATAATGGCATAAGAAGGATTACATAAGTAGGAGTTAAAGAAAGGACATATAGACTGATGACTTCTACGGGTTGCTTTGGTGAGTATCTTGCTAGGAAGAAAAAGAAGAAGGGATATTGGAAGGATCTGTAGAAGCCTATGGCGGATAACCACCTGTTGCATTAAGCTACTCTATATCAACTGCCTCTGGATCCAGAAAGTCATCAAATGTGATGGGAGGTAGTCCAAGTTGCTCCCGTTCCTTGTCTACTTGTTGATAGACTTCATAAAATTTAGGGGCCCTGGCAACTTCATTAACAAACTTTATGTATTCAAACTAAAGGCACCATTCGAGAAAGGATATGTGTTCTAGATGCTGCGCCATACGGTCCATCATTTCTGTGCGGTATAGCATCCCAACTCTGGTGTTCATCAACCATTCATAGAGGGGTTTTTTGAAGGATTTGTTCTTGATAAGCATGATCTCCTTATTTATGATGTGATTTTGGTTGATAAAGATCTTGAGGTGTTTATTGATGCCAAGAGTACTCTAGCCTTGAATCCAATGATAGGTGTTGATCCTTAACATACAAACAAAGAAGGCTTTATAGGCATCATATTGGAGAAAGAGGGCTTAAAAATGAGGATATTTTTGACCCTCATGTAGAAGATCAGGGATGAACTGGATCATATAGCAGGGTCTATTTAAAAGAAAATGGAGGTCGAATATCAAGTGGAAGGACACCTGGGTACCTACTCTCCTGCACCTTGTGTTGCTTCAATAGCTCGATGCTCCCCCTGAGTATGTGGCTCCATTTCTTCACTGGGATGATGGATGCTGAGCTTGAAGGATGTGAAGAGGTAAGAGTTCAGAAGGATCCTTACTTGGTTGAGGGTTGGTTGTGAGGAGGAAGATAAAAGAGATATTGTCACGCCCCGAGCGCGGAAGATACCCGGAGACGCGTGACGAGTTTATATCAATCATGTCAATCAGAGTGGTCGTGTATTCGACACAAAGACAGAGATGCGCAAAATAACAAGATAACCCAATCCTTATTTCATAATAGACTATTACAAATCCAATACTCTGTTTAATAAAAAGAAAAGTACATAGTCGACTCAAGAAAATAGGAAAAGACTAGATGACACTCGGACAAGCTCTAGCACTTTCACTCTTGACCATTCCCATCCGATTGACTTCCATCATCGTCAGACTTACCTGAAAAGTAAAAAGGGACAAACGGAATGAACGAACGCTCAGTAGGAAATTATATCTCAAGTACTAGCAAGGGGTTTAAGTAATTACATCTTTCATGAATGCAATAAAGCTATGCATGCTCGCATAAAACTACAAGATAGAGAGAATGTAATATCAAAGAATAAGATGAACTAATCATGAACTTTCAACAAGATACTCAAGATATTCAAGCAAGTACATTTAACAAGTCATGTCAAGAATTTTGGCTATCATGTATCAAGCAAACAAATTACCCTTTTTCGGGCCACACATTTCATGTCAAGTCAAGTACGATTCAAGTACAAGATTTTGTGTGGAATGTCCAATCAAGCTAGTCATGCACTCGATATAATACCAGATACCTTATCATTTTAACTCCCATGGGCACAAGTACTTTCGGGTGCTCCTCCCAGGACCAGATCGGGCCCTATATGCGCAGGCATTTATCATGTATTTTGACATCCACTCTTGTTTATAGCCAACATAGAATTTCAATAATCAAGCTTGTACACACGTACGATAACTTTGATAGAATAGAGTCCAAAATATGACAAAGGACAGAGAATGGCGACAATAACGGTATAATCACGATATCGATAAAACTAGGTAGAATATGGTTCCCTTAACTTGGGTACCATGACAAATCAATATGGACATTCTTTATATAGAATTGAGGTCCACATGAACAGTATATCAAAGGTAAGATACCCTCATTCTCATCATAGAATTGAGGTTTACAAGAATGACATGGTATGGCATGATATCATCATTCCATTAAGAATTTCATATGATATACTCTTTGTATAACATAAGGGCCGGTATCCCATGTTTCTTTAGAGTGACATGGCATCAATGGTGTAATGGGTTTTTAGGGTACAACCAGCTCAGTCGGCCTTGAGAGAATCCAAGGCTACGAGGAGTCTTACGGAGGTCTCTATGACTAACTCGCTAGTCCAAAGGAACGGAATGTCCAATGGAGAGCTTGTATGTCAATGAGAGTTGAGTGTGATCGATAAAACAATCGCGAAACGTGGGACTATACTCACGGAATGGAGAATAGTGCCGATATATATATTATATAACATATGAAACCATCGGTTAACAGAATCAGGATAAAAATATCAGTTTACAGAAAATAACGACTTAGGTAAAGTCGTTTCTCAAGTAATTAACGCCTAACAGAAGGGCGTTCATCTATTTTGCAGAATTTCATTATTTCAATAATTTGTCAAAAACGCGCCCTGATCAGGGGCGTTTCTTTAAGTTTTGACGACTACACCAGAAGGCGTCCTTTTCTTGTCACTGTTTGACAGAATATCAATAATTTCAGGAATTATCAAAAACGCGCCCTAGGAAGGGGCGTTACTCTTTAATTCTTTATTTTTACAGAATATATTTTTTGAGATTTTAACACAAACGCGCCCTATGAAGGGGCGTTACTTTTAAATTCACGCCCTAGTATCGGGCGTTAGTCCAGTGAAAGACGACCTAGCCACGGTCGTGAATTCAAGAAATTTCAGAAATTATCATGAACAGGAAGAAATAAATTTCAGGATAACAATCATAACATCATGACAGGAAAATTGGCAGAAATTCACAGGTAGAGTCATGCAGTATATTAGTTTTGATATTCCATATAAAATGAATTTTTAAACCGTGAACGATTATTAATTTCAGGTAATTTCATGGAATTAACGCCTGTGTTCAGGGCGTCAAATCTAGAATTGACGACCTGGTCAGTGTCGTGTCTTGTAAAATAGCGCCCTTGACAGGGGCGTCTCTTTCAAAATATTGCAGAAAAATGCATTAAAACTATAATAAACCGTATGCATGTCATGCTAATATACATATATCTTAAATTATTTTATTTGGGCTACAGTGACTTGAGAAAACCTACCTTTAATAGTTGATTTTAAGATGGACGGATGAATAACTTGGTGAGAAGCCAACAACTCTGCAACTTTACTGCAACTCGATAATCAGCAGCAGCAGGGGTATGCAGATGAAGAACCTTGGCTCAGTTGATTGTTTTCTTCAACAGTCAACCTGGAGGCAGAAGAACGAAGAGATCATGCTTCGTATTAACTGGAGAGGAGGTAAAGGAGGAGAAGGGAAGAAGAAAGAAGACTTACCCGTTAGTCTTCTTAACCTGCAAGAATAGAAGTAACGAAGAATATTAATTCTTCACATACTACGTTCATAAGGAAAAGAAACAGAAGAAGAAGAAGAACATATGTTCTTCACGTACCTGTGCAGTTTGATTGTCCAAATAGGTTTAGGGTTCGGCTGTCAAGAGTTTTTATAGGATTTTGGGAAATCCTATTAGGGTTAGTGATTGTGTGGAAGTAATACTTCCATGATAGAGTCATTACCACCTTTTAACTCTTTCTAATACTTATCCATTACCCTGGATAAGCTCTGGGTTCGAACGGTTCACGAACTGAATTAACGACCTTGGTCAGGGCGTCGATTCTTGAATTGACGACCTGGTTCGGGTCATTTCTTAAGAAGCGCCTTTCGTTAGGGCGTTCCTTTGTTTAAAACACGCCCAAGATAGGGGCGTTTCTTGGCCTTACCATTTTTGGTGTTTAGAATTTGACGCCGTGAGGTCAGGGCGTCACTTATTGAATAACGCCTTATCTAGAGGCGTTTCTAATTTGAATAGCGCCTTTATCCGAGGCGTTATTTTATATTATTTTATTTATCTAATTATTTGATTTATTTTAAAAATCTTTATTATTAATAATATTTTATCAGGGTTGCTACACCCTCCCCCACTTAAAAAGAATTTGGTCCCCAAATTTAATTGCATATTATGTATATACGTGGAGAGTGTAGATCATATACCTCTTAGAATAACTCGAGAAATCGTTTCTTCATAGATTCCTCGGTCTCCCATGTTGCTTCATGTTCAGAATTCTTGTTCCATTGCACCTTGAGCATGGGAATAACCTTATTCCTTAGAGCTCGTATTTCACGATCTAAGATCTTCATAGGCTTCTGTTCATATGTGAGATCTTTCTGGATCACCAGATCTCTATGTTCAATAATATGAGATGGATCGTGTACATACTTCTTCAACATAGATATATGAAATACATTATGTACCTCGGACAATTGAGGAGGCAACGCGATGCGATAAGCAACCTCGCCAACTCTTTCAAGTACCTCAAATGGTCCGATGAATCTTGGCGTAAGCTTGCCCTTAACACCAAATCTTCGAATGCCACGTCCAAGCGATATTTTAAGAAATACATGATCTCCAACCTGGAATTCAAGATCTCTTCTTCTTGTATCAGCATAAGTCTTTTGTCTGGTCTGAGCAACTTGCAATCTTTCTCTGATTACTTGTATCTTCTCAGTTGTATCCCTTACCATGTCTGGACCTAACAGTTGTTTCTCTCCAACTTCGTTCCAGCATAAGGGTGATCGGCAACTCCTTCCATATAAAGCTTCGAAAGGTGCCATTTGGATACTAGCTTGGTAGCTATTATTATATGCAAACTCAATTAAAGGTAAATGATCATGCCAGCTTCCACCAAAATCAATGATGCAAGCTCTTAGCATATCCTCAATAACTTGATTAGTTCTCTCGGTCTGACCATCCGTTTGTGGGTGAAAAGCAGTACTAAAGTTGAGCCTTGTTCCCAACGAATGTTGTAATCCCTTCCAAAAATGAGAAGTGAAATGGGGATCTCTATCAGACACGATTGAGACAGGAATTCCATGTAACCTGACTATTTCCTTGATGTATAGTGCAGCTAGTACATCAATTGACCATCGGCTTTTTATTGGCAAGAAATGTGCCGATTTAGTTAATCGGTCAATGATAACCCAGATTCCATCATGTCCTCCTTTAGATTTAGACAAACCCATGATAAAGTCCATACCAATATCCTCCCACTTCCACTTAGGAATATCTAGAGGATGAAGTTTACCAGCAGGCTTTTGGTGTTCCGCCTTGACTTGTTGGCATGTGAGACAGTGTGATACATAATCTGCTATTTCTCTTTTCATATTTGGCCACCAAAAGTTTCTCTTTACATCTTGATACATTTTGGTTGATCCTGGATGAATAGTGTACCTTGATCGGTGAGCTTCATCTAAGATCTTCTTCTTTAATTCCGGACAGTCGGGTATACAAGTTCTACCTTTGAATAATAATCTTCCATCAGAAGCTATCTGAAAGTCGGATTGTCCTTCTAATCTGCCTTTGATTTCTACTAATATAGGATCATCATCCTGAAGTGCTTGTATCTCAGATAATAAATCTGACTGTATGCTTACATGAGATAATGTGACAAATTTGGCTTCCGTGTCCAAGCTTATATTGAGCTCGGAGAATTGTTCTAGCAACCTCCATTCTTGTATCATACAATTGGCTATCATTGCTCTCGGCTTTCGACTAAGGGCATCAGCAACATAATTACCCTTTCCGGGATGGTATTGTATATTGAAGTCGAAGTCCTTGAGATATTCCAGCCAGCGTCTTTGTCTCATGTTTAGCTCCTTTTGTGAAAATAGATATTTGAGACTTTTGTGATCGGAGTATACAGTAAACTGCACTCCATATAAGTAGTGTCTCCATATCTTTAGGGCAAATACCACCGCGGCCAGTTCTAAGTCATGGACGGGGTAATTCTCCTCATGCTTCTTCAGTTGACGAGAAGAGTATGCTATGACCTTCCCTTGTTGCATTAAGACACACCCGAGGCCAATGCCAGAAGCATCGGTGTAAACCTCGAATTTCTCTCCTTCTATTGGTAGAGCTAAGACCGGAGCTGTAGTAAGATGATCCTTGAGAGTTTGGAAGCTTCTTTCACATTCCTCACTCCATTCATATCGGATCTCCTTGCGAGTTAACCTCGTAAGGGGCACGGTGATCTTGGAGAAGTCTTTAATGAATCGCCGATAATATCCTGCAAGACCTAAGAAACTTCTGATCTCGCTAGCATTGGTTGGTTTTTCCCAGTTTCTAACAGCTTCAACCTTTGATGGATCAACAGATAGACCATCCTTGGAAATCACATGTCCGAGGAAAGTCACTTCTTCAAGTCAGAATTCACATTTACTGAGCTTTGCATATAATTGATTTTCCCTCAATGCTTGTAATGCGATCCTTAAATGTTCCTCATGCTCTTCCTTAGTCTTGGAATATATCAATATGTCATCAATGAAAACCACCACGAATTGATCTAGATAGGGCCTGAATATGCTATTCATTAATTGCATAAAGGCAGCAGGGGCATTTGTTAGTCCAAAAGGCATAACAACGAATTCATAGTGGCCATACCTGCTTCTGAACGCAGTCTTATGAATATCTTCATCCTTGATCCTTAACTGATGGTATCCCGATCTAGGATCAATCTTCGAAAAATATTTGGATCCTGAAATTTGATCAAATAACTCATCGATTCTCGGCAGTGGATACTTGTTCTTGATAGTAAGATGATTCAACTGTCGATAGTCGATACACAATCTCATGGATCCATCCTTCTTCTTTACAAATAAGACTGGTGCTCCCCACGGGAAAATACTTGGTCTAATAAACCCTTTTCGAATTAATTCCATCAATTGCTCCTTCAACTCTTTGAGTTCAGCAGGGGACATTCTATATGGTGCCCTTGAAACAGGACCAGCACCAGGGACTAAGTCAATGGTGAAGGCCACTTCTCTTTGTGGGGGTAATCCTGGAAAATCTTCCAGAAATACGTCTGGAAATTCTTACACTACCTGAATGTCTTCTATCTTAGTGTCCTTTGTTTCCTTAACTATGACAAATGCAAGGAAGGATACATATCCTTTCCGGACGAGCTTGCTAGCTCGGAGAGCCGAAATAAGAGGGGAATTGCTCCGACTCTTGGGGCGAGTAAAGACTAATTCTGGAATATCTTTGAAAGCAATTTGGCTATTGCGGCAATCAACCGTTGCCTGGTATTTGGATAACCAGTCCGCCCCTAGTATAACATCATACTCCTTTAGATCGAGGCATATGAGATCTATAGGTAAATTCTTACCTTGAACTATTACCTCACAGTTTTGGTAGTGATGAGTAATATCATTTTCACTTCCAAGAGGAGTAGTTAGAACTATTTTTATCCATTCTGGTTCTAACGGTAACGGGTCGGCAAACTTCTTAGAAATAATGGAATGCGATGCACCCGTATCAAATAAGACATAAGCACTTTTGGAACAACTGTTAATGTACCTTCTACCAGTCCACCTTCTTCTTGCTCGGTCTCCTTTATTGCATGAAGTCGAGCGTTCTTTGTCACCGGGCGTTTACCATCACCGGCTTGGTCATTCATTAATGGACAATCGGGAATCCGATGTTCGCGACTCCCACAACGGAGACAAGCTCCTAATTTCCTCCAGCATTCTTCTGTCTTGTCATAATGCTTGCATACTGTATTAGAAGGGGTAGTTGTGATAGAGAAGGGCTTGGATTTCTTGAACTTGGAATCTTGAGAGGATGAACCTCCATTATTGGGCCTCTTCTTAAAGTTGGGTTTGAAAGAACCCGAACCTGTGACTTGCTCCTTCTTGTCTTTTCCACGGATCCTATCAGATAGTTCCGTGGCATCTTCAAGTAATTGAGCTCGGCGCACTATTTCAGAATAAACTTGGATGTCCATAGGCGCCGGTTGAGTAATATAGTGGGGCTTAAGCCCATTAAGAAATCTACGGGCTTTCATCTTCTCCGTGCTAATAAGATGCTTAGCATATCTAGACAACATGGAGAACTGAGCTTCATAATCTGCTAATGACAAAGATCGTTGCTTTAATGCAGCGAATTCTGCAGCCTTTTTTTCTTGGACTCGGTCCGAGAAATATTTAGCATTGAAGTATTCCACAAATTCTTCCCATGTTACTTGAGTAGGATCGATGGTTGCTTCAATAGACTCCCACCAGCATCTAGCATCCTCTTCTAACTGGAAAGTAGCTAATAAGACTTTGTCCTGATCCGTGCATTGCATAACACGGAATATACGTTCAGTCTCCCGAACCCAATGCTCGGCATCGTCCGGATCGGTCGATCCCATAAACTTCGGGGGATTCATGCTCTTAAAGGCTTGGTGTAAGCTTCCAGCTCGTGGAGCATCACCCTGTGCTACCTGTTGTAGCACTTGAGTCATTCCTTGAAGGGTACGCTACATGTTGCGCCATTGAGCACGTTCGGCAGCCATTATCCTACAATTACAATAGCTACGTTAGCATTATATCACTGTGATCTTATTAAAAGACTCATTGACTCTTAACCCTTGGTTCTACCCAATCTCACTTGGTTAAACGTTCAACTTATCCTTGGACTTGGGTTTTTCCTAGGAATTGAATACCTTAGGCTCTGATACCACAAAAACTGTCACGCCCCGAGTGCGGAAGATACCCGGAGACGCGTGACGAGTTTATATCAATCATGTCAATCAGAGTGGTCGTGTATTCGACACAAAGACAGAGATGCGCAAAATAGCAAGATAACCCAATCCTTATTTCATAATAGACTATTACAAATCCAATACTCTGTTTAATAAAAAGAAAAGTACATAGTCGACTCAAGAAAATAGGAAAAGACTAGTTGACACTTGGACAAGCTCTAGCTCTTTCACTCTTGACCATTCCCATCCGATTGACTTCCATCGTTGTCGGACTTACCTGAAAAGTAAAAAGGGACAAACGGAATGAGCGAACGTTCAGTAGGAAATTATATCTCAAGTACTAGCAAGGGGTTTAAGTAATTACATCTTTCATGAATGCAATAAAGCTATGCATGCTCGCATAAAACGACAAGATAGAGAGAATGTAATATCAAAGAATAAGATGAACTAATCATGAACTTTCAACAAGATACTCAAGATATTCAAGCAAGTACATTTAACAAGTCATGTCAAGAATTTTGGCTATCATGTATCAAGCAAGCAAATTACCCTTTTTCGGGCCACGCATTTCATGTCAAGTCAAGTACGATTCAAGTACAAGATTTTGTGTGGAATGTCCAATCAAGCTAGTCATGCACTCGGTATAATGCCAGATACCTTATCATTTTAACTCCCATGGGCACAAGTACTTTCGGGTGCTCCTCCCAGGACCAGATCGGGCCCTATATGCGCAGTCATTTATCATGTATTTTGACATCCACTCTTGTTTATAGCCAACATAGAATTTCAATAATCAAGCTTGTACACACGTACGACAACTTTGATAGAATAGAGTCTAAAATATGACAAAGGACATAGAATGACGACAATAACGGTATAATCACGATATCGATAAAACTAGGTAGAATATGGTTCCCTTAACTTGGGTACCATGACAAATCAATATGGACATTCTTTATATAGAATTGAGGTCCACATGAACAGTATATCAAAGGTAAGATACCCTCATTCTCATCATAGAATTGAGGTTTACAAGAATGACATGGTATGGCATGATATCATCATTCCATTAAGAATTTCTTATGATATACTCTTTGTATAACATAAGGGCCGGTATCCCATGTTTCTTTAGAGTGACATGGCATCAATGGTGTAATGAGTTTTTAGGGTACAACCAGCTCAGTCGGCCTTGAGAGAATCCAAGGCTACGAGGAGTCTTACGGAGGTCTCTATGACTAACTCGCTAGTCCAAAGGAACAGAATGTCCAATGGAGAGCTTGTATGTCAATGAGAGTTGAGTGTGATCGATAAAACAATCGCGAAACGTGGGACTATACTCACGGAATGGAGAATAGTGCCGATATATATATTATATAACATATGAAACCATCGGTTAACAGAATCAGGATAAAAATATCAGTTTACAGAAAATAACGACTTAGGTAAAGTCGTTTCTCAAGTAATTAACGCCTAACAGAAGGGCGTTCATCTATTTTGTAGAATTTCATTATTTCAATAATTTGTCAAAAACGCGCCCTGATCAAGGGCGTTTCTTTAAGTTTTGACGACTACACCAGAAGGCGTCCTTTTCTTGTCACTGTTTGACAGAATATCAATAATTTCAGGAATTATCAAAAACGCGCCCTAGGAAGGGGCGTTACTCTTTAATTCTTTATTTTTACAGAATATATTTTTCAGGATTTTAACAGAAACGCGCCCTATGAAGGGACGTTACTTTTAAATTCACGCCCTAGTATCGGGCGTTAGTTCAGTGAAAGACGACCTAGCCACGATCGTGAATTCAAGAAATTTCAGAAATTATCATGAATAGGAAGAAATAAATTTCAGGATAACAATCATAACATCATGACAGGAAAATTGGCAGAAATTCACAGGTAGAGTCATGCAGTATATTAGTTTTGATATTCCATATAAAATGAATTTTTAAACCGTGAACGATTATTAATTTCAGGTAATTTCTTGGAATTAACGCCTGTGTTCAGGGCATCAAATCTAGAATTGACGACCTGGTCAGGGTCGTGTCTTGTAAAATAGCGCCCTTGACATGGGCGTCTCTTTCAAAATATTGCAGAAAAATGCATTAAAACTATAATAAACCGTATGCATGTCATGCTAATATACATATATCTTAAATTATTTTATTTGGGCTACAGTGACTTGAGAAAACCTACCTTTAATAGTTGATTTTAAGATGGACGGATGAATAACTTGGTGAGAAGCCAACAACTCTGCAACTTTACTGCAACTCGATAATCAGCAGCAACAGGGGTATGCAAATGAAGAACCTTGGCTCAGTTGATTGTTTTCTTCAACAGTCAACCTGGAGGCAGAAGAACGAAGAGATCATGCTTCGTATTAACTGGAGAGGAGGTAAAGGAGGAGAAGGGAATAAGAAAGAAGACTTACCCGTTAGTCTTCTTAACCTGCAAGAATAGAAGTAACGAAGAATATTAATTCTTCACATACTACGTTCATAAGGAAAAGAAACAGAAGAAGAAGAAGAACATATGTTCTTCACGTACCTGTGCAGTTCGATTGTCCAAATAGGTTTAGGGTTCGGCTGTCAAGAGTTTTTATAGGATTTTGGGAAATCCTATTAGGGTTAGTGATTGTGTGGAAGTAATACTTCCATGATAGAGTCATTACCACATTTTAACTCTTTCTAATACTTATCCATTACCCTGGATAAGCTCTGGGTTCGAACGGTTCACGAACTGAATTAACGACCTTGGTCAGGGCGTCGATTCTTGAATTGACGACCTGGTTCGGGTCGTTTCTTAAGAAGCGCCTTTCGTTAGGGCGTTCCTTTGTTTAAAACACGCCCAAGATAGGGGTGTTTCTTGGCCTTACCATTTTTGGCGTTTAGAATTTGACGCCGTGAGGTCAGGGCGTCACTTATTGAATAACGCCTTATCTAGAGGCGTTTCTAATTTGAATAGCGCCTTTATCCGAGGCGTTATTTTATATTGTTTTATTTATCTAATTATTTGATTTATTTTTAAAATCTTTATTATTATTAATATTTTATCAGGGTTGCTACAGATATCTTGTAATCATCTTCCCTATGAGATCAATTTTTTGAGCCACGAGCAGAGTTAAATGCATGGTATAATCATTGAAGACATGTGTTTATTTGGGAATAGAACATGAGGGGTGAGTGGTTGATTATAATTGCTTGCCTTTTTTCTCCTTTTAACTAGGTTTGGAGTTAATTTAGGATTTTCAAGGCAAATACAATTTCTCACTTCTTGTTCTTGTCATATAGAAAAGCTATAAGGAGGTGAGACGCAAGTAAAAACACGAAGGTGAAGAATATTTTTCATTAAGGAATAGCATAATTACAATTCAGTAGAACAGGATGAAAAAAATGAGAAGTTGATGATTGTCTTGATCAGTGCCCTTAACTTCCTAAATCTTATTGGCTTATCTTTGTATTGCAACTCCCTATCCACACTTGTCTTTACTTGAAATAGTCTATCTTCATAAGATGCCTATACATCATGAATTTTGCTTAGGGCAGATTGCTGGTGCTGAGATGGAAGCCCAGTATCACTTTTAGGCCATACTGTCGGGGATTCTTCTCTGCTAGAACTTTTTGATTTCGGATGATGCCCCCCCTGAATTTTGTACTCCCCCTCAACTTATGTTATATGTCTCTGAATGACTTATTTCTTTTGCTTAATGCTAACAACTACTTCCACTGTTAAGTGAGTACCTTGTGTTCCAGTGGAATTTTCTTCTTGTGAGAGAATACTCTTTTCGAGAGTAAACCCACACCTTTTTGACTTGTTGGCATGAATAGATATATGAGGGCTAATCTTCTCATTTCTGATTTCCAGTTTGAAATGCTTGAGAATAAGTGTCACAAAGGACCTATTAGTTAAACATGAAGTTGGCTTTCTGCTTCCAGCCTCAGTGATTCTTTTAACTTCTATAGCCTCTCTTTTCATTATTTTCATGATTCTTATTTGAATTTAATGTTTTTGATGGAGGTGATCAGTTTTTCACCTGTTGTCCTATGACTGTGGTAGAAAACCTTGTTGGCGTCAATCAATGTTTCTTCTTTTAATGAACCTAATTTACTAAGCTTCAATAAAGTCAGATACTCTGTCAGGTCTAAATCATTAGAGTTTACTTCCATGAGATTTACCCACTTTTCAATAATAACGGATGAGCTTGTGTTTGGGAAGGTCAATATGTCTTTCTTCATTGTGAAGAGCTAGGCATTGATAACATCTGCAACCATACTGATCCTAGGGTTTGGAATGAGTGAATTACAATTTTAGGAATCCCATCTCAAACTATAACTGAAGACAACATCAAGGGTTTTTGTAAGTGAGAAGGATCCTATCTCATTGAGGAACCATCCTTTGGTTTGCTTGATTCAGAAGAGAAGAGAGAAACCACAAATGTTGAGGATTCTAGCGAGAGTTGGAAGTAGGGGAAAGACATGGAGAGGTTCCCATTTATGCTATACCTAGATAGTCGGCCCTTTCGAGATCCCTAAATCAGATTAAATTAATGTTTTCACTGTCACGCCCCGAATCGATAGCAGCGAAAACATGCTCGGAACGTGGCAGCGAGATAGCCATGACAAACAGAGCAAATGACAATAGTCACAAGAGACTAGAAATAATAAAAAATATACTTTTATGGATATCAAAATTTGCTATTACAACTTTATGGACTCACTTTATAATTATTACAAAAGAAGAAAGTGAAAAGATTCAATACATGACTTTAACCTATCTAGACTCAAGAAATAAAAAGACACAAGCCTTCAAAATGCTTGTGCACTTTTCACTCTTGCCCTTCCCCATCTGTGGAATATATTCATTACTATCAAAAAAATGTTAAAAAAATCTGGGTGAGCAAAACGCACAGTTGGAATTACATCTCTATCATCAGGCAAAATATAAGTGATTAATAGTTTAATCCAAATAAGGAATCATGCTATATGATACATGGCGGAAAAACTCAAATACAATCAGGATAGTAGCAAGATCGAATTGAATAATCAAGGTAGAGAAGGAGACATTTACAAGTACAAGGTTTTGAGTAAAGGAAAGATACGTCAAGAACATGTACAAGAGATCACTAATAGAAGAATTTCAGTTATAACAATTACCCATTCTGGGCCTCAATATCAAGAACATGTAACTAACATTTATGAATCATGCCAAGTATGTAAATTGTCTATAACCTATCTCGCGTTTAGTTGGTGCAATGCCACACCTGATAATTCATAATACCAGTATATTTTTTAGCTTTGCCTCGCCCCTAGGACCAGATCTGGGACTTTATAAATATTACCTAGCATTGAGTGTCACGTTTGGCCCAAAGTCCCAATAATAATATTTCCTAGACAAATTAATAACAGCAAAAAAATTTCAATAATATGCACATGTAATCAAGGAATTCAAGAGTTGTAATTAAGACTTTTCCAGATATTTCCAATAATAAGTCATTAGAGAAGGACATTAGAAATGAAGTCAAAATAGATAGTCATGTCAATGAAGATTATAACCCCATGAAGAAAGGTCGAAGATATCAAGAAACACTAACCATGAGAGGCTTAGAATCGGTCTATAAACTTCATAATCATGAAACAAAACATTCGGGAAACCTGGGTTGAACGCAGTGTGACCATCCACCGCGACCAGAATGCGTCTAGAAGGACAATCGCGATCAAGGTCAAATGGCTAGGTCAACATAGAACACGGTCTGGGTGAACAACGCCTTAAGAGATGAACATGGTCGGATCGAGGGTCGGGATCAAATCAAAGGCTAGAGAGAATGCAGTGTCTCTTCAGTCACGTTCTTAAGCAGAACCTGAACACAGTTTGAAGGTAGGCCGTGTTCAGTACATAGACAATCGGGCAAGGATAGAACCTCGTTCCACCTTTCCAAAGGCCGGTTGAACCCTATCCTACACCGTAGGACCAGGATTCCAGTGTTTTACAGGTTTTTGTGGAACAACCATCTCATCGTCCTTGTGAGAATCCAAGGCTCGTGGAGACTTACTGAGGCCTCGATGAAGAAAGTTTCAGTCCGACGGAAGGAATATCGGGCGGAGGGTCCGAACTTCACCAAGAATTGTGTTCCTGTGTCAATGGGGACGTGACCAGAAAGCTTTCACCAGGAAGGCCGCGTTTAGTTGAAAATAAATATTTTATAAGAATTTCCATCGAGAGAAAACATATAGTTAAATAAAATATTAATTAAGATTGCGATCTGCGGGGAAACCGCAGTCATGAACAATAGATAATTTTTACATTAAAAATGTTATAATTGAAAATCATGTTTAAAATAAAAGTTTTAGGTTACGGTCTATCGTAGGGCCGTGTTTGAGAATGCGGTTACAAATAGGGCCGTGTTTATGAACAGAGGGCCGTTTCAATGAGAAAACCCTAAAATGGCGATATCCAACCCATTATCCTTGAAATACATGCAATATAGTTGATAGAAATTGGGGAAAACGGTGCAAGAAGAGTGTAGACATGCATATGATCATGTTTGATGCATTAATGTGAAGTTTAGCCCGTGAGATCACCTACCTTGAGTTGATTTAGGAAGAAGAGGAAGAAGAATGATGAAGCTGGTGAATACCCTGAAGAAACCGTCGATTCCTCCTCCTTCATCGATCATCTCATGCCTAGAAGTCTTCTCTCACGAATTAGGGTCAACTAGGGAGGCTGTGGGGTCCTATTTATAAGATTTTAGGCATCTAAGAGTCCTAATTACGGCTAGATGACCTAGATAGGGAAGAACTCCAAAAAACTCGATTTCTATCTATATCTAAGGCCGTCCCCACCCTATCTAGTTCGAATTAGGGTTAGGGTTTAGGTTAGATTTGACCTCCCCTTAGTGGATTAGGATTTGGTTGAGGCTATTAGCCCAGTAGGGTTAGATTAAAACCAATTTAGCCTATTTAAAAACTAGGGTTTTAGAAATTCAGAATTTTAGGGATTTACTAAGCCTTTTAAGCCTATTACGCATTAATTTTTGGCCCATTTAAATTAAAACTTATTATAATTTCTTTTATTTCCATTATAAACATTTTAATTATCTTAAAAAAAATTAAATTACCCCTTATAAGAAATCGAGTTACTACACCCTCCCCCACTTAAAAGAATTTGGTCCTCTAAATTTGCAAGATTTCATTCTAAACTAGTGGGGGTACCAGATCACCAATCCTAAAACACACCTTCTCATATTGCATACTCAATCAGATCAAACTCTAATTCATTCCAATACACAATAATCACCATGTCCAAGCTTACTAATATAGAATAAGGTAGGTTTAGAGATACCTTCTATTGCCTCACCATCCCTTAAAGCTTGTAGCATGCCTTGCCGCCTCGATTCACCTTGTTGCTTGTCTTGTGGCACTTGCTCCTTCATGAGAGGCAACAAGCAATTCGATGGTCTCCACTCCCACAGTGAATGCCCTTTCCTAGCTTTCTCCAACACTCCTTCGATCGATGCCCACCTTTATCACAGTGCTCACACTTCTCTTTAGCATGAACTATCTGCTAGTTCTCCCTACTTAAGCTTCTTATCCTTTAAAGAACCATTGCCTCCATTCGATCTCTTCTTTCCATTAGTAGGCACACTATCCTTAGAACCATTAGCCGCTCCTTTCTTGGGAAGCCTTCTCGTGATATGATCCACCATATCCATAGCGTCATCTAATAATTGGGCCTTCTTAACCATCTCGGCATAAACTTGAATTTCCAATGATGCCAATTGTGGAATAAATTCGACCCTCAAACCATTCAAAAACCTCTTAGCCTTCATCTTCTCCGTATAAACTACATGAGGTGCATATCGAGCCAACCTAGAGAATTACGCTTCATACTCTAATACTGATAAACTCCTTTGCTTCAAGGATGCAAACTTGGTAGATTTCCTTTCCTGGACTCTCTCCAAAAAATACTTCTTGTTGAAAAGCTCTAGAAACTCATTCCATGTTACTTGTTCATTGGGCAATGTTGCTTCCATAGACTCCCACCAAGCCCGCGCATCTCTTTCTAACTAATATGTAGCAAACAAGACCTTCTCTTGATTCGTGCATTGCATGACCCTAAAGGTCCGTTCCATCTCTCTAAACCAATTCTTAGCTTCATCCGGGTCAGTAGACCCACTAAATCTATGGGGATTTATTCCTTGGAAACTCCCATGCAAATCTACTACTCCCTGACAAACTCCACCCTGAGTAACCTATTACAAACCCTAAGTCAACCATTAGATAGTTATCTACATATGTCATGCCCCGAGCGCGGAAGGAACCCGAGGGCGCGACGAGTTTATATCAATCATGTCAATCAGAACTTGAGGCATTCATCACATAAGACAGAGTACGCTTAAAAGATTAACCAAATCCTTTATTCTATAATAATCCAAGATTTCAAGTACAATATTCAATCCAATGACCCTACCATGACTCAAGAAAAGGAAAATTACAATGCTGACAAGGAATAATAAGACTCAAGGGAACATAAGATGTCCAGGTACGGCTCTACTCTCATCACTCTTGGTCATCCCCGTCGGATTGAGAGTCCTCATTGGAATTACCTGAAAAATAGTGGAAAATACTAGGTGAGCGAACGCTCAGTAGGAATTACGTCTCTATAAATCAAGATTGCTTAAAGTAATTATTAACATATTACATGAGATGCAATTATGTCTATGCGTGACAATGCTCAAGATAGAATATAACAAGGAATTATCATGGTAAGCAAGAATATAACGAGTCTATCAAGTTCACATGTAATAAGAAATATTGTGGCGACCCGGATTCCGGATACTAGATATACCCGGTAGGACTACCGGATACACGTGGTACCGCATGGGACCCGCGAGGCCTACCAAGAGCGGGAAAGTGCCGAAGGGAAAAAGGAGTGTCGTGTAGTACATTGAACTGACAGATATAACGGCAAGCAATTAAATTTCATTAGAACGGTTTGCTAAAGCAGCAGAAATAAAATTACTTTTTCATTAATAATTCAAATTTTACAATTATACATCAAAGTCTAGTCCAAATGAAAGACAACAAGTATAGTCTGACAGAAAAGAACGTACACAGAAGTCAGGGGAAGCCCGACGCAGGTACAGTTGGCAGCTACAACGACGCGCTCCACCAGGAACAGCAGAGGCGGACGGCGAAACTCACCTGAAAAAGCAGGGGTGAGTCTCTAAACAGAAACTCAGTAGGGGTCACATGGATCCCCACTGGAAAACGCAAAGTGCAACGGAAGCAACAACAGAAACAGCAAGTGCAGCAAAGCATGAAAAGGCTACACTAAAAAGCTGTAAAACTACGCTACAGGCAGTAGTAAACAGACGGGAGGTAGGAGTAGGGAACAAGCAAGAAAGGGGAAGAACCCGTGCCAGACAAGTCGCGGCCGAACTAATCTCGGCACCCCAAACTACTCCAAACAACAGCAGAAGGGTGACTCTGATCCAACAAAGTCAGAAGTTACCGATCTGCCAACCCGACACCAGGTCTAAGACGAAGACCTGTAAAGACGGCTAAAACAATCACGACAGCCTACATGATTGGAACATCATGCACGTAACCCCGGGCTCATCTTGAACATAGCCAAGAACAGACCACACATCTAGGGTAGCAAATCTTGGACAAGGCCAAGACTAGCCGACATGAAAAGGAGAACACCGGCTCCGAGAAACGCAAGAGTCGTTGGTCAAGTGATAGGAGTACCCTCACACTAGAAGAACAGTCAGATGCATCCACTAACGTCTTACACTGCGCCACAAGTGTCATGTCTACCCGACCGTGTGCAGTACGGGGGAGACTAGACACACCAAGAACCAGGTCCAAGGAACAACGACGTTCCAAGGAAAAACGGCACCTCACGGACACAAGACCGCAACACCACAACTGCAAGTAACTAGTCAGGGCTACGCCCGTCGACGCAAGTCCCCAGTCCCTGACCACGTGTGCACACACTGACCCGTACCTAGGCCAGGCCTCTAGCTAGTATTCCCCTCGGTAGGACGCTACCGCTGGCCGGGGCCCACGAAACTAGCTTAAAAATCGTGTAACGGGAACTGCCCGTCCACCACTCCCGGTGGGTGACGTATTAAGAAAAGCCTACGTCACAGGCTACGACTAGTGGAGGTTCACAAGGCACAGACTCCAAAACACAAGTGCTAGAGTACAGACAGTCTAAGGAAAGCCCTGTCGCACGTACCACCCAGCACCACTGGCAGTACCACCGCTGCCAACAGACTCAGGACCAGGCAACTAGACCTACCACGTAACGATCCCGAGTCGAACGACTCAAAGGCAAGATCGTCACAGACAGCGGAACAAGCTGCCAATCGGTCTAATCGTAAGCCAGAAAAACCACGCTCCATAGAAAACAACACACGGAGACATGAGGGAACACTAAAAACCCTCAGACACAACTAGACACACAAACCGAGGTAAAGCGATACCTCGAGGCATCAAGAACCAGTGTCTCGGACTGGACAGAACCACCAAGACACCCACACACAAGGTCACCTGTCAACCACTGGGTCACCCCGGGTTGACCGGAACCAGACCAAAACACAAGCAAAGGTAGGAATGAAAATCCTACCTCAAGTAAGAAGACTCCTGGCTACCTTACAACGTAGTCCTAGCCCTCATAGGACGTCGGAAGACATCCACGGGACAGTGGGCAGACCACAAGGCCCAGCCAAGACAAGCAGAAACCGAAGGAACTGAAATCGGAGCACAAGGCATATAACGCACCACGCCTGGACCGCTACATCGGTCCACATCGGGAAAACAAAGGAATGGCCAAATCGGCCCATTCCACGCCCCGTACATGCCGAAACGTAGGGGAAACACACGTAGACGATGAAAAACAACATTAGGGGCCTAAAAAGCCCACATGCAAGCTCAAAAACACAAGATCCGGGCGATTTCATCAAATCGACCCAAAATGGGTCACCGAGGTTCCCGGACTTCTACAGGCCTCGAATGAACACCAATGAACACGAAATTAACGTGGATGGGATCCTAACATCCCAGCGGTCAGTTTAAAACTAACTACATCGCAAACGGTCGCCGTTTTTCGGCAAACCTCACAAACCACGAAAATCAACGTTTAGGCAAAACAAGCCCAAACTCGACCGTTTCCTTACCGAACGACGTGCAATGGCAGGGAAAACGGAGAGGAAGAAGTGAGGATCAGTCACCCTACCTCCACCGAAGAAATCGAGCCCCGAAAGGACTAAACCACGTCGAAAACCACTCGCGAACGGTTTCACCGGCTTTGAATCCACCGAACGGGATCGCGCCAGAATCGATCCGATCCTCGCCTCATCGCGCACCAGCCAGCTCCACCACGTCACCGGCACACGCCCCTAGGCACCCCGTCTGCAGTCGGAGCCGAGGAGGCGAAACGAGAGAGAACGGAAGAGAGAGAGATGGCGGCGGCGAATGAGAAGGAAGGAGAGAGAAAAGGAAAGAAAAAGAAAAGAAATTAGGAAAATTTTCTAATTTCCAAAAATTCCAAAAATGCGCCAAAAATGCACAAGTTTAGAAAAATATGCAAAAATAGTCGAAACGACCGGCTCGAAGAGTACATCGTCGCTGTAGCATCCACGAGTTCAAAAATTGACAACCAAACTAACCGTAGGGTTCCGTAACTAGTACGAGAGAAAAACCCACACGGCTCGTCAAACTCAACTCGGAAGTCACGAAAGCGAACCGAAACTCAACGAAACCAATCCGAAAGACCCAATGAAGATCCAGCAAGACCTACCAGGGATCCAGGGCATTACATCCTCCCCTGCTTTAAGAAATTTCACCCTCGAAATTAAGGACTAGCAAAGGAGAAGCAAGGGAAGAACAACCCCACAACACAATCACAGAAACGACACAAATCTCGAGAAACACAGCTCAGAGGAACACCGTCAGACCACCATTACAGGTACACACTCAGCTTCCAAGATAGCAAGTCCACAGCACAAGCATGGCACCAAAGTGAACACATCTGACACCTCCGAAGCAAGGCAACGTCGTTTACGTCTCACAGGACAGGAGACACGACTGCCACAACAACATGCAATCCAAATCGATAAACACAACAACAACACGGCAAGCGACAGCTTACACAAGGAGACACAGTCCTCACAGCTGACAGCTCAACCACATCATCGGCTCCAGTGCCAAAGGTAACAGGGAACACCTGGCACAAAGGACGCCAACGATAAAAACACCACTGGACCACAAGCACAAACAAGTCAGTCCTCACTCAGATATTACATCTGATCGAGTCGCAAGCTAACTCCAGCGAAGAAGAGTACAGCAAGCTAACCGACACATCCAGGTCCAAACAGAGACACAAGATCATAAAGAAACAGCGCCAAAACAACAACGATAGCACCTGCAGGATTCTGGTTCCGTTCTGAACATAGAACCAAGGAACACAACTGCAAGCAGGGTCACATCAAGGCACAGAAACAGCTGAGCATACGACCACACAAGAACGGGTCACGCATCAGACTGCTCACCAAGGAGAGACCCACAACAACGATAAACGACTACAATCTCAGAAAATGCACCTCAAGGACTACAAACACGCCTCGAGAGCACAACACCCAAGAAAAGACATGCAGAGTAGAGGGTACTCAATCAGCAGGAATGCCGACAAGTTCCCCAACACTCGCAAATGCCGATGCCAACAGCAAACGGGCAACTGACACAACACGGCACGGCAACAACAATGTCAAGGCATAGGAAGCCAAGACAAAGTCACCACGAGAAAGAACAATTCTTTCGACCGGCCAGAAACTCGAAAACACGATTCTGAACCCATGGGTAGCCAGCCCACACACTTCCGCTGCGTACTCTTACAACACACAATGCACACGGCAACAGAATAACCTTAGTAGTCACACCTCAGCCCATACCAGGCGCCATCGCAATCAACAAAGATCGCAATTAACACGCCACGAGTACCGATCCCGTGAACAACCGATCACAAGGAGCCTAAGTGCAACAAGAGAAGAGCACCAGCTTGAGCACAAAGCACAAGGAAAGCATCAATCTCAGCTTACCTTCACGTCCTGAAAATGATAAATGAGCCTTCACAATACATCGTCCGCTGGACACGGCACGACAACTACGGTACGCGGCAGCTCTTAACACCATCATGGAGTCCAAAGCCAAGCAACCGTATAGCAAAGAGCAGATCAGGCTCAAAACAATGTTGTCCACACTTAAGCAGACACAGGACAAAAGCATCACCAAGACAGCAAATCCAAGGCAAACCTTGAAAAAGATTCCACCAGAAGGGAAAGGAAGCAAGAAGCTCAACCACAAAAGCTCACCAGGAAGGGAAAAACCTAGCTCGCCTGAGCAACTTCTCCAACACGGAATCTAAACGAGCACTTTAACAGAAGCGAAACACATCAGGAGCTGAACAGACTCAAGCCGGGACGACCAAGACAACGTAAGAACGTGTACGGTCATCAAACCAAGGCTAAAAGTCATAATCCACCTGAGCAAAACACAGAAACATCTCGAACAATGCACTGCATGTTCATGCCATCCGACAAACACTGCCAAGTGCAACACGATCGAGATCAACACTAAAACCGAACGAAGCACCTCGTCACATCCAGACGAGAGCAAAACCATCTCGCACAGTGCCAACCAAGCACGCACAAGACCACACATAGAAAACAACGCGATAAACCATCGCAACACCTAAGCCAGCAAGAGACTGTACTGGACCTTAAGGACTCTGGAAACTGTATATCTGAGATTCCCATGTACTTCACACAACAACGCTCTGATACCATCTGTGGCGACCCGGATTCCGGATACCAGATATACCCGGTAGGACTACCGGATACACGTGGTACCACATGGGACCCGCGAGGCCTCCCAAGCGCGGGAAAGCGCCGAAGGGAAAAAGGGGTGTCGTGTAGTACATTGAACTGACCGATATAACAGCAAGCAATTAAATTTCATTAGAACGGTTTGCTAAAGCAGCAGAAATAAAATTACTTTTTCATTAATAATTCAAATTTTACAATTATACACCAGAGTCTAGTCTAAACGAAAGACAACAAGTACAGTCTGACAGAAAAGAACATACACAGAAGTTGGGGGAAGCCTGACGCAGGTACAGCTGGCAGCTACAACGACGCGCTCCACCAGGAACAGCAGAGGCAGACGGTGAATCTCACCTGAAAAAGCAGGGGTGAGTCTCTAAACAGAAACTCAGTAGGGTTGACACGGATCCCCACTGGAAAACGCACAGTGCAACGGAAGCAACAATAGAAACAGCAAGTGTAGCAAAGCATGAAAAGGCTACACTAAAAAGCTGTAAAACTACGCTACAGGCAGTAGTAAACAGACGGGAGGTAGGATTAGGGAACAAGCAAGAAAGGGGAAGAACCCGCGCCAGACAAGTGGCGGCCGAACTAACCTCGGCACCCCAAACTACTCCAAACAACAGCAGAAGGGTGACTCTAATCCAACAAAGTCAAAAGTTACCGATCTGCCAACCCAACACCAGGTCTAAGACGGAGACCTGTAAAGACGTCTAAAACAATCACGACGGCCTACACGATTGGAACATCGTGCACGCAACCCCGGGCTCATCTTGAACACAGCCAAGAACAGACCACACATCCAGGGTAGCAAATCTTGGACAAGGCCAAGACTAGCCGAAACGAAAAGGAGAACACCGGCTCCGAGAAACGCAAGAGTCGTTGGTCAAGTGATAGGAGTACCCTCACACTAGAAGAACAGCCAGATGCGTCCACTGACATCTTACACGGCGCCACAAGTGTCATGTCTACGACCGTGTGTAGCATGGGGGAGAATAGACACACCAAGAACCAGGTCCAAGGAACAACGATGTTCCAAGGAAAAATGGCACCTCACGGACACAAGACCGTAGCACCACAACTGCATGTAACTAGTCAGGGCTACGCCTGTCGACGCAAGTCCCCAGTCCCTGACCACGTGTGCACACACTGACCCGTACCTAGGCCAAGCCTCTAGCTAGTATTCCCCTCGGTAGGACGCTACCGCTGGCCGGGGCCCACGAAACTAGCTTAAAAACTATGTAACAGGAACTGCCCGTCCACCACTCCTGGTGGGTGAGGTACTAAGAAAAGCCTACGTCACAGGCTACGACTAGTGGAGGTTCACAAGGCACAGACTCCAAAACACAAGTGCTAGAGTACAGACAGTCTAAGGAAAGCCCTGTCGCATGTACCACCCAGCACCACTGGCAGTACCACCGCTGCCAACAGACTCAGGACCAGGCAACTAGACCTACCACGTAACGATCCCGAGTCGAACGACTCAAAGGCAAGATCGTCACAGACAGCGGAACAAGCTGCCAATCGGTCTAATCCTAAACCAGAAAAACCACGCTCCGTAGAAAACAACACACGGAGACCTGAGGGAGCACTAAAAACCCTCAGACACAACTAGACACACAAACCGAGGTAAAGCGATACCTCGAGGCATCCAGAACTAGTGTCTCAGACTGGATAGAACCGCCAAGACACCCACACACAAGGTCACCTGTCAACCACTGGGTCACCCCGGGTTGACCGGAACCAGACCAAAACACAAGCAAAGGTAGGATATAAAATCCTACCTCAAGTAAGAAGACTCCTGGCTACCTTACAACGTAGTCCTAGCCCTCATAGGACGTCGAAAGACATCCACGGGACAGCGGGCAGACCACAAGGCCAAGCCAAGACAAGCAGAAATCGAAGGAACGGAAATCGGAGCACAAGGCATATAACGCACCACGCCTGGACCGCTACAAGCATGTGACGGTCTAGACCTAGGCCGTTACACTCCAAGCGACGGTCGGGAGAACGGCCGTCACACACACCGCCCTAACAACCCTCGAAAAATGTAAAGACATGTAACGCGCAACACCAGCCGCATCACACAGACCTGACGCGCCATACCGGGTCCGTCAGAGCCAACGTCGATCAAAACACAAACACAGCAAATGTAACGCGCTATGGCAGGCGCGTTACAAGCACCTAACGCGCAGGACAAGGCACATTACACACAGGCTCGAAACAGAAAACGGAGGCTGAGAGGCATTTAACGGCCAGCTCAAGGCGCGTTACAAAAGCCCGACGCACAGGGGTCCGACAGTTACACCCAACGGCGCAGCAACCCAAGTTAGCCAAAACAACATGTAACGGTCCAAAGAGGACGCGTTACACAGGCCTAACGCATAGGGGCTGGGCCGTTACAAACAGCACGGCCCACAGCCACCCAACTCGGCCAAAACAATGTGTAACGACCAGGGGCAGGCACGTTACACTCACCCAACGCATAGGGGCACCACCGTTAGAGGCACCGCCTCCAATGGTCAACGTCGGTCAAACGAAATGTAACGGGCAGGGCAGGGCGCGTTACATCAATCTAACGCGCTGGGTCAAGCGCGTTAGACTAACCGACTTAACCCCAAAACAAAACGACAAAGCGAATGTAACGCACAAGCTCAGGCGCGTTACATGGGTGTGGCGCGCCACTCCAGGGCCGTCACATACCCAGATGCCAAAAAACTCAAGAACGCCAAACGAAGTGGCGGTCTATCGTAGGGCCGTCAGAGCCAAGTAACGGCCACTGAAACGACCGCTACATCAGTCACGGCGGGAAAACATAGGAATGGCCAAATCGGCCCATTCCACGCCCCATACACGCCGAAACGCAGGGGAAACACACGTAGATGATGAAAAACAACATTAGGGGCCTAAAAAGCCCACATGCAAGCTCCAAAACACAAGATCCGGGCGATTTCATCAAATCGACCCAAAATGGGTCACCGAGGTTCCCGACTTCTACCGGCCTCGAATGAACACCAATGAACACGAAATTAACGTGGATGGGATCCTAACATCCCAGCGGTCAGTTTAAAACTAACTACACCGCAAACGGTCGCCGTTTTCCGGCAAACCCTACAAACCACGAAAATTAACGTTTAGGCAAAACAAGCTCAAACTCGATCATTTCCTTGCCGAACGACGTGCAATGACAGGGAAAACGGAGAGGAAGAAGTGAGGATCAGTCACCCTACCTCCACCGAAGAAACCGAGCCCCGAAAGGACTAAACCACGCTGAAAATCACTCGCGAACCGATTTCACCGGCTTTGAATCCACCGAACGGGATCGCGCCAGAATTGATCCGATCCTCGCCTCATCGCGCACCTAGCCAGCTCCACCACGTCCCCAGCACACGCCCCAAGGCACCCGTCTGCAGTCGGAGCCGAGGAGGCGAAACGAGAGAGAACGGAAGAGAGAGAGATGGCGGCGGCGAATGAGAAGGAAGGAGAGAGAAAAGGAAAGAAAAAGAAAAGAAATTAGGAAATTTTCCTAATTTCTGAAAATTCCAAAAATGCGCCGAAAATGCACAAATTCAGAAAAATACGCAAAAATAGTCGAAACGATCAGCTCGAAGAGTACATCGTCGCTGTAGCATCCACGAGTTCGAGAATTGACAACCAAACTCACCGTAGGGTTCCGTAACTAGTACGAGAGAAAAACCCACACGGCTCGTCAAACTCAACTCGGAAGCCACGAAAGCGAACCGAAACTCAACAAAACCAATCCGAAAGACCCAATGAAGATCCAGCAAGACCTACCAATGATCCAGGGCATTACAAATATGCTATACACGTACAAGTAAATACCCTTTCCGGGCCAATCATGATTCATGTCAAGTCATCAATATTATCAAGTCGAGAGAGTGGAATGCCAAAGATCAATCTAGCAAGTCAAGCACTTCGGTGCAATGTCGCACCATGGTTAATAATAGCTCACATGGGCACAAGTACTTTTGGGTGCTCCTCCCAGAATCAGACCAGGTCCCATTAACGCTGGGCATTGAGTCATGAGAATATCTAGACATCCACTTTATGTTAATAGCCAGTAGAATTCCAAGGATGAGCATAGTAGGAACCTTTAGGATGATCCAATAAGGACTTGAAATCAAGGATAGGGACTGGAAATAATAACACTTAAAACCGTGACATGCGCGAAATTTGGGTAAATTGGCGTCCACCAAGGATGTCTTTGATGGGGCATCAAAGGTGGTTTCCTTATACGGGTGGAGTGTATTTGTGTGTTATGCCTTGTATGAGATTGTAATTGTGTAATTTCTTTCATTTGGGCTCCTTGTAAGGCTTATAACAAGCCATTAGGCCATTTGTAATGTAGAGTCCATGGCTAGATTGCCATTAGTAGAGTCCATTAGGAGCTTATTCCATATTGGGTCTTAAGGCCATCATTATGGACCTTAATAGCCACTTAGGCCCAAATAGGCTTCTCCCTCTCATGGGCCACCAAGGGTGGAAGAGTCTAGCATGGTTAGTGGGCTTGTTACATGGCCTTTGACCATACTTGGCCCAAGGGAGGCCCATGAAGGGGGGGCCCCCGTCTTTGGCTTTATTAGGCTATGTAGGTGGAGTTGGAATGGAATTAGTCTAAGTTTGAATAGAAATGGTCATGTTAGATTAAAAAAATTATATTTGGTGTGTTGTTCACACTTCATCTCAGCCCTTCAATCCCCATCCCTAGATCCAAGGGTGCACAATTGATTTGATTGGAGTCATATATAACCTTGTATTTTCATTTGGAAATCAATGAAAAAATCAGAAATTTTGTTGAATGCCAAGAAGGCTCTTGCGCCCCCAGCCCTCTCCCCCTGGTTTCCTCTCTCAAACCTCCAGTTCTAGAGTGTATCAATCTTCTATCTCCCCCTCTCAACCTCTGATCTTCATCTGTGCCGCCGCCGTTCGTGCCGCCGCGGAGCCGTCTTCAAGTTTTTGTCCTGCTAGATAGAGGTGTAGTTCGTAAATTCTTGCTGTCAGCCACGAGCTCCGATGGATTTGAGATTTTGAGGGTGTGTTCTTTCCTTGAATCCCCACCTCCACCTAAATTGGCACGTCGCAACTCCTTCATTTAGTAATTTTTCATTTTCGTTCATCTTTCACTCCCATATTTGTCTTGTCTCTGTCTACAGTGACAACAGTTCTGCGTTTCCAATCTCCGACCACCTTTTTGATTTTTGCAAACTCTCCCAATTTTACTGGGCGTTCTGTCCATCAACCCCTCACGCCATGAATTTTATTAATTTCTGATCCACCTTCTATCAAATTTTAAAAAATCGTGTTCTTCTTCATCTACAGTGCTATCTACCAGTTTCCAGATCCGACCACCCTCCAGTGTTAAATTCCTAAAAAATCATAGCCTCCTCCAAACCTGTCACAAAAAATATTTCCGTCTTCCTTGTTCAATTTCCTAAAACTTTTCTGAAGAACAAAACTACTGAATCGGAGGTCTACCTATCAGTCAACGCCAGTTCTCAGACAAGTTCTCTGTTGATCTGAGAATTTGGGCACTGTACAGCAGCAGCTATAAAAATTCGCCAACAAGAAGTACGAAGCTGTTTATTTTTATGTAATCCAATAAGGTTGAAGCCCTTCGAAGTAGCTTTCTAACGGCGCCAGTTTCGTGTCGATCCGACATCGGGGCTAATCCCAGCGTCCGTTCTCGCCGGAGCGCGCGCCGGAAAATAGAACCGGCAGATCCGTGGCCGGTTATTCCGACCGGTGCCGATCGGAGCCGCCCGGCATCCAGCCGGTGAACCAGCATGCCGCCATCTCGGGGAGTGCTTCCCCAAGTGTCCCCACTACAGCGGTGCCACCTGGTCCCACACGGCCCCTCCGGACAGCACGTGGGCCCCACCGTCACGAGTTCGGGTGCTGCCGAAGAGACGCGAGAAGCCGCCCGTCAACCCGAATTCTGTCCTCCCGGACCCCATTGTGTCACCCTTTACCTCCCTGCGTGGAGTGGGCAGTGCTTCATTGTTGTAACAAGTGTGTAATATTATTCCGGGAGTACGGGTTTCGGCCGGGTCCGTCGTCCCCACGTCGAGCGCGTGGAGGTATCGTTTTCGCTCCCTTCTCGACATTTTACTTACTTCATATATAATTATTTATGCCGCTGCTAGAGAGCATGTGTAGGGATAATTAGCTCGCTTTATATTTATATCACCGCTGCTGCGAGAGAGAGCGTTACCGTCCTGTGACCCGATCCGGGCACAAAAGAGAATTGACCACCCTAGCTCTGGCCGGTTTCTCAACCGTGCACGTCCGACGCTTCCCTCGTTAAGGGACAATCGCGAGCTTGTCGTGTCCGTGGTCTCGTCCCACATCAATTTGGTATCAGAGCGAGTTTGAGTCTAGGGTGTCAAAAAAAAAAGAGTGTCATTTACGTCTAGTCATTAGTCGGTTTAAGTCGAGTCTAGGATCATCATATTTCTAAAACAAAAAAAGTGTCTTTTTGCATTGCATCCCAATAACCCGGTATATCAAAAGGTGTTGTCCGAACGTTAGGCTATGCCTATTGGGAAGGCCGTACACTTGCGCGAGTGATCTTCGGATCGGTTAACTCCGCCACGTACCGAGTCTTGGTTTACGTCTACGGTCCTTAGTGTGCATGCATTCCAAACTTGCATAGTCGGTCTAGTGTCTTGTCACCGTGTGTATGCATGTCCATGTCCGCTACCCATGGCCGTTCTCCAAGACCACACATCCGAGTGGTCAACCTTTGTGGCCAAAGTCAATGTCCTCATGGACCGAGCCCTTGGTTTTACCCCTGTCACTATGAAAGTCGCTCTACCCAACGGGTCCACAACGGAACTCCATTTCACCAATAGGGAGTCGGATAATTGGGTTTCTTTTGACATCGTGGAGTCTCTCTCCAAGACAGGCGAGATTATCCGCGATGGTGATTTTACTTGTGTTGAGTTCTATAGAGGATAGGCTCTGTTCTCTACACCGATGGCGCATGGTGCAGGATCGGCACACTTGCTGGTTCATGCATCATTTTAGGACAAACGTGGTTAGGAGAACGAAGAGCCAATCTTGACTGGGGCAAGAGGACTTGCACCTTATACCCACCTTACCTACCCGGCAAGATCACCCTTACATGTCCAGCCACGCAACCCCAGCGGCCCACTCCACATTCGGAGCCATTATGCTGGGAGCCGTCTCACCCCGAGCCACCCGTGTTTCTTACGGGAACGCTATACATCGCCGAGCCACTTTTTAGTTGGCTCAAGGATGGCTTGGTCCCACCTCCCTTTCCATCTATGGACCCCACACTACCATTGGTACCCTTCAACTCCTACCATACAACTTTTCGATCTAGTCACCATGTTGACACGTTGGATGATCTTGTCATGGGATTAGATTCACAATGGAAGTTGACGCACCTACTGGCCCGAGGGTTTGACCAACCCGCTAGTCTTAGCTTCACCATCCGGCCTTAGGGTCCATTACCTCCGTGTGCACCGTGGGGTGTGTCACCACGGAGATTCTTCTACTCCTCCCGATGCCGGCCGAGTCTGACTTCATTCCCTTTTGCCCAAGGGAGGAGTCCTATTTTCTACACATGTCCGTCGTCCCACCGATCATAATGTATGGCGGTGATTATGAATTCCAAACTTGGGACCATGTCATGTTGGAACCCACCTCACGGGGTCATACCTTCTTCGACCCTTTTGACCCCCTCACTAGTGAATCTTCCGAACCCCCATCTTCACTCCACTTCCTCCGCGGAGTTCACTATCACACCTTTTCCACTCGGGCCAAGCAAAATCCACATAGCCATAGGTCCGAACCTTCATTTGGGGGTAATGAAAACTTTGGTTTCCCCGATCCATCTAGACCACCCACACCTCCCGGACTTCCCACACCCAAGCCCAATGTCCATGATTGGTGCATCGTAGGATGTCTAGGAGCTCCCCATGACGTCAACCTCTGGTTACGTCAAATGCATGCATGGCACACGTTCGGGTGTCCTGGTCCGCCGTCATCCATGTACGGGTCGGACTAACATTAGGTGTGTCTAGGGTCAGAGTTGAGTCCGTGTGTTTTCCTTGTGTGATTTGTTTGCATGGTTTGTGTGTAGTTTGAGAGTCTGCATGTGTCTTGTGTAAGCTCGTTGTCGTTCTCTTATGAGTAAGAGGTGATTGGACTCACTCGATGAGTATGGGATCGGTTCTACATCTATACCCAGATCAGTCACCTACAGGGACTCAGCGGTGATTCCTAGTGAGTCTTCGAGCTGCTTCCTTCCCTTTGAGAGTGCCCCCCCCGGAGTGTCCACCTCTAGCCCATGGCAGCTTGCGCATATCGAGTATATATGGAATGAGCAGGTGACGATCACTTGGAGTGGAGCATACCCACGCTACTCGGCACGGTGACGGATCCGCCGGAGTACCCGAGCATCCATACCCTTACTCGACGGGGTCGAGTTCCTCCCACCTGGGGAGAATTGATGGGGCATCAAAGGTGGTTTCCTTATACGGGTGGCGTGTATTTGTGTGTTATGGCTTGTATAAGATTATAATTGTGTAATTTCTTTCATTTGGGCTCCTTGTAAGGCTTATAACAAGCCATTTGGTCATTTGTAATGTAGAGTCCATGGCTAGGTTGCCATTAGTAGAGTCCATTAGGAGCTTATTCCACATTGGGTCTTAAGGCCATCATTATGGACCTTAATAGCCACTTAGGACCAAATAGACTTCTCCCTCTCATGGGCCACCAAGGGTGGAAGAGTCTAGCATGGTTAGTGGGCTTGTTACATGACCATACTTGGCCCAAGGGAGGCCCATGAAGGGGGCGCCCCCTTCTTTGGCTTTATTAGGCTAGGTAGGTGGAGTTGGAATGGAATTAGTCTAAGTTTGAATAGAAATGGTCATGTTAGATTAAAAAAATTATATTTGGTGTGTTGTTCACACTTCATCTCAGCCCTTCAATCCCCATCCCTAGATCCAAGGGTGCACAATTGATTTGATTGGAGTCATATATAGCCTTGTATTTTCATTTAGAAATCAATGAAAAAATCAGAAATTTTGTTGAATGCCAAGAAGGCTCTTGCGCCCCCATCCCTCTCCCCCTGGTTTCCTCTCCTCAAACCTCCATTTCTAGAGTGTATCAATCTTCTATCTCCCCCTCTCAACCTCTGATCTTCATCTGTGCCGCCGCCGCCGCCGTTCGTGCCGCCTTCGAGCCGCCGCGGAGCCGTCTTCAAGTTTCTGTCCTGCTGGATAGAGGTGTAGTTCGTGAATTCTTACTGCCAGGCACGAGCTCAAATGGATTTGAAATTTTGAGAGTGTGTTCTTTCCTTGAATCCCCACCTCCACCTAAAGTTTCATGTCCAAATTCCTTAATTTAGTAATTTTCCGTTTTCATTCATCTTTCACCCCCAGATCTATCTTGTCTCTATCTACAGTGACAGCAGTTCTGCGTTTCCAATCTCTGACCACTTTTTTGATTTTTCCAAACCCTCCCAAATTTACTGGGAGTTCTTTCCATCAACCCCTCACTCCATGAATTTTATTAATTTCTGATCCACCTTCTATCCAATTTTAAAAAATCATGTTCTTCTTCATCTACAGTGCTGTCTACCAGTTTCCAGATCCGATCACCCTCCAGTGTTAAATTCCTAACAAATCATAGCCTCCTCCAAACCTGTCACAAAAAATATTTCCGTCTTCCTTGTTCAATTTCCTACAACGCTTCTGAAGAACAAAACTACTGAATCGGAGGTCTACCTATCAGTCAACGCCAGTTCTCAGACAAGTTCTCTGTTGATCTGAGAATTCGGGCACTGTACAACAGCAGCTATAAAAATTCGCCAACAAGAAGTACATAGCTGTTTATTTTTATATAATCCCATAAGGTTGAAGCCCTTCGAAGCAGCTTTCTAACGGCGCCAGTTTCGTGTCGATCCGATATCGGGGCTGATCGCAGCGTCCGTTCTCGCCGGAGCGCACGTCGGAAAACAGAACCGGCAGATCCGTGGCCGGTTATTCCGACCGGTGCCGATCGGAGCCGCCCGGCCTCCAGCCGGCGAACCAGTGTGCCGCCATCCCGGGGAGCGCTTCCCCAAGTGTCCCCACTATAGCGGTGCCACCGGGTCCCACACGGCCCCTCCGGACAGCACGTGGGCCCCACCGTCACGAGTTCGGGTGCTGCCGAAGAGACGCGAGAAGCCGCCCGTCAACCCGAATTCGGTCCTTTCGGACCCCATTGTGTCGCCCTTTACCTCCCTGCATTGAGTGGGCAGTGCTTCATTGCTGTAACAAGTGTGTAATATTATTCCGGGAGTACAGGTTTCGGCCGGGTCCGTCGTCCCCACGCCGAGCGCGTGGAGGTATCGTTTTCGCTCCCTTCTCGGCATTTTGCTTACTTCATATATATTTGTTTATGCCGCTGCTAGAGAGCATGTGTAGGGATAATTAGCTCACTTTATATTTATATCACCGCTGCTGCGAGAGAGAGCATTACCGTCCCGTCACCCGATCCGGGCACAAAAGAGAATTGACCACCCTAGCTCTTGCCAGTTTCTGAACCGTGCACGTCCGACGCTTCCCTCGTTAAGGGACAATCACGAGCTTGTCGTGTCTGTGGTCTCGTCCCGCATCAGTCTTGAATTCAAGAATTCGCGTCCACCTGATTGGGCACTGATTCTGATGAATAGTAAGCACAAAAGAATGTGCGTCAACTGTCTAGAATCCAATTTAACATATGGCGACAACTGTACCAGACGCCAATTCTGGACAGAGTTAGGACTATTACAGAACACCCAATCACAGCACTCCATGATGGCTGCAAGTCATGTTTCTTTAGAGTGATATGACTTATATGGTTTCCAAGGTTTTTAGGGTACAACCTGCTAGGCGTCCTTGAGGGAATCCAAAGCTCGCAGAGACTTACGGAGGCCTTGATGAAGAAAGTTCCAATCCAGCTGAAGGGATATCCGACGGAGGGTCCTAACCTCACCAAGAGATAAGGGGTAATGCGGACAAAACCAAAAACATGGACTAAGTCTGGGCCATGAGACAGTAGTGCCAAAAGATCCGCGATACTAGATCAAAATCATGTAAAACAGCACTGGAAGAATATGCGTCAGGGGCTATAGGCGCTAATTTATGTAATTAGCGTCCACTGTCAGGATGTTAATTCTTGTAAAAAAACCAATAACAAGAAATTAACACCAATAGGTCAGACGCCAATTAATGTGCATCACTACAGAGAGGCACAGAAACTTGGAGAGGTGTCTGGCTCACAGACGTTAATTATTATAAGTGTCAGAACGTTAAGAATTTACGTCGGTTTACAAGGGCGTAACTTCTTTAATTTGCATCCAGGAACTGGACGTTCATTCTTAAGAGTTCTGTGGTGTTAAAGATTTCGCGTCAACTTAAAAAGGTATAAATTTAATTGGCGTCTAAACTCTGGACGTTAATTTCTTTAAACGTCAGAAGATAGATAGATGTCAAGAATTGCATCTCTGTGAAGAGGTGCAAGAATCCTGAATATGTGTCTGTCCTCTGGACTCAAAAATTCTTTTATCAATGCATATTCCATAAATTAGAGAATTTGCATCCTTCCATAAGGGCACAGATTCTACGATTACACGACAATTATCCAGATGCAAAATCTAGCATTTAATGTAGTCACTGTCAATTCTTTTAGCAAGGGATGAATAGTGCTACTTTTAATCTATAAGGTTTTTTAGGAAACTAAGAACATGAACATTAAGAGAAAATTGCAAGGATTCTAAAAATATGCACATGTTATTTTTTTTGCATCATGGTTCCATAGATATTCAATTTTAAACGTTGGTTAATTATTTAAATTGCATAAGGAACTTGCATCAGGGCAGTTGACGTAAATTAATTTACGTCTGTTAGACCGACGCAACTATAGGAATTTGCATATGCTTCACAGGCGTAGATTAATTTGTGCCCACTGCCATGGTCGCAAATTCTTCATGAAACAAAACTTTAAACATGAAGCTTTAAAACTCAAAAACAACGTGGACCTTGCATGAATTCAGGAAGATTTGGATACCAGAAAGTCAGGACTATGTGCATTCTTTATTCTACTTGAGGGATTTTATTGTTTCGCCCGAGACCACCTACCTTTGAACGAAGAGGAGGATGACGGACGACATAGAGAAAGGGGAAGCAGAAGGAAGAAGACGATCGCCCAGGGAAGAAGAACATCGCAGCAATAGCAGTACCGCGACCCAACAACGGCAGCAGCAGGACGATGGCTTCTGCCATTGCAGGGGTTCTATTTATAATAAACCTACCCTCCGAATCTTGTTAAGGAAACCCAGTTTTATTAAAAAACAACCTCCTATAGATCGATCCTATCCTTCCCAAATCGCAGCCGCCCTCTCTATCGGTCGACCTATCTTAGATCAAATCCTTAAGCTAACAGGGAACTCCCTTCGACACAGGCATATTGGGTCTACCCTTATTTAGTGGTTTTATCTCGTGTGAGTCATTAATTGGGCCTAGAGTCAACGTAAGGTTAAAAAGACCTACCAATCAAGATTGTTTAGATTTGTCAAAGCCTACTAGTGATCTTGGCTTATTAAATTATGCTAAAAATTATTTCTATATTTTATCGGGTTGCTACACCCTCCCCTACTTAAAAGAATTTGGTCCCCAAATTCATTGCATATGATCACGAAGAGTGTTTACTTACTTCAATTAGAATAATTCCAAAAATCTCTTGCGCATTGATTCTTCCGTTTCCCATGCAGCTTCTTGTTGCAAGCATTTATTCCATTGGACCTTCACCATGGGAAAAGTCTTGTTTCTTAGCTCACGTACCTCACGATCAAGTATTCTTAATGGCTTTTGTTCATATGTGAGGTCCTTTCGCATTACGAGATCGTCATGACTTATAATATGGTACGGGTCATGGTCGTATCTCTTCAGCATGGAGACATGGAACACATTATGAAATTCAGATAGTTGAGGTCGCAAGGTAATCCGATAGGCGACTTCGCCAACCCTTTCTAGAATTTCAAAAGGGCAGATATATCTCTGTGTAAGTTTACCTTGGACACCAAATCATCGAATCCCATGACCTATGGAAACCTTAAGGAACACGTGGTCTCCAACTCGGAATTCCAGGTCTATTCTTCTAGTGTCAGCATACGTCTTTTGTCTTGATTGTGCCATCTGAAGTTTTTCCCTAATAATTTGTACCTTTTCCGTTGTGTCTCTTACTAGCTCCGCGGCTAGAAGTTGCTTTTCCACAACTTCACCCTAGCATATTGGTGAGCGGCAACTCCTTCCGTACAGTGTCTCGAATGGTGGCATTTGAATGCTAGCTTGATAGCCATTGTTGTAGGCAAATTCAACAAGAGACAGATGATTGTACCAACTTCCACCATAATCTATGACACAAGCCCTGATGTCTTCTAGTACTTGGTTCGTTCATTCCATCTGACCATCCGTTTGGGGATGAAATGTAGTGCTGAAATTTAATCTCGTCCCCATGGAATGTTGTAGACCCTTCTAGAAGTGTGACGTGAAACGCGGGTCTCAGTCAGACACTATTGAGATAGGGACTCCGTGTAATCTGACAACCTCCTTGATATATAAAGCTGCTAATACATCCACTGACCATCAACTCTTGATGGGCAGAAAGTGTGTAGACTTGGTCAATCAATCACTGATCACCGATATTCCGTCATGTCTGCCCTTTATTTTTGGTAAACACATGACGAAGTCCATCACTCTATCTTCCCACTTCCACTTAGGAATTTCTAAGGGATGTAATTTTTCGGCGGGCTTTTGGTGTTCCGCCTTAACTTGTTGGCAAGTTAAACAGCGAGAACCAAAATCAGCCACTTCCCTCTTTAGGTTGGGCCACTAAAAATTCCTCTTTAAGTCTTGATACATCTTGGTGGTACCAGGGTGAATAGCATACCTTGAACAATGAGCTTCTTCTATATTATTGTTCTAGATCTCGGGACAATCTGGCACGCAAGTCCTCTCATGGAATAATAGTCTTCCATCGGTTGTTAATTTAAAATCCGGGTGTTGATCCAACTTGCTTTTAATTTCCACCCGCATCGGGTCATCATCTTGTAATTCCTTGATCTCGAAAAATAAATTAGGATGTAAGCTTATGAGAGATAGAATAGCACATCCTTTCTCCTTGTTCACATTTAAATTCATCCTGGAGAGTTGTTCTAGCAATCGCTATTCGTGGATCATGCAACTGGCCAATAATGCTCTCGACTTTAGACTAAGAGTGTCGGCTACTGGGTTACCCTTTCCTGGATGATATTGAATAGAAAAATTGAAATCTTTGAGATACTCTAGCCAGCGCCTTTGCCTCATGTTAAGCTCCTTTTGAGAGAATAAGTATTTTAAACTTTTATGGTCGGAGTACACAATAAATTACTCTCCATAAAGATAGTGCCTCCAGATTTTTAAGGCAAAAACCACGCCGGCTAATTTTAGATCATGCACTGGGTAATTTTCTTCATGCTTCTTTAACTGCCATGAAGAATAGGAAATTACTTTTCCTTGCTGCATTAATACACATCCGAGTCCTACGCCAGATGCATCGGTGTAAACTTCAAATTTCTCTCCTTCAATTGGTAGAGCTAAGATAGGTGCAGTAGTCAAATGGTCATTCAAAGTTTGAAAACATTCTTCACATTCCTTGGTCCATACATATAGATTTTCCTTCCTTGTCAACCTTGTCAATTGAACAACGATTCTTGAGAAATCCTTGATAAACAGGCTATAGTAGCCAGCCAGACCCAGAAAACTATGAATTTCCGTAGCGTTGACGGGTCTCTCCCAATTCCTCACTGCTTCAACTTTATAAGGATCAATAGAAATCCCATTCTTCGAGATTACATGTCCCAAAGATGAGACCTCCTCAAGCCAGAAGTCACACTTGCTGAACTTTGCATATAATTGACTGTCTCTTAATAATTGCAGTGCTATCCTCAAATGCTCCTCATGTTCTTCTTCAGTCTTAGAATATACCATGATGTCATCAATGAATACCACAGTAAATTGGTCTAGATATGGCCTGAATATGCTATTCATCAACTGCATAAAGGCTGCAGGGGCATTTGTTAGTCCGAAAGGTATAACAGTAAATTCATAATGCCCATATCTACTTCAAAAAGTCATTTTGAAAATATCTTCCTCCTTGATCCTTAATTGATGATAGCCGGACCTGAGATCAATCTTCTAAAAATATTAGGCTCCTAAGATCTTGTCAAATAATTCGTCGATCCTCGACAGAGGATATTTATTTTTGATGGTGATCTGATTGAGCTGTCGATAGTCTATGCAAAATCTCATAGAACCATCCTTCTTCTTGACAAATAGAACTGGCGCACCCCACGGGGAAGTATTTGGTCTAATGAATCCCTTCTTTAAAAGCTCCATCAGTTGTTCCTTCAACTCCTTCAGTTCAGCGGGGGACATTTAATAAGGGGCCTTAGAAACTGGGCCAGCACCGGGAACCAGTTCAATAGTGAATGCTACTTCTCTTTCCAGGGGTAAACCTAGTAAGTCTTTTGGAAACACATCGAGAAAATCCTTTACCACATGGATCTCTTCCAGTTTTGATCCTTTAGGTTACGCTACCGTGACAAATGCTGGGAAAGCCTCACAGCCTCTCCTTATAAGCATGCAAGCTCGAAGGGCCGAAATCAAAGGTAATTTATCACTACTTCGAAGACCAAAGTAGACAAGCTTAGGATGTTCACTAAAGGTTAGTAGACCCTCCCTTCAATCTATGATAGCCGTATATTTAGATAACCAATCTACGCCTAGAATGACGTCATACTCTTCCATATCCATGCACACTAGATCGGCAGCTAAATCATGTCCTCCACCTAAGACTTCACTATCTGGGTAATGGTATTTAATCTCGGATTCCGTTCAAATAGGGGTGTAAATAACTAGTTCTAATTTTAACAAAATAGGTCCCATAGATAATGAAGCAGCAAAACTTCGAGAGATAAAGGAATGAGTTTCTCTGGTGTCAAATACCATGAAAGTGGACTTGGAAAAAACATCTAGTGTACCTTCCATAATACCGCCTTCACTTTGCTCTACTTCCTGTAGTGCTTGGAGACGGCCTTGTTTCTTTACGCCGCTTGAACGCTTTTCATTATCGGCTTGCTCGTTATGTAGCAGACAATCGGGGATCCGATGGTCACGGCTTCCGCAGCGGAGACATGCTCCCAATCTCCTCCAGCACTCCTGAGCTTATGCCCTGTCTTGTCGCAATGTTTGCAATTCTCCTTGGGTGGCATAGTGGTAAGGGTGAATTTTTTGTCATTCTTTTTAAACCTCTTGTCCTTAGAGGAATCTCATCCGCCATTTGACCTCTTCTTCGTGAACAAACCTTGAAAGAGTCAGAACTCATGAAGTGTTCCTTCTTATCTCTCCCACGGATCCTGTCGGACAACTCTGTGGCATCTTCTAGCAGTTGCGCCCACCTAACCATCTCGGAATAAGCTTGCACGTCCATGGGCGCTAGTTGAGTGATATATTGGGGCTTCAATCCATTTAAAAATCTTCGGGCTTTCATCTTTTCTGTACACACCAAGTGTGGTGCATAATGGGATACTCTTGAAAATTGAGCTTCGTAGTCAGTGACTGCTAGGCTCCTTTGTTTCATTGCGGCAAATTCCGTAGCCTTCATTTGCTTAACTCGGTCGGAAAAATATTTATTATTGAAGTGTTCAACAAATTCTCCCATTGTTATATGTTCATGTGGCAAGGTAACTTCTACCGACTCCCACCACGAGCTAGCATCATGTTCCAATTGGAATGTAGCTAGAAGGACCTTCTCTTCGTCCTTGCCTTGCATTACACGGAATATCCGCTCTATTTCCTTTATCTAGTTCTCGGCATCATCGGGATCGGATGAGCCAATAATTTTTGGCGGGTTCATGTTGCGGAAACTCCTATGGATATCTCCCGCTCCACGATTCATCCCTCCTTGTGCCACTTGTTGGAGCGCTTGCATAAGACCTTGAATGGTCCTTTGCATATCCCTCCATCGAGCTCTTTCAGCGGCCATGCTCCTACAAGGAATTTAAAATAATTAATATGTGCGACTAACTATAGGGTTCATCATCCTATATCGACTTAACCCATGGCTCTACCCATTCTCACTGGGTAAAAGGTATGAAACCTAACCTTGGACATTGGTAACCTATATAATTCAGAAAACCTAGGCTCTGATACCACAAAAACTGTCACGTCCCAAGCGCAGAAGGAACCCAGGGGCGCGGCAAATTTATATCAATCATGTCAATCAGAACTCGAGGCATTCATCACATAAGATAGTGTACGCTTAAAAGATTAACCAAATCCTTTATTCCATAATAATCCAAGATTTCAAGTACAATATTCAATCCAATGACCCTACCATGACTCAAGAAAAGGAAAATTACAATGCTGACTAGGAATAATAAGACTCAAGGGAACATAAGATGTCCGGGTACGGCTCTACTCTCGTCACTCTTGGTCATCCCTGTCGGATTGAGAGTCTTCATTGGAATTACTTGAAAAATAGGGGGAAATACTTGGTGAGCGAACGCTCAGTAGGAATTACGTCTCTATAAATCAGACTTGCTTAAAGTTATTAACATATTTCATGAGATGCAATTATGTCTATGTGTGATAATGCTCAAGATAGAATATAACAAGGAATTATCATGGTAAGCAAGAATATAACGAGTCTATCAAGTTCACATATAACAAGGAATCGGCTATTCACGGACAAGTAAATACCCTTTCAGGGCCAATCATGATTCATGTCAAGTCATCAATATTATCAAGTCGAGAGAGTGGAATGCCGAAGATCAATCTAGCAAGTCAAGCACTTCGGTGCAATGCCACACCGTGGTCAATAAAAGCTCCTATAAACACAAGTACTTTCGGGTGCTCCTCCTAGGACCAGACCAGGCCCCATTAACGTTAGGCATTGAGTCATGTAAATATCTAGACATCCTCTTTATATTAATAGCCAATGGAATTCCAAGGATGAGTATAGTAGGAACCTTTAGGATGATCCATTAAGGACTTGAAATCAAGGATAGAGACTGGAAATAATAACACTTAAAACCGTGACATGCGCGAAATCTGGGTAAATTGGCATCCACTCAGGATGCCTTGAATTCAAGAATTCGCGTCCACCTAATTGGGTGTGGATTTTGATGAATAGTAAGCATTAAAAAAATTGTGTCAACTGTCTAGATGCCAATTCAAGATATGGCGACAACTGTGCCAGACGCCAATTCTAGACATAGTCAGGACTATCACAGAACATCGAATCACAGCACTCCATGATGGTTGAAAGTCATGTTTCTTAAAAGTGACATGACTAAAATGGATTCTAGGGTTTTTAGGGTACAACCCACTTGGCGTCCTTGAGGGAATCCAAGGCTCACGGAGACTTACGGAGGCTTTGATGAAGAAAGTTCCAATCCGACGGAAGGGATATCCGACAGAGAGTCTTAACCTCACCAACATATAAGGGTTAATGCGAAAAAAACTAGAAAGAGGGACTAAGTCTCGGCCATGAGATAGTAGTGCCAAAAGATCTGTGATACTGGATCAAAACCATGTAAAACAGCACTAGAAGAATATGCGTTAGGGAAAGTAGGCACTAATTTATGTAATTAGCATCCACTGTCAAGACATTAATTCTTGTAAAAAAACCAATAATAGGAAAATAACGCCAACAGGTCAGACGCCAGTTAATGTGCGTCTCTGCAGAGAGGCACAAAAACTTGGAGAGGCGTCTGGCTCACAGACGTTAATTCTTATAAGTGTCAGAACGTTAAGAATTTGTGTCTATTTACAAGGGCGTAACTTCTTTAATTTGTGTCCAGGAACTGGACGTTCATTCTTATGAGTTCTGGGGTGTTAAATATTTAGCGTCAACTTAAAAAGGTGTAAATTTAATTGGCGTCCAAACTCTGGATGTTAATTTCTTTAAACGTCAGAAGATAGACAGATGTCATGAATTTGCGTCTCTATGAGGAGGCGCAAAATCCTGAATATGTGTCTATCCTCTGGATGCAAAAATTCTTTTATCAATTCATATTCCATAAATCAAAGAATTTGTGTCCTTCCAGAAGGGCGCTGATTCTACGATTACATGTCAATTATCCTGATGCAAAATCTAGCATTTAATGCAGCCACTGTTCATTTCTTTTAGCAAGGGATGAACAGTGCAACTTTTAATCTATAAGCTTTTTCACGAAACTAAGAACATGAAATTTAAGAGAAAATTGTAAGGATTCTAAAAATATGCACATGTTAATTTTTTTGCATCATGGTTCCATAAGTATTCAATTTTAAACATTGGTTAATTATTTAAATTGCATAAGGAACTTACGTCAGAGTAATTGACGTAAATTAATTTGCGTCTGTTAGACCGACGCAACTACAGGAATTTGCGTCTGCTTCACAGGCGCAGATTAATTTGCCCCTACTGTCGTGGTCGTAAATTCTTCATGAAACAAAACTTTAAACATGAAGCTTTAAAACTCAAAAATAACGTGGACCTTGCATGAATTCAGGAAGATTTGGATACCAGAAAGTCAAGACTACATGCATGCTTTATTTTACATGGGGGATGTTATTGTTTTGCCCGAGACCACCTACCTTTGAACGAAGAGGAGGAAGACGGATGACACTGAGGAAGGGGAAGTGGAAGGAAGAAGACGATCGCCCAGAAAAGAAGAACATTGCAACCAAAGCAACAACGCGACCCAGCAATGGCAGCAGCAGCACCATGGCATCTGCCATCACATGGTTCTATTTATAATAAACCTACTCTCCGAATCTTGCCAAGGAAACCCAATTTTATTAAAACACAACCTCCTATAGATCGATCCTATCCTTCCTAAATCGTAACCACCCTCTCTATCAGTCGACCTATCTTAGATCAAAACCCTAAGCTAACAGGGAACTCGCTTTGACGCAGGCCTATTAGGTCAGCCCTTATTTAATGATTTTATCTTGTGTGAGTCATTAATTGGGCCTGGACTCAACGTAAGGTTAAAAAGGCCTACTAATCTAGATGGTTTAGATTTGTCAAAGCCTACTAGTGATCCTTGCTTATTAAATTATGCTAAAAATTATTTCTATATTTTATCAGGTTGCTACAACATATCTCTCCATTGAGCATGCTCGATAGCCATCTTAACCAATAATACAAATATATAAGGATTAATAACTTACAATCTTTTAGCTCATTAGTTTTAAACATAGTTTAACAATTAGCCCCTTGGATCTACCCAATCTCACTGGGTGCCAATATAGTAATTGACAAGAAACACTTAACTTGGACTCAAAGACCTAGGGATTTAGAAAACCTAATCTCTGATACCACTTTTGTTACTCCCCAGATAGATAGCAGTGGAAACTTACTCAGAACGTCGCAGCAAAACAGTCATGACAAACAGAGCAAACCACAATAGACACAAGAGACTAGAAATAATAAAAAGTATATTTTTATTGATATCAAAATTCACTACTGCAACTTTATGGACTCACTTTATAATTATTATAAAAAAAGAAAGTGAAAAGACTCAATACGGGACTTTGACCTATCTACACTCAAGAAATAAAAAGGCACACGCCTTCAAACTCTAAGTGCACTTTTCACTCTTGCCTTTCCCCATCAGATAGAATATCTTTATCATTATCTGAAAAATGTTAAGAAAATCAGGTTAGCAAAAACGCTCAGTAGGAATAACATCTCTATCATTAGGCAAAATATAAGTGATTAACAGTTTAATCCATATATGGAATCATGCTATATGATGCATGGCGGAAAAACTCAAATACAATCAGGATAGTAGCAAGATCGAATTGAATAATCAAGGTAGACAAGGAGACATTTACAAGTACAAGGTTTCGAGTAAAGGAATGATATATCAAGAACATGTACAAGATATCACTAATAGAAGAATTTCAGTAATAATAATTACCCATTTCGGGCGTCAATATCAAAAACATGTCAATAACATTTACGAATCATGCCAAATATGTAAATTATCTAGAACCAATCTCGCGCTTAGTTGAAGCAATGGCTCACCTGGTCATTCATAATACCGATATATTTTTGGGCTTTGCCTCGCCCCTAGGACCAGATCTAGGCCCTTATAAATATTACCTAACATTGAGTGTCATGTTGGACCCAAAGTTCCAATAATAATATTTTCCAGATAAATTATAACAGTAAAAGAGTTTCAATAATATGCTCATATAATCAAGGAATTCAAGAGTAAGAATTGAGACTTTTCCTTAGATTTCCAATAATAAGTCATTAGAGAAGGACATTAGAAAGGAAGTCAAAATAGATAGTCATGTCAATGAATATTATAACCCCTTGAAGAAGGTCAAAGATATCAAGAAACACTAACCATGAGAGACTTAGAATCGGTCTATACACCTCACAATCAGGAAACAGAACATTCGGGAAACCTGCGTTGAACCCGGTCTGACCAACCACCGCGACATGAATGCATCCAAAAGGACGGTCGCAATCAGAGTCAAATGGCTAGGTCAACATAGAATGTAGTCTGAGTGAAGATCACATTTAGAGATGAACGTGGTCGGATCGAGGGCCATTATCAAATAAAAGGCTAGAGAGAACGCGATGTCCATTCAGCCGCATTCTCAAACAAAACCTGAACGCAGTTTGAAGGAAGGCCGCATTCAGTACAGAGACAATCGGGCGTGGACTGAACCTCGTTCCATCCTTCCAATGGCCAGTTGAACCCTATCCTACACTGTAGGATGATGATTCCAGTGCTTTTAGGGTTTTTGTGGGAAAACCAGCTCCACGTCCTTGTGGGAATCCATGGCTCGTGGAGACTTATGGACGTCTCTATAAAGAAAGTTCCAGTCCGACGGAAGGAATATCCGACTGAGGGTCCTAACTTCACTAAGAATCGTGTTCCTATCACACTACTAGAAACCAATATCAAGTGGCAGGTTGTTATCACCGAAGAGATAAAACCTTCAAACAAATTACTACATAATACATCATTAAAATGTCGACAACATCATATACATGTGCAAGAATAAAATGTCATGCCATGAGATGCATCAATTTCAAGTTTACCGTAAGGTAACTACTCTTTTAATCATGCTAAGAATAGTGAAGATAGGATGAGATACAGAATCATGAGGAAAAGATGAATATGAATCATGAACTTAAGGAATTAGGTTTAAATATATTTTCTAGTTACTTAAGTTGGTTTGGATGACTTACAAACATTAAGAACATGCATCTAGATTACAACCCATTAACCAAACATGCTGAAAGGGCTCTAGGGTTTCTGGAAACCTGTGCCAAAAGGCAGTCGCCAGTGGGGCTGCGACCAGAAAGTGGTCACCAGGATGGCCACATTCATTTGAAAATAAATATTTTATAAGAATTATCACCAAGAGAAAACCCATAATTAAATAAAATATTAATTAAGATCGTAGTCTGCGGGGGAACTGCGTTCATGAAAAATAGATAATTTTTACATTAAAAATGCTATAACATAAAATCATGTTTAAAATAAAAGTTTAAGGTCGTTGTCTATCGTTGGGCTGCGTTCGAGAATGTGGATACAGATAGGGTCGTGTTTACGAACAGAGGGCCGTTCTAATGAGAAAACCCTAAAACGGCCATATCAAGTCCATAATCCAGGAAATACATGCAATATAGTTGATAGAATTGGGGAAAATGATGCAGTAAGAGAGTAGACAGGCATATGATCATGTTTGATGCATTAATGTAAAGTTTAGCCCAAGAGATCACCTACCTTGAGTTGATTTAGGAAGAAGAGGAAGAAGAACGATGAAGCTGACGAACACCCCGATGAAACCCTCGATTCCTCCTCCTTGATCGATTCTCCCATGCCTAGAAGTGTTCTCTCACGAACTAGGGTCGACTAGGGAGGCTATGGGGTCCTAGTGATAGGATTTTAGGCATCTAAGAGTCCTAATTAGGGCTAGACAACCTAGATAGGGAATAACTCCAAAAAACTCGATTTCTATATGTATCTAGGGCCGCCCCCACCCTATCTAGTTTGAATTAGGGTTAGGGTTTAGGTTAGATTCGACCTCCCCTTAGTGGATTAGGATTTCGTTGAGGTTATTAGCCCATTAGGGTTAGATTAAAACCAATTTAGCCTATTTAAAAACTAGGGTTTTAGAAATTCTAAATTTTAGGGATTTATTAAGCCTTTAAGACCATTAAGCCTTAATTATTGGCCAAATAAAATTAAAACTTAATAGAATTTCTTTGATTTCTATTATAACCATTTTAATTATCTTTTTAAAAAATTTAAATTAGCCCTTATAAGAAATCGGGTTGTTACACCCTCCCCCACTTAAAAGAATTTGGTCCTCCAGATTCACATGATTTCTTTCTAAACCAGTGGGGGTACTTGATCACCAATCCTAAACACACCTTCTCATATTGCATACTCAATCGGATCAAACTCTAATTCATGCCAATACACAATAATCACCATGTCCAAGCATACAAATATAGAATAAGACAGGTTTAGAGGTACCTGCCATCGCGTCACTATCCCTTAATGCTTGTAGCCTGCCTTGCCACCTCAGTTCACCTTGTTGCTTGTCATACGGCGCTTGCTCCTTCATGAGAAAGGAATGAGCAATTCGATGGTCTCAACTCCCACAACGAATACACTTTCCTAGCTTCCTCCAGTACGTACTCCTCCGATCGATGCCCACCTTTATCATAGTGCTCACACTTCTCTTTAACGGGAACTATCTGCTGGTCTCCCTTCTTAAGCTTCTTGTCCTTATGAGAGCCATTGCCTCCATTCGGTCTCTTCTTTCCATTAGTAGGCGCACTATCCTTTGAACCATTAGCCGCTCCTTTCTTGGCAAGTCTTCTCGTGATACACACTGCCATATCCATAGCGTCCTCTAACAATTGGGCCTTCTTAACCATCTCGGCATAAACTTGGATTTGCAATGGTGCTAATTGTGGAACAAATTTGACTTTCAAACGATTCAAAAATCTCTTAGCCTTCATTTTCTCCGTATAAACTAGATGAGGTGCATATCAAGCCAACCTAGAGAATTGCATTTCATACTCCACCAGTGATAAACTCCTTTGCTTCAAGGATGCAAAATCGATAGCTTTCCTTTCCTGGACTCTGTCCGAAAAATACTTCTCGTTGAAAAGCTCAAGAAACTCATTCTATGTTACTTGTTCATTGGGCAATGTTGCTTCCAAAGACTCCCACCAAGCCCTCCCGTCTCTTTCTAACTGATAAGTAGCCAACAATACCTTCTCTTGATTTGTGCATTGCATGACCCTAGAGGTCATTTCCATATCTCTAACCCAATTCTCTACTTCATTAGGGTCAGTAGACCCACTAAATCTAGGGGAATTCATTCCTTGGAAACTCTAATGCAAATCTCCTGCTCCCTAACAAGCTCCACCCTGAGCAACCTCCTACAAAGCTTGAGTCAACCCTTAGACAGTTCCCTACATCTCCCTCCATTAAGCACGCTCGGCATCCAAGTTAACCTATAAAATAAATTTATAAGGATTAATAACTTACAATCTTTTTAGTTTTAAACACATTTTAACACATAGCCACATGGCTATACCCTATCTCACAGGGTACCTATACGGTAATTGACAAGAAACACTTAACCTGGACTCAAAGACCTAGGGATTTAGAAAACCTAGTCTTTGATATCACTTCTATCATGCCCCGAATCGATAGCAATGGAAACTTGCTCGGGACGTGGCAGTGAGACAGTCATGATAAATAGAGCAAACCACAATAGACACAAGAGACTAGAAATAACAAAAAATTGCTGCATCCCTATGGTTTTGATGATGTCACACACTATAAATCAATTTTTTTTATCCCTAGATCAATTTATACATTCGGTGCATTTACTTGTTTCAAAACATGAAGGAAGTCTGTGGTAATAGCTTTAAGGTCTGTGCATAACATGTCCTTGCATCTCACCTCTCGAGGACGGTGCAAGCTCTAGTCGGTGCAATCGTTGTCTGGTATGGACCGTTAGATCTTGTCTCTTCATCTCAGTGCAAATACGTCTTGGTGCAAGCGGTGTCTTGTACTTCCCTTTATCAATTCGGTGCAAGTCTCTATCTCACTCACAAACACTGTAGCCCCATTTCCATCTCGGTGCATTACGTGTCTAGACATAAATTGGCTCAGTGCATTTCATTGTATTTCATTGCAGCATACACTTTTAGGTTCGTGCATATCTTGTTTGTGCATCTTTGTGCGTCTCGCCTTTCAGACTCGGTGCAAGGTCTGTCTTGCATCCATTTTTGTTCGGATGATTCTTCTTATTCATCTCGCTCCAATTCTCACAAATCCAACTCGGTGCATCTACTGTGTTACAAAGTTGTTTTTAAAAGTCCGTGCATATCCTTGATCCTTTCCTTTCACTCAGTACAAAGTCTTCGTTGTGTGCCTCTTGGACCCATGTCTGTGCACACCAGCTGCACGGGTGGACGCTAGAGTCTGTGCACATGGGGTCAATCACTTTAGTAAGTCAATTCAATGGTTGACTTGAATATCTCTACTCAGTGCATGTTATGTCTATTCACATTCGGTGCAACATTTGCCTCATGTTTTATATAATCAGTGCATCTCTCCCAGTTCGTGCATTTAGCATTTATATGCCCAATGCAATGTCATCCTTCTTACCAGTATCCGAAATGCTTTCTTCTGATTGTCTGTCAGGTATTTTTTTGAGAAGAATAAGAATGGCTCGTGATCCCAGTATGGAGGAGGTGGCAGGATCGTGACACATGGAGAGAAGTGAGGTGGGATTCTACCACGTGGGCTAAGGCCTTTAAGCGGGAATAATGGAAAGCATACGCCCGTCCTCTGATGCTCTATAAAAAGCGAATGCTGAGCAGAAGAAAATAACAACGAGAACAGAAAAGAGAGGTGAAGGAGAAAGAGAGCCAGCAGAAGAGAAAGAAAAATTTCTGAGAGGGAGAAGTGTTCGTGAATGAGAAGATCTGCTTCTATGGAAGCTATATTATCTTTGTTTCTAGAGAATATTATTGTTTACCGATCGCTGTGCTTTCAAGTTTTTGTTTGATCATCTTCATTCCATATTGTTACCCTCCACTATTCGGAGGAAGGGAGAGGTTCTACAATTCCCTCCAGTGTCTGAAGGAAGAGAGGTTCAATCCTCTGGTTGTGTGAGTTACTTGGGAGTAACTGCACAGGGTTCCCTTTGCTGCGTGCAAAGGAAGGGAGATTGTTCTCCGGTGCTCTTCTTCTGGTCGATCAGAAGATTGAGGAGGCTGTTCGTCTGTACAAGCTATTTGGCAGCGGTTGTTGCACACTGAGTCTGCTGTGTGCGACTCAAGTGCAAGAAAGCCTTACTCGATTGAGTAAGGGGTGGACGTAGATTGCTGATAGCAATCGAACCACCTAAAAAATTCGCTGTCTCATTTGTGGTTTGGCTATTTTCATGTGCTGCTATCCAACTTCTTGAGACTTTGCTTCTTTGTGGTTGCTTTCTCGATATCACTTCTTCCCTTATCATCTTCGTTGTCTGTTTACGTGGCCTTTATTTCTATAGTTTGAGGGGCTAAGAACTTGTGGCTGTGTTTATCGGATTGGGGAGTGATCTATTCATCCCCCCCCTTCTATCTCACTCTCCGCTGCACGTATCATTTGGTATCAGAGCAGGTTTTCACCATGTGGGCCAACGGTCAGGGTAACCCTAATGGTCCTCGAAGCTTTATGGCTGAGGGACAATCTATCAGTCGTCCTCCTTTCTTTGATGGTAACAATTATCTATTCCGGAAAAATAGGATGGAGGTATTCATCAGGGCGCAAAGCCACAAGTTGTGGAGGGTGATCACCACAGGGCCATACGAGCTACCACCGAACGAGGATGCATGGACAAGTGATCAAGTCAAGCAATCGTCGCTCAACTGGACAGCCCTGAACATCATCCAGTGTGATGTACACCCAGACGAATACGCTCACATCTCAGCATGTAGGACGGCCAAGAAAATGTGGGACGAGCTGGAATTAATCTATGAAGGTACAGCTCAAGTGAGAGCAACAAAGGTAAATCTCCTCACCTCTGAATATGAGATGTTTAAAATGAAATCAGAGGAGACCATAACTGAGATGTATGCCAGATTGTCTCTGATCACGAATAGTCTTAAGGGGCTTGGAAAAGAGATGGATAAGGGAGACGTTGACAGGAAGATACTTAGATCTCTAACCCCTTCATGGCATACAAAAGCCACTGTGATAGAAGAGTCAAGGGATCTGACGACTACGACTGTCACCGAACTTATAGGATCCCTTATGACGTATGAGATGAACATTAAAAGGAATGGTGAGGGAAGCGACAGAAAGAACAAGAATATTTCCCTCAGGGCATCCCGCAGCAAGGGAAGTAGCAGTAGCGGGAGTAGTAGTTGCGAGTCTGATGGATTGTCAGATCTCGACCAAGAGGAGCAAGCAATGCTTACTCGCCAATTAAGAAAATTCTTAAGGTCTAAGGGAAAGACCTTCAGGAGGAAGAAGTCATACCCTTCTGGTAAGAACTTCGATTCCAGTAATGACAAAGATAGGAGTACTAAGAGAATTACATATTTTCATTGCAGGAAACCCGGACACATGAAAGGGGACTGCCCTGATCTTCAGAAGAAAGGTCCCAATCCTCAGAAGAAGTGCTCGAAAGTGCAGAAGAAGAAGCCACAGGCAATGGTCTGCACCTGGAGCGATGAGGAAGAGGATCCGAAAGACAATTCCTCAGAGGAGGATGAAGAAGGAATTTGCCTGATGGCAAACAGCGAAGAGGAGGTAACAAATATTTTTGAGAATTTCTCTATCGATGACTGGGAAGACGCCTATGCAAAACTGTTAGATAAGTTCAATTCACTTAGTAAAGAGCATAGGGTTCTGAAGAGAAAATTCAATACCAATGTTGAAGAACAAACACAAATCTGTAAGAAAAATCAGAAACTAAAAGAAGAATTAGAAGAAATGACTTCTCTGGAAAAGGAGAATGAAAAGCAAACCCTTGAGAACCAGGAAGTTCACACACAGCTCAACCAACTCAAGATTAAATTTGAAGACTGTCTGAATGAAAATAGTGTGATCACAGAGAAGTATGAATGTCACGCCCCGAGCGCGGAAGGAACCCGGGGAGAGCGTGACGAGTTTATATCAATCATGTCAATCAGAGCAAGTAGAATTTCGACATCAACATAGAGTGCGCAATAAGAGGAGAATTAAAACATAACCCAAAAGCTAATACCATTGATAACAACAAGTCCATAAATAAAGTCACATACTCCAAGACATAACAATTCGAACCAGGCCCATAAGCCCTAATTATTACAACACATTGACACAACACAATAACCGATGACAAGACTCCAAGAATGAACTAAGGGCGACAAGACACGATAAATGGTAGTAGCAACATGACGCTTACAGGTTCTACGCTCGTCACTCTTGCTCCTGCCCATCCGAGTCCGAGTCATGGTCCGTATTACCTGAAAAGTTTGGGGACAAGAACTTGATGAGCGAACGCTCAGTAGGAATTATATCTCAAGAACTAGAAATTTGTTTAAGTAATTACTTTTTTTCAATTGAAAATACAAGTCTAACATGTAAAACATGTAAAACGAAACGCTATAGAATTTGAACATGATAACGAGAGGAAATAACATGTATTATTGATCCAAGATAGGGAATTTCAAGTATTCATGATTTCAAGAACGAGTACCAAGTATATCAATAAAGTCATTCATGTCATGAGATAATGGCTATTAACAAGCAAGTACTTTACCCATTCCGGGCCACGCAAGTCGTGTCAAGTCAAACAAGTCAAGCATGCGAGAGAGATAGATCGTGGATTGTCGTAGATTCAAGCAAGTACTTCGGTGCAATGTCACACCGTGATCAATATAACTATCATGGGCACAAGTACTTTCGGGTGCTCCTCCCAGGACCAGATCGGGCCCTATATGCGCAGACATTGTTACATGGAAATATCCAGACAACCACTTTATTGATAGCCATGGAATTCCAAGAACAAACTCATGTAGGATATCAAGGTAGATTCGTGGATAGGTTCCACAGAATTCAAGGAAAAATATTAGATAGACAATAATAAAAACGAACGGGAAACATGACACGTCGATGTCCTGGATAGAGTCGGTACCTTAACTAGGTAGCCGCGATAACTTGAGTGGATGACTAAACCTGTCACCAATCAAGGGACATGAATCAAGCTGAGAGATTGACCCCATCTATAAGGGACTCAATCCAAGATACCGCCTAGTGGAATACCATCATTCCAATGGCAAAGATTATTCTCTCATGGACCAAGATGGCGACATGAGAGGGCCGGTTTACCACAAGACATGGCAATCAAATGGTACAAGGTGTTTAAGTACAATCAGCTCAGTCGGCCTTGAGGGAATCCAAGGCTACGAGGAGACTTACGGAGTTCCCAATGACTAACTCGCTAGTCCGAAGGAACGGAATGTCCAACGGAGAGCTCGTATGTCACCAAGAGTTGTGGTGTATACGTGAACCAATCATGAAATAGGGACTCCATCTACGGACGTGAGATGAGAGTGCCAAAAGACCCGCGGTATGGGTCAAAAATGGAAGAAAACGGTGAGAATAAGAATGCGTTAATCATAGAGTTCATGTCCATCCTACCTTATAATTAAATAAACTTATATTATTTTAACGCCCGTGGGTGCCGTCATTTATTAATTAGCATCCTCTTGGGGAACATTAATTTTCATGATTTTTAACTAAATTTATTTAGCAAGAATTTTCATTTATACCTATTTAATTGAATAAATTCAAAAACACACATTAAAAGGCACATTGATTTATTTAAAATAATTAAGAAAATAGAATATATGATAATTAGGAGAAAAATACAAGGATTCCAAATATATTTTTTTCATAAATTTAGGTTACATATTTTAATAAATATAGATTTTCAAAGACATATATACATGATATATATATATATATATATAGTTAAATTAACGCCTATACCACCAAGCGTCAAAAAGGTGTAGGATGACCTCACTTTGGTCGTTATTTCGAAAATTCTGATTTTTAGAACCTTTCGTTTCTATACTTAACAATGTCGGAATCTACCTTATAATATGCCGAAATGACCGGCTCGAAAAACTCTACCTAACCATACGTTCAAAATAATTTTTCGATGAGAGACGGGGGATCTTGCGATCGGGCCATGAAAAATGATGCAATCACTTCTATTACCTCGATTCCCATCCCAATAGTACGTCCATAAATTTTTATAGCCAAAGGATACTTCTATACCTATAAACAAACTAAAACTCAAAACTCATAAATTTAAATGACGTATGCTGTTCGTCATCTTTTTTTGAATTTTATTAAAAGACGACTTCTCGGTTGTCACTTTTTACCATTTTAACGTCTTTAACCGTGGCGTCAACTTCAGAAAGTACGACATATGCAAAGACGTTAATTCCAAATGGGATTGACGGCCTTTTTGGTGGGCGTCAAAATAAAATAGCGCCCTAAAAAAAGGTGTTATTTACTGTAAAAATTCTAATTTCAACAGAACACACCGATAAGCATAGATATGATATATATGATATAAATGCATGATTGTTTTTTTTTATCTATCATATTGACCCTAAATCATGGTTTAACTTGGTTTGGGCTACGAAACTTGAGAAAACCTACCTTTTTTTGAAGATTAAACAGTGTTCGGGATGAAGAAACGATACTCTGTTTCGAACAGAGTATCCGTCGGCTTGCAGGATGAAGATGGAGGGAGAAGATTATGAAAGCTCCCACGTTCTGCCAACAAGATGAAGAAGAGGAAGAAGACGGATACACTCTCCTTCTTGCTTAGCGTTCAGCAGGATGAAGAACCCACGAACAAGACTCTTCCCTTCGAACGGAACAGCAGCAGCAGCAATGGAGCCTTGCTGCGCATGCAGGCTTATTTATAACCTTTCCGGCTATAAGAGTCCTAATACGATCATGGAGTCCTTGTTTTGAATAAAACTTGCCATGATAAGTTTTCATACTTCCGTAATAACAGCCGCTATCCTCCTTTGGATTAAAAACCCTAAGGCTTCCACTGCACTCTCGAACGGGCAAAATAGCGCCTTACCAGAGGGCGTGTTTTCATTAAATAACGCTTTAAACAAGGGCGTCGTTTACTTTGCTATATTTAGCCACTTTTGTTTCCAATTCTCTCGATAGGAATTAGCGCCTTAAGTGAGGGCGTCTTCTTATTAATTAGCGCCTTAATGAAGGTTGTCCTTTACTATTGCCTTATTTAAAATATAAAATTGACGACCATTAGAAAAGACGTCAATATTTAAATTAGCGGCTTAGGAGGGGGCGTTATTTATTTTTGACCCATTTGTTATATATATATATATATTTATTTATTTTTATTTATTTATTTTTATTTTAAGTGTAAGGCCCATTTATCAATTTAGGCTATTACCCTTTATCGAATTTTTATTCAATTTATGACCAATATTAGCATGTATAGATTTGAAATTTATTTTATTCTTTTTAAAATTTCCAGGGGTGCTACACCCTCCCCCACTTAAAAGAATTTGGTCCCCAAATTCAATTGCGTGAATGGAGACATGGAGGGTATAGAGTACTTACAGTTTAGAACAATTCCGGATATCTCCTTCGCATAGATTCTTCAGTTTCCAATGTTGCTTCTTGTTCCTGACATTTGTTCCACTGCACTTTAACCATGGAAATGGTCTTGTTTCTTAAGACTCGGACCTCTCGATCAAGAATCTTCATTGGCTTTTGTTCATAAGTGAGATCCCTTTGAATCATGAAGTTGCTATGATCAATGACATGGAAAGGGTCGTGCACATATTTCTTCAGCATGGAAATGTGGAACACATTGTGCACTTCCGACAGTTGTGGAGGTAAAGCAAGACGATAGGCTACCTCGCCAACTCTTTCCAATATTTCGAATGGACCAATGAATCTCGGTGTAAGCTTACCTTTAAGTTCGAACCTTCTTATTCCTCGACCGGGTGAGACCTTGAGGTAAACATGGTCTCCAACTTGGAACTCTAATTCCCTTCTTCTATTATCTACATAGGACCTCTGCCTAGATTGTGCCACTTTGAGTCTCTCTCGGATAAGTTCGACCTTTTTCGTTGTGTTTCTTACCATATCAGGCTCTAGTAGTTGCTTCTCGCCAACTTCATCCCAGCATATAGGAGATCGGCAACTCCTGCCATACAAGGCTTCAAATGGAGCCATATGTATACTGGCTTGATAGCTATTGTTGTATGCAAACTCGACTAGAGGTAAATGATCATGCCAACCTCCGCCAAAGTCAACAATGCAAGCCCGTAACATGTCTTCAACTATTTGATTTATTCTCTCAGTCTGACCATCGGTCTGGGGGTGGAAAGCAGTACTGAAATTAAGCTTCGTTCCCAACGAATGTTGTAGACCCTTCCAGAAATGAGAAGTGAAGCCAGGGTCTCGGTCAGACACGATCGATGATGGGACTCCATGCAATCTCACGATCTCCTTAATATACAATGCGGCCAAAACATCAACCGACCATCGACTTTTAATTGGCAAGAAATGCGCCGACTTGGTCAGTCGGTCGATGATTACCCAAATACCATCATGTCCGCCTCTAGATTTAGGCAATTCCATGATGAAATCCATACCAATTCCTTCCCATTTCCATTTGGGAACATCAAGGGGGTGTAACTTTCCGGCGGGTCTTTGGTGTTCTGCTTTTACTTGTTGGCACGTGAGACAGCGAGATACAAAGTCCGCTACCTCCCTCTTCATGTTCGGCCACCAGAAAGTTCTTTTTAGATCTTTGTACATCTTAGTTGCTCCAGGATGAATGGTATATCGGGAGCGGTGAGCTTCATCTAAAATCTTCCTCTTCAACTCAGGACAGTCCGGAACACATGTCCTTTCCTGAAACATTAGCCTTCCATCAATTGCTATCTTGAATCCGGTTCTTTGATCTAGTTTCTCCCTGATTTCAATCATTCCAGGATCTTCGTCTTGTAACTTCTTGATTTCAGATAGCAAGTCCGGATGCACACTCATGTGAGAGAGAGTAATACACCCGTCTTTCTGGTCCGTGCTTATATTTAGTCTAGAGAATTCCTCTAATAGTTTCCATTCCCGTATCATACAGCTGGCTATAAGGGCTCTCGGCTTTCGACTTAAGGCATCGGCTACCGAATTCCCTTTTCCGGGGTGATACTGAATAGTGAAATCAAAGTCTTTTAAATATTCCAGCCATCGACGTTGCCTCATATTAAGCTCCTTCTGGGAGAATAGATATTTGAGGCTCTTATGATCGAAGAATACTATGAATTGTTCTCCGTAGAGATAGTGTTTCCAGATCTTTAGTGCAAATACTACCGCGGCCAACTCCAAGTCATGCACTGGGTAGTTTTCTTCATGCTTCTTCAACTGCCTAGAAGAGTATGTAATAACTCTCCCTTGTTGCATTAATACACAACCGAGGCCAATACCGGAAGCATCGGTATATACCTCATACTTCTCTCCTTCGATAGGAAGGGCCAAGACTGGAGCAGTGGTCAAACGGTCCTTCAATGTTTGGAAGCTTTGTTCACATTCCTCATTCCACTCATATGGCACTTCCTTGCGGGTCAACCTGGTGAGGGGTACTGCAATCCTTGAGAAGTTTTTAATAAAACGCCGGTAATAACCAGCAAGACCAAGGAAACTCCTAATTTCTGTTGCATTTATTGGTTGTTCCCAATTCTTTACTGCTTCAACCTTTGCGGGGTCCACTGAGATTCCATCTTTTGAAATTACATGTCCTAAGAAGGACACTTCTTCCAGCCAAAACTCGCATTTGCTAAATTTGGCATATAATTGATTATCCCTCAATATCTGCAATGCTATTCTTAAATGCACTTCATGCTCCTCTTCAGACTTTGAATATATCAAGATATCATCGATAAAAATCACAATAAATTTGTCCAGATGTGGTCTAAAGATGCTATTCATAAGCTGCATAAAAGCTGCAGGGGCATTTGTAAGTCCAAAAGGCATAACAGTAAATTCATAATGCCCGTACCTGCTTCGGAATGCAGTTTTGTGAATATCCTCGTCCTTGATCCTCAATTGGTGATAACCTGATCGAAGATCAATTTTTGAGAAATACTTTGCTCCAGAAATCTGATCAAAGAGTTCATCAATCCTCGGCAGTGGATATTTATTCTTGATAGTGAGGTGGTTCAGCTACCGATAATCGATGCACAGCCTCATCGATCCATCCTTCTTCTTGACGAACAACACTGGTGCTCCCCATGGGGAAGTACTTGGTCTAATAAATCCTTTCTTCAATAGCTCCATAAGCTGCTCCTTCAATTCTTTTATTTCTGCGGGGGACATTCTGTAGGGTGCTTTGGAAACAGGTCTGGCACCCGGAACAAGGTCTATAGTGAACGAGACCTCTCTCTCTGGTGGCAAACCAGGCAAATCTTCAGGTAAAACATCGGAGAACTCCCGAACCACTAGAATGTCTTCTAGTCTAGCTACCTTAGCCTCTCTGGCAGTTACAAATGTTAAGAATGCCTCGCATCCTTTGTTGATAAGTTTATGGGCTCGAAGAGCAGAGATGACTGGTGATCTCTTCTGGGGAGTAACGTAAGTTAACTCCAGGTAATCCACAAAAGTTACTTTTCCATTTCGGCAGTCTACAGTTGCCCGATAAGTGGGTAGCCAATCGGCCCCCAGAATTACATCGTACTCTTTCAGATCTAAGCATATTAAATTTGTAGGTAAGTTGTGGCCTTTAACCATAATCTTACAATTAGGGTAATGGAAAGTGATATCAGACTCATTCCCTAACGGGGTAGAAATCACCAAATCTATCCATTCAAGTTCCATAGAGAATGAAGCAGCAAATTTCTTTGAAACAAAAGAATGTGTGGCGCCAGTATCAAACAGTACTTGAGCAGATTTAGAGCAGACAGTCAAAATACCTTCCACCAACCCACCCTCGGTTGGTTCCGTCTCTTGGAGAGCTTGTAAACGTCCTTGCTTCTATGCCGGACGCTTCTCTTCCTTTGTCTCTGGCTCACTTTGCTCGTTCATCATCGGACAATCGGGAATACGGTGTTCTTTACTCCCACAACGAAGGCATGCTCCAACCCTTCTTCAGCATTCCGCAGCCTGATGACCCGGCTTGTCGCAATATTTACAATTCTCCTTTGGCGGTGCCGTGATGGAGAAAGGTTTGTTGTTGCCCTTCTTGAATTTCTTCACCTTGGAGGGTTCTCCTCCATTATTGGTCCGCTTTTTGAAGGATGGTTTAAAAGTGTTGGGACTTGTGACATTCTCCCTTTTATCCTTACCACGGATTTTGTCAGACAGTTCCGTAGCGTCTTCTAGCAACTGGGTACGACGCACCATCTCTGAGTACACTTGAATATCCAAGGGAGCGAGCTGGGTGATATACTGGGGTCGTAACCCATTCAAGAACCTTCTTGCCTTCATCTTTTCAGTGCAAATTAAATGTGGTGCATATCTAGATAACCGGGAGAACTGGGCTTCATAGTCAGCTACCGACAAGGATCGTTGCTTCAAGGCAGCAAATTCCGCGGCCTTTTTCTCCTAAACTCGGTCGGAGAAATACTTGCTATTGAAATGCTCAACAAATTCAACCCAAGTAACATGGTTTTCGGGCAAGGTGGCCTCTACAGACTCCCACCAAGCACGAGCGTCCCGTTCCAGTTGGAACGTGGCCAGAAGCACCTTCTCATCATCCGCGCATTGCATGACGCGGAAGATCCGTTCGATCTCTTTTATCCAATTTTCCGCATCCTCGAGGTTTGATGATCCTGCAAATCTCGGAGGGTTGAGGTTTCTAAAACTCCGGTGGAGGTCGCCAGCTCCATGATGTGCCCCACCTTGAGCCACATGTTGTAATGCCTGGGTTAGGCCCTGAACAGTTCGTTGCATCTCACGCCATTGTGCGGGTTCAGCAGCCATAGTCCTACAAAGAGTCAACCTTAATTAGTTTCATGTTGAAATTTGTAGTCGGATGCCCTATAAGGACTTATACCCACGGCACTACCCATCCTCACGGTTTGGGATAGACCTATCCTTAGACTTGGGTTTCCTAGGACTTGAAATCCTAGGCTCTGATACCACAAAAACTGTCACGCCCCGAGCGCGGAAGGAACCCGGGGAGAGCGTGACGAGTTTATATCAATCATGTCAATCAGAGCAAGTAGAATTTCGACATCAACATAGAGTGCGCAATAAGAGGAGAATTAAAACATAACCCAAAAGCTGATACCATTGATAACAACAAGTCCATAAATAAAGTCACATACTCCAAGACTTAACAATTCGAACCAGGCCCATAAGCCCTAATTATTACAACACATTGACACAACACAATAACCGATGACAAGACTCCAAGAATGAACTAAGGGCGACAAGACACGATAAATGGTAGTAGCAACATGACGCTTGCAGGTTCTACGCTCGTCACTCTTGCTCCTGCCCATCCGAGTCCGAGTCATGGTCCGTATTACCTGAAAAGTTTGGGGACAAGAACTTGATGAGCGAACGCTCAGTAGGAATTATATCTCAAGAACTAGCAATTTGTTTAAGTAATTACTTTTTTTCAATTGAAAATACAAGTCTAACATGTAAAACATGTAAAACGAAACGCTATAGAATTTGAACATGATAACGAGAGGAAATAACATGTATTATTGATCCAAGATAGGGAATTTCAAGTATTCAAGATTTCAAGAACGAGTACCAAGTATATTAATAAAGTCATTCATGTCATGAGATAATGGCTATTAACAAGCAAGTACTTTACCCATTCCTGGCCACGCAAGTCGTGTCAAGTCAAACAAGTCAAGCATGCGAGAGAGATAGATCGTGGATTGTCGTAGATTCAAGCAAGTACTTCGGTGCAATGTCACACCGTGATCAATATAACTCCCATGGGCACAAGTACTTTCGGGTGCTCCTCCTAGGACCAGATCGGGCCCTATATGCGCAGACATTGTTACATGTAAATATCCAGACAACCACTTTATTGATAGCCATGGAATTCCATGAACAAACTCATGTAGGATATCAAGGTAGATTCGTGGATAGGTTCCACGGAATTCAAGGAAAAATATTAGATAGACAGTAATAAAAAGGAACGGGAAACATGACATGTCGATGTCCTGGATAGAGTCGGTACCTTAACTAGGTAGCCGCAATAACTTGAGTGGATGACTAAACCTGTCACCAATCAAGGGACATGAATCAAGCTGAGAGATTGACCCCATCTATAAGGGACTCAATCCAAGATACCGCCTAGTGGAATACCATTATTCCAATGGCAAAGATTATTCTCTCATGGACCAAGATGGCGACATGAGAGGGCCGGTTTACCACAAGATGTGGCAATCAAATGGTACAAGGTGTTTAAGGTACAACCAGCTCAGTCGGCCTTGAGGGAATCCAAGGCTACGAGGAGACTTACGGAGGTCCCAATGACTCACTCGCCAGTCCGAAGGAACGGGATGTCCAACGGAGGGCTCGTATGTCACCAAGAGTTGAGGTGTATACGTGAACCAATCATGAAACAGGGACTCCATCTACGGACGTGAGATGAGAGTGCCAAAAGACCCGCGGTATGGGTCAAAAATGGAAGAAAACGGTGAGAATAAGAATGTGTTAATCATAGAGTTCATGTCTATCCTACCTTATAATTAAGTAAACGTATATTATTTTAACGCCCGTGGGTGCCGTCATTTATTAATTAGCATCCTCTTGGGGAACGTTAATTTTCATGATTTTTAACTAAATTTATTTAGCAAGAATTTTCATTTATACCTATTTAATTGAATAAATTCAAAAACACAGATTAAAAGGCACATTGATTTATTTAAAATAATTAAGAAAATAGAACATATGATAATTAGGAGAAAAATACAAGGATTCCAAATATATTTTTTTCATAAATTTAATTTATATGATATTGCGATAGGGGCACGAAAAATGATGCAACAACTTCCATTACCTCGATTCTCATCCCAATAGTACGTCCATAAATTTTTATAGCCAAAGGATACTTCTATACCTATAAACAAACTAAAACTCAAAACTCATAAATTTAATTGACGTATGCTGTTCGTCATCTTTTTTTGAATTTTATTAAATGACGACTTGTCGGTTCACTTTTTACCATTTTAACGTCTTTAACCGTGGCGTCAACTTTAGAAAGTACGACATATGCAAAGACGTTAATTCCAAATGGGATTGATGACCTTTTTGGTGGGCGTCAAAATAAAATAGCGCCTTAAAAAAAGGCGTTATTTACTGTAAAAATTCTAATTTCAACAGAACACACCGATAAGCATAGATGTGATATATATGATATAAATGCATGATTGTTTTTTTTTTGTCTATCATATTGACCCTAAATCATGGTTTAACTTGGTTTGGGCTACGAAACTTGAGAAAACCTACCTTTTTTTGAAGATTAAACGATGTTCGGGATGAAGAAACGATACTCTGTTTCGAACAGAGTATCCGTCGGCTTGCAGGATGAAGATGGAGGGAGAAGATTATGAAAGCTCCCACGTTCTGCCAACAAGATGAAGAAGAGGAAGAAGACGGATACGCTCTCCTTCTTGCTTAGCGTTCAGCAGGATGAAGAACCCACGAACAAGACTCTTCCCTTCGAACGGAACAGCAGCAGCAGCAATGGAGCCTTGCTGCGCATGCAGGCTTATTTATAACCTTTCCGGCTATAAGAGTCCTAATACGATCATGGAGTCCTTGTTTTGAATAAAACTTGCCATGATAAGTTTTCATACTTCCGTAATAACAGCCGCTATCCTCCTTTGGATTAAAAACCCTAAGGCTTCCACTGCACTCTCGAACGGGCAAAATAGCGCCTTACCAGAGGGCGTGTTTTCATTAAATAACGCCTTAAACAAGGGCGTCGTTTACTTTGCTATATTTAGCCACTTTTATTTCCAATTCTCTCGATAGGAATTAGCGCCTTAAGTGAGGGCGTCTTCTTATTAATTAGCACCTTAATGAAGGTCGTTCTTTTGCTATTGCCTTATTTAAAATATAAAATTGACGACCATTAGAAAAGGCGTCAATATTTAAATTAGCGGCTTAGGAGGGGGCGTTATTTATTTCTGACCCATTTGTTATATATATATATATATATATATATATTTATTTATTTATTTATTTTAAGTGTAAGGCCCATTTATCAATTTAGGCTATTACCCTTTATCGAATTTTTATTTAATTTATGACCAATATGAGCATGTATAGATTTGAAATCTATTTTATTCTTTTTAAAATTTCCAGGGGTGCTACAATGAAGCTGTTAAGAAAGTCAACTCTGAACTCTTGAAAAATTGTGAGTCTATGCAAAGAGAGTTGGAGGACAAATAAAAGTTTTAGAAAAAATTGTTCAAGGAAAATCGAATCTGGATTCTATACTAGGTACAAGGGTTAATTTCAACAAGGAGGGTTTAGGCTATGACCCATCCAACAAGAGACCATTTCAGTTTAAGACTACCACCTTCTGCCCAGAAAAGGGAAAAGAAAAGTTGGACACTCCATCCAGCTCAAACAGAAACCAAAGTGTTCAATGTCCAAAAGAAAATTTAACAAATAATGTTGGACGATCATCTAAAATAGGAATGAATTTTGTGAAGAACTTCACTAAGCCCATTCACCAGAACATAAGTAGTAGCTGGACCAAGGAAATGAATCAGAATAAAAGTTGGAACTACTACAAAAGAATGGGTCCTCACAGGAGTTACTGGAGAAACAACACTCATCCTCAAAACTTTGTTAATCGACAAGCTCACAGGAGATACCCCAGGGATGAGAAACCTAATAACTGGAATAGATTTCATTTCTCCAGACCAGCTGGACATACCTCCACTCACAACTTCAATAGACCAGAAATTAAGGTGCAAGAGAAAACCAAGTTGAGACAATTCTGGATCCCTAAACATCTACTTAAAGATTTGAATGATGTCTTTGGACCCAACTCATCTTGGGTTCCGAGCTACTTTGCTTGATTTTGCTTGTGTAGGTGTGCCTGGCAGCTGAGAACAACAAATGGTACCTCGACAGTGGCTGCTCCAGGCACATGATAGGAGACCGATCCAAGTTCAGCAAATTAGAAATGAAGGTAGGGGGTCTGGTCAAATTTGGAGGAAAGAACAAAGGTATGATCATTGGGGTCGGCACTGTTGGTAAGTCTTCCACTAACTCCATTGAGAAAGTTTTACTTGTGGAAGGTCTTCAACACAATCTAATTAGCATAAGTCAATTATGTGATAAGGGTCACAGGGTTGTGTTTGACAATAATTCATGCAAAATCTTTAAAATAAATTCTGATAGCATTAAATTTGTAGCCAACAGAACCAATAATGTCTACTTGGTAGACTTAGATGTTGAGTCTGATTCTAATCTATGCTTATCTGCCAATTCTGAAAGTGACGCTTTTGTTTGGCATAGACGTTTAGGCCATGCTAGCTTCTCCACTTTAAATAAATCGACCAAGCATGATTTAGTTAGAGGCTTGCCTAAAATCAAGTTCAGTTCAACTTCAAAAGTCTGTGATGCCTGTGCTCTAGGCAAACAGACCCGAATGTCCTTCAAGCTAAGATCTGAGCCATTGTAGTCTAGACCAATGGAACTTCTTCATATGGACCTTTTTGGTCCTACTAGAACTCAGAGTCTCAGTGCAAGTAGATTTGGTTATGTAATCATTGATGACCACTCCAGATTTTCATGGATGTTTTTCTTAGCCAACAAAAATGATGCTTTTCAAAAATTCAAACAACTTTTTAATAAAGTCAAACAAGAAGGAAAACATAGAATATGTTCAATTCAATCTGACCATGGAGGTGAATTTGAGAACTCCATGTTGTCTGAACTGTGTGAAAGAGAGGGATTAACACACAAGTTTTCTTCTACCAGGACACCAGAGCAGAATGGAATTGTGGAGAGAAGAAATTGAACCATTGTGGAGATGGCCCGGACCATGCTGATTGAGAGTCAACTACCAAGGAAATTTTGGGCAGAGGCGGCCAATACAGCAACTTATACAATCAACAGGGCCATGGTAAGACCAATCCATAAGAAAACACCCTATGAGCTGTTGAAAGGTAAGAAACCAAATCTGACTCATTTCAGGATTTTTGGAGCTAAATGCTTTATCCATAATAATGACAAGAAAGACTTAGATAAATTTGATGCTAAAAGTTGTCCTCGAATATTTTTAGGATACTCTGAAGTGTCAAGAGCATATAGAGTCTTTAACATAAATGATCAGAAAGTTGAGGAGTCTCCACACATTATTTTTGGTGAAGCAAAAGGTGTTACTAACATTGAAAACACTGACAGGGATTCCGAGCACAATGGAGAATTCCTAGAAGACAAAGAAGAAGAGGAGCTTCAGCCAAATGAGTCATCAGATGCTCCCAACCAGGTAGAGCCGGCTGAGACAGGTGAGTCTTCAATAAATGTTAGGTATCTTAAAGATCACCCAATAGATAACATATTAGGCAATCTTGAAGAACCTCTTAGAACTAGGTCTCACTTTAGGAATGTTCATAACCAGGACCTAATTGCTCTGGTCTCTCAAATTGAACCCAAATCAATAGAAGAGGCCTTAAGTGATCAGTCATAGACTAATGCCATGTGTGAGGAGTTAGGTCAATTTGAAAGAAATAATGTCTGGGAGCTTGTTCCAAGACCAGAAAATACTAATGTCATAGAACTAAGTGGGTGTTTAAGAATAAAATAAATGAAGATAGAATCATTTCTAGAAATAAAGTCAGACTAGTAGCCAAGGGCTACTGTCAGGAATTTGGTGTTGATTTCGATGAGTCCTATGCACCTGTTGCTAGGATGGAAGCAATAAGAATATTACTAGCATTTGCAGGTTCCAAGAACATAAAACTCAGCAAATGGACGTGAAGAGTGCTTTTTTGAATAGTGCTATCAAGGAAGAGGTTTTTGTTGAACAACCCCCCGGATTTCAGTTTTCTCCTCAACCTAACCAAGTTTTCAGGTTGAACAAAGCCCTGTATGGCCTAAAACAGGCTCCTCGAGCATGGTATGAAAGACTGACAGAATTTCTGATCAGCAAGGGCTACCACAGAGGTAAAGTAGATCAAACTCTTTTTTTGAAGAGCTCAAATAAAGACCTCATCATAGTTCAGGTATATGTAGATGATATTGTCTTTGGGTCAACTAGCTCTGAACTATGCAATGAATTTTCTAAATTGATGTCTGCTGAATTTGAAATGAGTTTGGTAGGTGAATTAAAGTATTTTCTTGGCTTACAGGTACAACAGTTAGAGGATGGATGCTTCATCAACCAGACCAAGTACACATTGGAAATTCTCAAGAGGTTTGGCATGAACAACTTGAAGCACATTACAACACCAATGGGTACCAACACCTCATTGGATGGAGATGAGACATGTAAAGAAGTAGATGCCAAGCTCTATGGAGGTATGATTGGATCTCTACTTTATTTGACTGCTTCAAGACCTGATATTCAATTCAGTGTAGGAATGTGTCCAAGATATCAATCTAGACCCACTGAATTGCATTTAGCTGCAGTAAAAAGAATCTTCAGATACCTGTCCACTACTCATACTCTTGGTTTATGGTTTCCTGCATCACACACACTTGATTTAGTTGCATACACAGATGCAGATTATGCCGGGTGTAAACTGGATAGAAAGGGCACTAGTGGTCACTGTGAATTTCTAAGTGGGTGTTTAGTATCTTGGGGTTCCAAGAAACAACACTCTGTGGCCCACTCCACTGCAGAGGCTGAATACGTAGCTGCAGGAAGTTGTGGCACACAAGTCATTTGGATTAAACACCAACTTCAGGACTATCAAGTAGACCTGGGGTGCACACCTATTTACTGTGATAATACCAGTGCCATCAACCTAGCCAAGAATCTTGTTCTGCACTCCCGCACCAAACACATAGAAATCAAGCATCATTTCATAAGAGATGAGGTTTCTAAGAACAACTTTGAACTGATTCATGTCAGCACTGCTAATCAAATTGCTAACATCTTCACCAAGCCTCTGGACAATGACAAATTCACCACTTTAAGGAGAGAAATAGGCTTGTTTAAATTATCTTAACTATTTTTCTCCTGATATTGAATTGATCTATCTTGGTAAAATGCTGTGTGAAATGTCTGTCCTTATTGTGAGGGGGAGCTTTGTGTATCTTCTGATTAGTTTCATTGAGTGCTTCATTTAAGGGGGAGCTGGAAAGGTAGTGATTTTGTCTGATTCAAAAAGACTGACCAGATGTGTGTCATTGCTGGTTCTCATGATTGAATGAGTGCATTTCTTCAGTCAGTAGAATCTCATTCATCTCTTAAGTCTATAAGTTTGTGTTACTAAAGTCCTGCTAGAATCCTTCCTCTAGTAGTTTATCAGAGATTTGATTTAAGTGGTCAAAGTATATCTTCCTACATTGTCAATGATTTCAGGTCAGGCTAAAACCTGCATGTCTTGATATTTGTTCAGAACAACTTGAAATCTAGATCTCAAGATTCATTACAAAGAAACAGTCCTTCTGGTATTGTCTTCAATCATTTCCCCTCCACATCATAAGGGATCAACTAAATGAACAAATGTCTATGGCTTGATCACTGAGAAACTGGGAGCTTCATCAATGAAGTGAAGTAACTCTTATGTCATGAGGTGTCCAATTTTTAATAAAAAAATTTGCATGCAAAATGACCTTAATATCTCTGATCATCACAGAGCAATGGTGACAAGGTGGTGAGTAACTGGGGACTCTGGCTTCTGATCAAGGTGTTTCCCCATGTAAAAAGCCACAGTTACTAACTCTGTTCTTCAAAAGGAAGAACTAATGAGGTACTCACACTGAGTAACTGGGGATTCCGGCCTCTGATCAAGGTGTCTCCCTAATGTCAAAAGTGTGATTTACCAAACTACTCATTGATCTCATTGCAAAACTCTACATTATCCCTTGTCTCTGTGCAAAGGTCTGGAATGCTTGTCTTCAATACTATGAGAACACCTTCTTTGATTTTGTCTCTTATCGTCTACAAAGTACTGTTGTTTTAATCAGAAATCTTGCCATGCTTGTTCACCCCTGTTCTACATCATATACCATGTATGTGGATAAACTTTTCCCTCATACTAATTCTCTACTGATTACCAGAGTTCAAGAATATTCACTTGAGTTTAGCACCTCACTTATTCTCTTAAGATATGTTGTTGGGTCTTTCTACACTAAGAAGTCACTATACTTCTTCCTCATGTCTCCGGCAATTTCATACATTTTTTGTTTCCTTTTGATGATGTCAAAGGGGGAGAGAGGCCATGAGGCCATGCAATATCCGACAGACCATTCATATTCTGAGAAAGTGTTTTTTTTGAGGAAAGCTGAGGTTCAGAAGTTGTGCTTGATTTGTCTGTATGATTGGCCTGTTTTTAACTGATTGTTTTTTAATGCCTTGATATTGCTAATGCCTTGATATTGCTTGATTCATAGTGTTGTCATCATCAAAAAGGGGGAGATTATTGCATCCCTAAGGTTTTGATGATGTCACACACTATAAATCAATTTGTTTTTATCCCTAGATCAATTTATACATTCGGTGCATTTACTTGTTTCAAAACATGAAGGAAGTATGTGGTAATTGCTTTAAGGTCCGTGCATAAAATGTCCTTGCATCTCACCTCTCGAGGTCGGTGCAAGCTCTAGTGGGTGCAATCGTCGTCTGGTATGGACCGTTAGATCTTGTATCTTCATCTCAGTGCAAAAACGTCTTGGTGCAAGCGGTGTCTTGTACTTCCCTTTATCAATTCGGTGCAAGTCTCCGTCTCACTCACAAACACTATAGCCCCGTTTCCATCTCGGTGCATTACGTGTCTAGACATAAATTGGCTCAGTGCATTTCATTATATTTCATTGCAACATACACTTTTAGGTTCGTGCATATCTTGTTTGTGCATCTTTGTGCGTCTCGCCTTTCAGACTCGGTGCAAGGTCTGTCTTGCATCCGTTTTTGTTCAGATGATTCTTCTCTTTCATCTCGCTGCAATTCTCGCAAATCCAACTCTGTGCATCTACTGTGTTACACAATTGTTTTTAAAAGTCTGTGCATATTCTTGATCCTTTCCTTTGACTCAGTACAAAGTCTTCGTCGTGTGCCTCTTGGACCCATGTCTGTGCACACCAGCTGCACGGGTGGACGCTAGAGTCTGTGCACATGGGGTCAATCACTTTAGTAAGTCAATTCAATGGTTGACTTGAATATCTCTACTCAGTGCATGTTATGTATATTCACATTCGGTGCAACATTTGCCTCATGTTTTATATAATCGGTGCATCTCTCCTAGTTCGTGCATTTAGCATTTATATGCCCAATGCAATGTCATCCTTCTTACCAGTATCCGAAATGCTTTCTTCTGATTGTCTGTCAGGTATTTTTTTGAGAAGAATAAGAATGGCTCGTGATCCCAGTATGGAGGAGGTGGCAGGATCGTGACACGTGGAGAGAAGTGAGGTGGGATTCTACCACGTGGGCTAAGGCCTTTAAGCGGGAATAATGGAAAGCACACGCCCGTCATCTGATGCTCTATAAAAAGTGAATGCTGAGGAGAAGAAAAATAACAACGAGAACAGAAAAGAGAGGAGAAGGAGAAAGAGAGCCAGCAGAAGCAGAAGAGAAAGAAAAAATTCTGAGGTAGAAGTGTTCGTGAATGAGAAGATCTGCTTCTATGGAAGCTACATTATCTTTGTTTCTAGAGAATATTATCGTTTACCGGTCGTTGTGTTTTCAAGTTTTTGTTTGATCATCTTCAATCCATATTGTTACTCTCCACTGTTCGGAGGAAGGGAGAGGTTCTCCAGTTCCCTCTAGTGTCTTGAAGGAAGAGAGGTTCAATCCTCTGGTTATGTGAGTTACTTGGGAGTAACAGCACATGGTTCCCTTTGCTGCGTGCAAAGGAAGGGAGATTGTTCTTCGATGCTCTTCTTCTGGTCGATCAGAAGATTGAGGAGGCTGTTCCTCTGTACAAGCAATTGGGCAGCGGTTGTTGCAGACTGAGTCTGCTGTGTGTGACTCAAGTGCAAGGAAGCCTTACTCGATTGAGTAAGGGGTGGACGTAGATTGCAGATAGCAATCGAACCACCTAAAAAAATCGCTGTCTCATTTGTGATTTGGTTGTTTTCGTGTGCTGCTCTCCAACTTCTTGAGACTTTGCTTCTTTGTGGTTGCTTTCTCGATATCACTTCATCTCTTATCATCTTCATTGTCTATTTACGTGGCTTTTATTTCTATAGTTTGAGGGGCTAAGAACTTGTGGCTGTGTTTATCGGATTGGGGAGTGATCTATTCATCCCCCCCTTCTATCTCACTCTCCGCTGCACGTATCAAAAATATACTTTTATTGATATTACAATTCACTATTACAACTTTATGGACTCACTTTAATATTATTACAAAAGAAGAAAGTGAAAAGATTCAATACAGGACTTTGACCAAGCTAGACTCAAGAAATAAAAAGACACAAGCCTTCAAACTCTATAGGTGCACTTTTCACTCTTGCCCTTCCCCATCTGATGGAATATCTTCATTATTACCTAAAAAATGTTAAGAAAACTAGGTGAGCAAAAATGCTCAGTGGGAATTACATCTCTACCATCAAACAAAATATAAGTGATTAACAGTTTAATCAATATAAGGAATCATGCTATATGATGCATGGCATAAAAACTCAAATACAATCAGGATAGTAGCAAGATCGAATTGAATAATCAAGGTAGAGAAGCAGACATTTACAAGTACAAGGTTTCGAGTAAAGGAAAGATAAGTCAAGAACATGTACAAGAGATCACTAATAGAAGAATTTCAGCAATAACAGTTACCCATTCTGGGCCTCAATATCAAGAACATGTCAATAACATTTATGAATCATGCCAAGTATGTACATTGTCTAGAAACAATATCGCGTTTAGTTGGTGCAATGCCACACTTGATCATTCATAATATCAGTATATTTTTTAGTTTTGTCTCGCCCCTAGGACCAGATCCAGGCCCTTATAAATATTACCTAGCATTGAGTGTCAAGTTGGACCTAAAGTCACAATATTAATATTTTCTAGAGAAATTAATAACGACAAAGGAATTTCAATAATATGCTCATGTAATCAAGGAATTCAAGAGTAGGAATTAAGACTTTTCCAGAGATTTCCAATAATAAGTCATTAGAGAAGGACATTATAAATGAAGTCATAATAGATAGTCATGTCAATGAAGATTATGACCCCTCGAAGAAAGGTCGAACATATCAAGAAACACTAAGTAAGAGAGGCTTAGAATTGGTCTATACACTTCACAATCATGAAACAGAACATTTGGGAAATGTGTGTTGAACGCGGTCTGACCAACCACCTGACCTAAATGTGTCCAAAAGGATGGTCGCGATCAGGGTCAAACGGCTAGGTCAACACAGAATGCAGTCTGGGTGAAAACCACCTTCAGAGATGAACACGATCGTATCGAGGGCCAAGATCAAATCAAAGGCTAGAGAGAATGCGGTGTCTGTTCAGGTGCGTTCTCAAACAGAACTTGAATGAGGTTTGAAGGTAGGCCGTGTTCAGTATAGAGATAATCGGGCACAGACAGAACCTCGTTCCATCCTTCTAAAGGCCAGTTGAACCCTATCCTACACCGTAGGATGATGATTCCAGTGGTTTTAGAGTTTTGTGGCACAACCAACTCGACATCCTAGTGAGAATCTAAGGCTCGTGGAGACATACGGAGGCCTTGATGAAGAAAGTTCCAGTCTGAAGGAAGGAATATCCAGCGGAGTGTCCTAACATCACCAAAAATTATGTTCCTATCACAATACCAGAAACCAATATCAAGTGGTAGGTTGTTTTTACTGGAGTGATAAAACCTACAAATAAATTACTATATAATCTATCATTAAAACACCGACAATGTCATATACATGTGCAAGAACAATATGTCATGCCATGAGATGCATCAATTTCAGGTTTACCATAAGGTCACTACACTTTTAATCATGCTAAGAACAGTGAAGATAGGATGAGATGCGGAATCAAGAGGAAAAGATGAACATGAATCATGAACTTAAGGAATTAGGGTTTACATATATTTCCTAGTTAATTAAGTTGGTTCGGATGACTTACAAACATTAAAAACATGCATCTAGATTAAAACCTATTTACCAAACATGCTGAAAGTGCTCTAGGGTTTTTGGAAACCCACGCCAAAATGTGGTCATCAGTAGGGCCACGACCAGAAAGTGGTCACCAGGAAGGCCGCGTTCCGTTGGAAATAAGTATTTTATAAAAATTTCCACCAAGAGAAAACCCACAGTTAAATAAAATATTAATTAAGATCACGATCTACAAGGGAACCGCGTTCATGAAAAATAGATAATTTTGACATTAAAAATGCTATAAAAAAAATCATGTTTAAAATAAAATTTTAAGGTTGCGGTCTATCGTAGGGCCGTGTTCGAGAATGCGGTTACAGATAGGGCCGCATTTACAAACAGAGGGCCATTCCGGCAAGAAAACCCTAAAACAGCGATATCCAATGCATAATCCATGAAATACATGCACTATAGTTGATAGAAATTGGGGAAAATGATGCAATAAGAGAGTAGACATGCATATGATCATGTTTGATGCATTAATTTGAAGTTTTGCCCAAGAGATCACCTACCTTGAGTTGATTTCGGAAGAAGAGGAAGAAGAACGATGAAGCCAACGAACGCCCCAAAGAAACCCTTGATTCCTCCTCTTAGATCGATTCTCCCATGCCTAGAAGCCTTCTCCCATGAACTAGGGTCGACTATGGAGGCTATGGGGTCCTATTTATAGGATTTCACGCATCTAAGAGTCTTAATTAGGGCAGGAAAATCTAGATAGGTAAGAACACCAAAAAACTCGATTTCTATCTATATCTAGGGCCGACCCCACCCTATCTATTTTGAATTTGGGTTAGGGTTTAGGTTAGTTTTGACCTCCCCTTAGTGGATTAGAGTTTGGTTGAGGTTATTAGTGCATTAGAGTTAGATTAAAACTAATTTAGCCTATTAAAAAACTAGGGTTTTAAAGATTTTGAATTTTAGGGATTTATTAAGCATTTAAGACCATTAAGCCATATTTGTTGTCCCATTAAAATTAAAACTTATTGTAATTTCTTTTATTTCCATTATAACCATTTTAATTATCTTCTACAAAACTTTAAATTAACCCTTATAGGAAATCGGGTTGCTACACCCTCCCCCACTTTGGTCCTCCAAATTCACATGATTTTATTCTAAACCAGTGGGGTACCAGATCACCAATCCTAAAACACACCTTCTCATATTGCATACTCAATCAGATCAAACTCTAATTCATACCAAGACACAATAATCACCATGTCCACGCATACAAATATGGAATAAAGCAGGTTTAGAGGTACCTCACATCGCTTCACCATCCCTTAAAGCTTGCAGCTTGCCTTGTAGCCTCAGTTCACCTTGTTGCTTGTCTTGCAATGCTTTCTCCTTCGTGATAGGGCAACGAGCAATTCGATGGTCTACACTCCCACAGCGAATGCACTTTCCTAGCTTCCTCCAGCACTCCTCCGATCGATGCCCACTATTATCACAGTGCTCACACTTCTCTCTAACGGGAACTATCTACTCGTCTCCCTTCTTAAGCTTCTTGTCCTTACGAGAACCATTGCCCCCATTCGGTCTCTTTTTTCCATTAGTACGCACACTATCCTTAGAACCATTAGCCGCTCCTTTCTTGGCAAGCCTTCTCGTGATATGCTCCACCATATCCATAATGTCCTCTAACAATTGGGCCTTCTTAACAATCTCGGCATAAACTTGAATTTCCAATGGTGCTAATTATGGAATAAATTCAAACTCAAACCATTCAAAAACCTCTTATCCTTCATCTTCTCCATATAAACTAGATGGGGTGCATATTGAGCGAACCTAGAGAATTGTGCTTCATACTCCGCCCCTGATAAACTCCTTTGCTTCAAGGATGCAAACTTGGTAGCTTTCCTTTCCTAGAATCTCTCCAAAAAATACTTCTTGTTGAAAAGCTCTAGAAACTCATTCCATGTTACTTGTTCATTGGGCAATATTGCTTCCATAGACTCCCACCAAGCTTGCACATCTCTTTCCAACTACTAAGTAGCCAACAAGACCTTCTCTTGATCCGTGTATTGCATGACCTTAAAGGTCCTTTCCATCTCTCTTACCCAATTCTCAGCTTGATCTAGGTCAGTAGACCCACTAAATCTAGGGGGATTTATTTCTTGGAAACTTCGATGCAAATCACATATTTACTTTACCACCTTTTACCTTTCGTGATAGACTAAAGAAAAATAAAAAAAGAAATTGCATTGAAATATATTTTTGTTGACCAATCAGAATTGCCTTCCAAGGCCTATAATTATCTCAAAAGGTCCAATATACATACATTATTTGACCTTTTGAGTAACAATCAAGAAGATGCCTCCATTGAGCACGCTCAACAGCCATCTTAACCAATACAACAAATTTATGAGGATTAATAACTTACAAACTTTTAGCTCATTTGTTCTAAAGACATTTTAACACTTGGCCCTATGGCTCTACCCAATCTCAACAGCTACCTACATGGTAATGGACAAGAAACACTTAACTTGTACTCAAAGACCTAGGGATTTAGAAAACCTAGCTCGCATACCACTTTTATCATGTCCCGAACTGATAGCAGTGGAAACTTACTCGGAACGTGTCAACGAGATAGTCATGATAAATAGAGCAAATCACAATAGACACAAGAGACTAGAAATAATAAAAAATATATTTTTATTGATATCAAAATTTGCTATTACAACTTTATGGACTCACTTTATAATTATTACAAAAGAAAAAAGTGAAAAGGCTCAATATAGGACTTTGACCTATCTAGACTCAAGAAATAAAAAGACACAAGCCTTCAAACTCTAGGCGTACTTTACACTCTTGCCCTTCCCCATCTGATGGATTATCTTCACTATTACCTGAAAAATGTTAATAAAAATTGGTGAGAAAAAATGCTCAGTAGGAATTATATCTCTATCATCAGAAAAAATATAAGTGATTAACAGTTTAATCCATATATGGAATCATGATATATGATGCATGGTAGAAAAACTCAAACACAATCAGGATAGTAGCAAGAACGAAGTGAATAATCAAGGTAGAAAAGGAGACATTTACAAGTATATAGTTTTGAGTAAAGGAAAGATAAGTCAAGAACAAATACAAGAGATCAATAATAGAAGAATTTCAGTAATAACAATTACCCATTTCGGGCCTCAATATCAAGAATATGTCAATAACATTTACGAATTATGCCAAGTATGTAAATTGTCTAGAACCAATCTCGCGTTTAGTTGGTGCAATGCCACACCTGATGATTCATAATACCAGTATATTTTTTAGCTTTGTCTCATCCCTAGGACCAGATTCGGTCCCTTATAAATATAACCTAGCATTTAGTGTCATGTTGGACCTAAAGTCCCAATAATAATACTTTCCAGACAAATTAATAACGGCAATAGAATTTCAATAATATGCTCATGTAATCAAGGAATTCAAGAGTTGAAATTAAGACTTTTCCAAAGATTTCCAATAATAAGTCATTAGAGAAGGACATCAGAAAGGAAGTCAAAATAGATAGTCGTGTCAATAAACGTTATAACCCCTTGAAGAATGGTCGAAGATATCAAAAAAGACCAACCATGAGAGGCTTAGAATCGGTCTATACAGCTCATAATCATGAAATTGAACATTCGGGAAACCTGGGCTGAATGAGGTCGGACCAACCACAATGACCTGAACGTGTCCAAAAAGATGGTCGCAATTAGGGTCAAACAGCTTGGTAAACACATAACGCGATCTAGGTGAACACCACCGTGGAGATGAACGTAGTCAGATCGAGGGCCACGATCAAATCAAAGGGTAGAGAGAATGTGGTGTCTATTCAGGCACATTCTCAAACAGAACCTAAACGCGATTTGAAGGCAGGACGCATTCAGTACAGAGACAATCGGGCGTTGATAGAGCCTCGTTCCATCCTTTCAAAGGCCGGTTGAACCCTATCCTACCCCGTAGGACCAGTGGTTTCATGGTTTTTGTGGTACAACCAGCTTGGCATCCTTATGGGAATCTAAGTCTCACGTCGACTTATGGAGGTCTCGATAAAGAAAGTTCCAGTCCGACGAAAGGAATATCTGGCGGATGGTCCTAACTTCACTAAGAATTGTGTTCCTATCACACTATCAGAAACTAATATCAAGCGGTAGGTGGTTATCATCGGAGTGATAAAATGTGACGACCCAGACTGCGGATACCGGGTAAACCCGATACCACTTGGATTCTGAGAGGCCTCCCAAGAGCGGAAAAACTCCGAAGGGATAGAAAGGTGGGTGTAAGTACATTGAACTTCCAGATAAAGTAGTAAACAATTAAATTACTATGATCATGGGGTTCATAGTACATAGAAAGATGGGTTATAAGATGCTGGTGGCTTTCACATTCTCTTATCGCATGGGGTTCAGCTTGGTTACTGAGTTATGGGCTCTACATGATGGTTTAGCCATTGCTAAACAATGTGGCATAAGGCTGGAAGCAATTTTTTCATATTGTTTTGTTCTTGTGGAGGCAATTTGGAAGAAAGTGATCCCCAGTTGGATGACCACCCCTTGGTGGAACCAAACTCTATTGCTACTTCAGGAATGTGGATGTTGTATTCAGCATACCTACAGGGAAGGCAACCAAATGGCTGACTCCTTAGCCTCCTTTGCATGTGATGCCTCTGCTAACTCATTCTTCAGCCGGGAAGAAAACCTTCCAAGATCGGCCAGGGGCATCCTCAGGGTAGACAAGGCAGGCCTGCCAGCCTTCCATTATTAATCTCAAATAGTGCATTTTTTCTCTGAATTTCTTGATGTGTCCTTTTCAGGGCCTTTGATAAATGGCCTTATGTAACTCAGGGGTATGCCCCTTGGACTCTGTATCTCCTTCAGTTAGTAGAAATAAAATTAGGGCCCTGGAGTAGCCTGGAGGAGTGAGAACATTCTTCCTCTCTGAGGAAGGGTGCACTCGACCAGTCCTCGCTCTAGTTTGGCCAATATATTTGAAAAAAAAATTACTATGATCATGATTGCTAAAATAGCAGAAATAAAATTACATTTTCTATTAACAAATTAAACTACAGCAGCTAATAAGCTACAATAGAGTCCAGTCCAACTAAAGTTGTCACGCTCCGACGTGGAATATTGGGACCGGCAGTAGAAAGAGTTAATAATACTATGTTGATTTCCAGACATGCTATGACCTGCACTAGAGAATCGAACATTCATCACAAAACCAAAAGATTCTACCAATCTAATAATTACTAATTTATCAAAAACCCAGTTTTACATCAATCGCAATCAAAAGAACTTAAGAAAACTTCTAACACGACATTCGACTTAATCAAAGTTATAACCACCAACTTTATTACAACATCACTAGACAACACTCTAAACCACAATTTGACTAAAGACACTCTGAACGACTCTACATAGTCTTCAAACTGGTTCGCTCCAGGGCTTCACTCTTGCCCGTCCCCATCAGTTTGCGAGTCCTCACCTGAGCTACCTGAAAAGGGGGAAACAACTTGGTGAGCGAACGCACAGTAGGTAATAGTAGGTAAGTTTAAGTAATTAACCAATTTGTATTTATGTTGTACAATAAAGAAAAAGAACAGACGATATAAATAACTGAATAAGGATAGTAAGAGAACATGAACAAAGTATAACTGGAATTGGCCAATCAAGCATGAAATAACCAAGTCATGTAACTAATTCCGAAGGAATTCAATAATTTAGAATACAAGAGAGAGATCATGTACAAGAATATGTCGTAGACATCACGCTAGTCATGCACTCGGTGCAATGCCTCACCATGTCATTACAACTCCCCGGGACACTAGTACTTTTCGGGCGCTCCTCCCAGGACCAGACCGGACCCTTATGATGCGTTGGCATTCATTTAATGGATCTAAGATCCCAAGTTATGTCTAGACATTAATCAAGCTAAATGGCCAATAATTTCAAGGTATAGAACTTACCTAAGATAATTCCAAGGGTAAGTGAACTAGATATTTTGACCAGAAAGTTCAAGTTATCAAGAACCAACATGTCCTTGCATTCTAACACCAAGAATCATGAAAAACATTTCTGGAAGATACACGGTCATATTGGGCCGCTCAGACAATGGACGGTCGCTAACTGGACCGCGCTAAAGGGATTGGGCTGAAGAATAGCCTAATAGAAGCCATGAATGAACGGTCTAGTATGTGCCGTTCCAATTATAGAATGGTCAAAAATATGCCTTTTAACAGATCTGGATGGTCCACTTTGGGCCGTTCACGACAGGAAGGATCTGAAGCCCACGATGAAAGTAAGCAGGTTGAATTGGGCCGTTCAGGAACTAAACAGTCCATGATTATTCGTTCTAATGAATGAGCGGGCCTATACAGTCCGATCAATCGCTGGGCCTAACTAGTCAAGGGAAATTCCACCCAAATGGCTCCTGACTGCCATAGGTGGGGTGTAACTGAACCCGAGGTCCAGCCCACTGTCCGTTGTGGAAGCCGAGGAATCCACTCATGGAGAAGAAAACGAACTAAACTACGGACTATCAAGCGACTAAAAATTAAGAAGGATTATGAAACGTGCCAATATGAGGAAAGAGCATACGTAGGATGCTAAAGGGGTGTGATCGCCAGAGGGGTTACCTCAAAGAAACGAAATGATCGCATGTACGTTGTATTGAGCGCGAAGATTGTGACTCCTCGAGAGCGGGAAATGGCAGGTTGCTTCTTCCTCCCCCTTCGGCTGGCCGACGGAGAGGGCTTTCCTCAGGTACCCATGCAAAACAACAACAAACAAGTAACGGGTGGATCAGAAAGACGAAGGTGCAGTATTCAAATTCTTTCGATGCAAGTAATGAAATGATGGCAAGACACACACCTGGTTGGTGTTGTCTTTAAAATCCCTCTCGGACACTAGTAGGAGGAAAATGCTTATGATGAATGGCAATTATTCCAACGTAGAAACGGGAAGAGACTCCCTCATAAAAGGGGGGCGGGTAGAGGATATGATATGATGAATGCAAGATAACTAGAAAAGAAGAGGAGAGAATGGCTTATTGGATGGTCGATGGCGAGATCCGGCGGAGCTTCGACAGCGTAGGGACGACGAAGTAGCGCGGCGGGCGAAGGCGGCCTCTCTCCTGCGAGCACGGGCACCCGAGGATCCGACAGGACCTCCCCTACAAAACACCCACGGGTTAGGAATAGAATCTGGCAGCCTCTCGGCGCTCTTTTTTGTCCCCCTGAACTGAGGGGGGTAGGCCTCTATTTATAGAGGTCGGGAGGATGGGGGCGTCCAGAGGCCTGGACGCCTCCATAACTTGGATTTTCTTCAAACGACAGGCTGAGCGACGGTCAGTCGATGGTCGGGGGTCGCCCGTGAGCTGTTTGATGGAGGCGTCCAGGGGCCTGGACGCCTCCATAACCTGGATTTTCTTCAAACGATAGACTGAGCAACGGTCAGTCGATGGCCGGGGGTTGCCCGTGAGCTGGTTGATGGAGGCGTCCAGGGGCCTGGACGCTTCCATAACTTGGATTTTATTCAAACGACAGGCTGAGCAACGGTCAGTCGATGGCCCGGGGTCGCCCGTGAGCTGATTGATGGAGGCATCCAGGGGCCTAGACGCTTCCATAACTTGGATTTTATTCAAACGACAGGCTGAGCAACGGTCAGTCGATGGCCGGGGGTCACCCGTGAGCTGGTTGATGGAGGCGTCTAGGGGCCTGGACGCTTCCATAACTTGGATTTTATTCAAACGATAGGTTGAGCAACAGTCAGTCGATGGCCCGGGGTCGCCCGTGAGCTGGTTGATGGAGGCGTCCAGGGGCCTGGACGCTTCCATAACTTGGATTTTATTCAAACTACAGGCTGAGCAACGGTCAGTCGATGGCCCGGGGTCGCCCGCCCGTGAGCTGGTTGATGGAGGCGTCCAGGGGCCTGGACGCTTCCATAATAATATATATATATTTTGTTCAATCTTATATATATATATATTTGTCATTATTTTGTATTGATGGAGGCGTCCAGGAGCCTGGACGCCTCCATGATGACCCACGGATTCCCCCGAAAAGGGCGTCGTCAGTCGTCAGTTAGGCATTTTCCTGGTCCCGGCAACTTCTGATGCATGCGATTGATGTTGATGCCGTTCGAATGCCGCATGATTTCCACAACGAGGCGATTTCCGGATGCCGAAGGAGCGTTACGCTACTCGCCCAGAAGACGAGAGAAGACTCAAAGATAGGAAACACTCAAGTGATTCAAAATGCGGAAGCCGCTGCGGGGCGTCGCGCGGTGATATGAGATTTTCTTAGGGGGCGTCAGGAATAGCGTGTCTACAGCTGCCCCGCCTTGGCGTCTGCTTTGCAAGGGAGGGACACGTAATGGAATGGTATCGAAGTGGAGTGAAATGGAGTGGGAATGGACTGATAAGTTGATGCCAAGGTGTGATGAGACACGCTTTTGACATGACTGTTTGGAATCTTTCCTGTAGTTTCAATGAGGCGACCTTGAAGAAGGTCTTTCAAATTTGACGATTGTTTGGATGGAAATCAAATAAGGGAGGGTGAGATGTGCGCTCAGGCACGAAAATAAAGGAGACCAACTTCTCGGTGTAGAAGTACCTGGGTCATAAACCTGTAGATTTCACCTTTGGGGAGCGGTTACCAGCCAGTGTGGAAGTGCTGCGGCCAAGGTGGGTCAAACAAGGTGAAAAAGCAAAGGAATATCTGAGGGTCTGTTCAAACAAGGGTCTCATTTGGAAGGGCAGCGTAGGGCCATTTCAAGGAAACTCAGTATTTCATTCAGAATGGAATATCTCATATCTGTAAGAATTGAAGCACAACGGCTTTCGCAATCGAATCACATGAATGATCTTCCGCAATAGACTCAAAGTCCTATATGAATGCATGCTGGGTTTAAAGAAAAATTTAAAACAAACTAGAATAGAAAATAGCCAAGGATAATATTGTCAACTCGTTAAGAATGGGTCAGGATACCGATCCAGTGAGCTGATACTGAGCTGGGGCCCGTTTATCCACGCACCGACTCACTGAATGGAACCGTCGTTCCCACGCTATCACCAGTTAACGGCCTATCCGTACAACCCAAATTCTTCTGGAATCATCACTGTTTTTGTTGAAGGGGAACTCAAATCCCAGATTCGTTCGGGTCGCAAGGTCCTTGATGTGTTCTATTAGCATAAATATCATATAGTATGATGCATGACACGGGGGACCAAACACTGAAGGATGGTATACAAGATAGGGCGAAAAAACGTCCGTTGGTAAAACCTGCACAGACCATCATAGATTAAATAATCAGAAAGCAACAGAAATATAACAGAATCGTGCCACAGTACAAGGATAAAACACTAACGACTTGACCACTCATGTGACACGTCCCGTCCCGTAGCACCTCTCCTTTCCTATAAGTACCTCCCTTAGGCTAGTTTATTCAAATGTACCAAGGGGAGTTTTGAAAGTTCAGGAGGAGGAGAAGAGGAGGGTCTAGGGATTTCAGATGGAAGGAGAGTCTTCCCGCGTTATGAAGAGGGGCAGGCCTAGCAGTGAGATCAAGCGACTTTCGACCTCGAGGGTCATCTGAGTGGGACGATCCAGTCGCATATGGTAAGTTGATTTATTTAAAATTTACTGCATGGACTCTCTCCTCACTTTCCTTCCTTTCTCTTCTTCTTTCCAGCCGTATCCACTCTTTCCGGGCCCAAGGAAGTTTTCCAAACTGCCATGGCTTTCAGAGCTAACTTTCAACATCTCCATTGGCATGAGGGCTATACTCTCGAAGTGGCATCTTAAGGGGCTCCTTATTCACACCAAACACTACGAGAGAATCTGTATGGACTGGGCAGCTATGGGTGCATTAGTGGAGATCTGGCATCCCCAGACCCACACTTTCATCTTCCCGACGTTCGAGGTGACCATTCTCCTCGAGGAGGTGGAACTTCTGCTCGGATTGAAGAAATTCAAGAGTGACGAGAAGGTGAAGGCTATGCGGATGCTGACTCGGGGGACTTCCGAGAGCGTCCTTGGAAGCTTCATGCCGTCCGACGCAGTCAGAAAGGTCCGCACTCAAAAGGGAATTGACTTGCAAAGGCTCGCGGTGTGGGTTATGGATGCCTTGAAAGGGTCACCAGATGATGAACATTTGGAAGGAATTATGAGAGGGTTCACCATCTGTCTGGTGGGTGCTCTCTTGTTCCCTTATACCGACAACATAGTGGAAGAAACCCAACTGAGTGCTATCTGCGGGATCTGGAGTTGAAAGAGGGTGGGACTCGCCGTCCTTGCCTACCTTTACAGCGGTCTTACTGCCTCGAGCATGGGTAGGCCTCCTTTTGGTTGCGCACTTGTTTTGAGTTGCTGGGTCGATTTGCACTTCAAATTCGACCACCGTGAGGGGATGCCGACTGCTTCAAAGCTTTTCCAACAAAGCCCCCTTCATCACATAGCAGATGTGTTAGGCTTCGGTGGCACTGTGGCGAACCGTGTTCCGTGGCTGAAGAAACGGGAAGACTGGCGGTCTCACTTTCGAACCATGACACAAAGCTTCTTCACTTGCGCACCGGCATGTCTACTCTCACTCGAACTCCTTATGAGGTCTTCTCCCGAAGTTGAACTCCAACTGATCAGCGCGACTGAGTTTGTCCTTTACAACGCGCATCGGTGCTGCCTCCAGATCGGCATTCCACGCCACTCGTTTCCACCACTGACTGGCATCGTCCCTTTAAAGAAGAGGGAGTTGGGTACGGAAGCGGATGCGAAGGTAGCGAAGGCCGTTAAAGCACCCTAGAAGACAAGTGTTGCGGGAAAGGCCTTAGCGCACGTGGGGGAAGAATGTGAGCTGTGGATAGCTTATGTAACCGAACTGGGGAAGTTGAGGCCTAGAGTGCCTAAGCCCTTGATGTAGCCCGCTCTTTTTTCTGATGGAATAAAATCTGGCATTTGGCATTTTGGACCATTGTTCCCTGAATTATTATTTTTTGTGATTTTTATTTTTATTTTTGCTTTTTGTGTTTTCTCCTTTATGTTCTGGTTTATTCATATTATGGTCATATATATATATATAGGTATATATATATATACATTTTTATATGCTTAAATGGGGGCGTCCAGGGGTCTGGACGCCCCTAATTTTTTTTGAAAATTTTTTGAAAAAATGTGTTCTTTTTGTGGGGGCGTCCAGGGACATGGACGCCCCTATCTTTTCTTTTTATTTTTTTTATTATTTTTTTTGTTTGATGTGGGGGCGTCCAGGAGCCTAGATGCCCCTATATTTTCTTTTTCATTTTTTTTATTTTTCAATTGTGGGGGCGTCCAAGCGCTTGGATGCCCCTATGTTTTTTTGAAATTTTAATAAAATAAAAAAGTGGGGGCGTCTAGGCGCCTGGACTCCCCAAATCTTGGTGATTTTCTATATAAAGGGGGTCTCACCCCCTGTTCTCTTCTACTATTCATTCTAACGACCCATTTCCAGTTCCCAATGGAGCAAGAAGGCCCGAGCCAGGGTGGAGAGAGGCGGAAACGACGGGCTCGTCGTCCGAGGAGGTCGAGGGATCATGCCGAGGAGGCTGCCGTGGGAGAGGAGATTGCCGCGGAAGAGGAGATTGCCGAGGAACAGGAGGCGCCTCCTTTGGCCGTGGAGGGTCCTGCGGGTGCTGGCGACGCCGGAGAGGATGAGCATGACCCGGTAAGCCCCTCAGAACTCTAATTTGTTGGTTTATAGGCTAAACAGGCGGGCGAGAGATGGTGTGGAGAAGGCCGGTGAGTGGGGGAAGGAGGCGTCCAGGGGCCTGGACGCCACCAACTTTTCTTTTTATTTTATTTTATTATTTTTTTGAGTTATTACGTAAATAATAAAATAAAATTAAAAATAAGGAGGCGTCCATTGAGTTGGATGCCTTCATGATAATATATATTATTTTTATTTTATTTTTTATTTGTTTTTGTTTTGCTAAGATAAAATAAAGGAAGTAAAAATGAAAGCGTCCAGGGGGTGGACGCCTTTAAATATATATATATATATATATATATATATTTAAAATAATAATAATAATAAAATAAATAAATATTATGTACAGTGTTGTTGTTTATTGTTATCCATGATGCTGATGTGTTTCTTTTCTTTTCTTTTTTTTATTTTTTATTTTGTGGTGTGCAGGGCATGATGAAGAGCCGGATCAGCTGGTCCGTGGTGGTGGCAGCGTACCGTGGGCTGCCGGACTTTCAGAGGGCGCGGGTGGACGCCATGGGTTTTGGAGCTTTTCTCAGGATCGAGCCCTTCCGGCTTGACCTTCCTCTTATTCAGGCATTGAGGGAGCGGTGGCACGTGCCGAGCCGGGCGTTTCTGATGCCCTGGGGGCACATGGTGCCGACACTGGAGGACGTGGCTCGGATCACCGGGCTACGGGTTGACGGAGAGGTAGTCAGCGGGGTCACTTACCCCGATTACCGAGAGAGTGCTCTGGACCTGCTGTGGCTAGAGACGAGCGACTGACAGAGACAGTAGGGTAGTCAGCCGAGTGGAGATTATGGAGGCGCTCGGGTTCGATGACCCGCGCCAGTGGGTTAGCGAGACTGGAGCGGAGTTTCTGGCACGACTGGAGGGAGACGCTCGTGCAGCTTTCACCCAGGACCCGAGCGAGCGGAAGCTGGTGGATCTAGACCTCCGGAGGTTCCTCTTCTTCTTCCTGGGCCGCCTCCTGCTGGGGACGAAGGGTGACGGCATCCACTACCGCTTCCTCGGGATCCTGGCGGATCTGGACGGAGTGGGGGACTATGCATGGGGAGCGGCTCTGCTTGCCCATTTGATCGCCGATCCCTCCCAGACCTCAGAGAGGGAGATGATAGTCAGCGGCTTCGCACCTTTTCTCCAGGTAAACATTTTATTTATGGATTTTACCATAGCTAAATATGTAATTAGTCGGGCTAATGATGTATGATGGATGCAGGTGTGGAGCTACTACTACTTCCTGATGGGAAGAGCTAGACAGGGGAACAGGAGAGCCGTGCCTCTGGCGCGACAGTGGAGGTCGGTCATGGTCGCGGCACCCCACGGCTACCAGCTGGCGTCGCTTCGTCGGGAGCTGAGCGAGTACCCCGAGGCTATGGTATTATGCGTATGATTTTTTTTTGGTGTTTTTACACATGTGACTCAATTGAGCGAAATAGCAACTATCATGATGCATGTATGGTGATATAGGTGGTGTGGAGGCCCTACCTGGGCATGGCCGATGCCGGCCAGCCTTGGGTTGTAGCGGGTCATCCTCGTTTTGGGCGGGACGTGTGGGTCCATTGCCTGAACAGGATCGAGCCGCTCCGGCTTAGGCTGGTTATGAGGACGTTGGGATTAGCCCAGGAGTGGGTTGACGTAGACGAGCCGATCCGCGTCGGGCGGAAGACCAAGGGGAAGGCAAAGATCGTGGACTGGCGTACGCGCTTCCCTGCACAGTACCAGGACTGGCAGCAGGGCGGGGTCCCAATGGTGTCCCATGTGCCGGACATCACTGACCACCTGAGACGGTACCGGGCTACATACGGGGAACGTCTCTTCCTTGGTGGCATGGCAGGGGTAAGTGTGAAATGGAAATGTCCTCCTTTCTATATGTGTATGCATGTGACACTAACTTTCATGTGGTGTAGGATGCTCGTGACAACATGATTGCCGACCTGTGAGCCCAGCTGGCAGACGCCAGGCGGTAGTTGGTGGCCATCCGACAGGAGTTGGAGATCCTGGTGAGTCTATGCAATGCCTTTTTTTTTATGACCTAGATTTTGATGCTTAGCCTCTAACTATCGTTTGCTTTGTGTTTCAGCGGGCCCACCAGGCAGCGACAGCCAGGATGGCTGGTGGAGCGGGTTCCAGTTCGTGGGACCCTCCTCCGGAGGTTTCTGCCCTTCAGGAGCAGTTGGCGTATGCTGTGGCCCGGGCTGAAGAGGCCGAGCGTGACCGCGCGGCTCGAGTGAGTCCTGCTTGACCCCGACTTATTTCCAGTTGCTCTTCTTCTTTCACTGCTCTCTTACGGTGCATGTGGGTTTTGGCAGGTGGCCGAGATTCGAGAGGCCTTGGCCCGTGCTGTTCGTGTCGAGCAGGAGCGCGACGCCAGGGCGGCAGAGCGTGACGCCCGGATTACGGAGCTGGAGGAGGAGCGGCGATGGGAGGCTGAGGAGCTCCCTCGCGACGTGCGGGATTTGCGTTTTACCCTTGAGCTGTCGAGGAGAGAGGCGATGCGGGAGAGAGAGGAGAGGGAGAGGGAGAGAGAGGAGAGGGAGAGGGATAGAGAGGACAGAGAGAGAGAGGGAGGACATAGAGAGAGAGAGGGAGGACAGGAGGGCGGAGCGACTGCGAGAACGGGACGAGAGGAGGGCTCTGGAGGCCCAGCTGACGGAGCTCCGATTGAGTCTCGGCACGGTGGAGGGGAGGCTTCGGGAGAGCGAGGAGCGGTATCAGAGGGTGATGGAGCGTGGGGCGTGACTTCGTCAGTCTGGTTCTTTCTCCATGGGCAGCTTTCTAGTTTCTTCGGCCGAGGAGCGTCGCCGAGCCTTCGAGGCTGGCGTGCCACCACAGGGCGAGGCAAGCACTGCCTCTCAGAGTTCGCGGAGGCCCCCTAGGGATCCCCGTCAGAGGAGGGAGGAGAGAGATGATCAGGAGGGTGGTAGCGAGAGTTAGAGAGTTACTTGTACACTCCACCTTCCTCACTTTATGATGTATAACAGACTATTTGCTTATGTGCAATGAAACTGTTCCTTTTGTCGTATGCACTTTCCCTTTTCCACACTTCTTCTCTTGCACCGAGTTGTTTCGAGACACGCTTCACGAGACCTTGCACAGAGAGAACATCCTTCTTTTTCTTTTTTTTTGGCGCGTCCTGGCGTGAGGACGCGTCTTATCCTTCGATTTCAAATTTAAAGTGCCAGGCGGCCTTCCTTTCTTCGTGCCTTACCCGCAAAAGAGCCCGCCTCCTATCGAGATTTGCTCGCCCCTTTTCGTCTTCTTCTTCTCTCGATCGATGGAGTTCGGTGGGCCAGATCGTGGCGAGGGGAGAGAGGGGCGAGGGACCCCTCGCCCGAGGAGGGATGCGCCCGAGCATGGAGAGGCGTCGACGAAGTGGAAGGGCCTTTTAGAGCACTCGTGGGACTCGAGGGGCCTGATGGCGCGGAAGGAGGTGAACGCGGCTGCGTGAGTGCTTCGATTCCCACCTCTATGACTTGTTTTGAGTCTGGAGCGAGTGGTGTGGGAGTGGAAGGGGTGGCGAGGGCGGCACTCACATGATGGGCGCGTCCTCGACAGGGGACGCATTCTCGTTAACTGACGGGGGACCTCCCTCTTTGATGTAGGGTACGGTGAGAATCCCGGGCTTGGCTGACGAGTGGGCGAGCGCGGATGAGCTGAGCCGTGTCAGGAAGGTCAGGAAGGAGAGTCGCGACAAGGCGAAGCTCGAGGACCGGCGCGTACATTCCCCTGGACAACAAGGGAGCGCACCGGTGCAGGGCAGTGGCGGCCTCCTGCAGCAGCAGAGGGGGGACCGAGCGGGGGCTCCTCAGCTTGGGAGACGGACGGAGGTGACAATAGGGCCTCAAAATTTTTATTCTTGTCATGAAATTCCAGAATTTAACCAACGGCCGTTGTCTATCTATTTTTTATGTACTCAGCAGGAAACGGTGGTAGGGATGGCTGGCGGATCGTCCTCCAATCCTTAGGCTCTTTTTCTGGAGATCGCCTCCCTCCAGGAGCAACTTGCCAGTGCGGTGGCCCACGCGGTTCATGCTGAAGAGGAGCGTGATGCCTGGGCTGCAGCTGTGGCAGAGCTGCAGCGTCGAGGTGAGGGGAGGCCCTCTCCAGACATTCTGGAGTTAAGGGTCCTTCTCCAGGTGACGAGGAGGGAAGTAGAGAGAGAGAGAGAGAGGAGAGAAGGGCCGAGTGACAGCGAGACCAGGCCGAGAAGAAGGCCTTGGAGGCCCAAGTGAGGGAGCTCCATCTAGGCCTTCAGGTTATGGCGCAGAGGTTAGGAGCGATGGAGACGCGCTACGAGAGAGCGCGAGAGTTAGGGGCGCTACTTCACCGGTCCGGACGCTTTTCTACTGGTGGCTTCCTCGCCACGCCAGAGGAGGAGCAGCGAGCCCCTGCTGTGGAGCAGGTGCCACGAGGCGAGGTGAGCGCTGCACGGGGGTCCAGGAGGCTTCCGAGGGATCCTCACCCCGGGGGAGAGGAGAGGGACGCCTAGAGGGATGAGCATGAAGATGATGTCGAGAGTTGGCGAGTCAGTGGACCCGCCTTCTCTCTATGATTGTAATGTTTGTGACAGCTTATGTAGACTTATGAGTGATTTGATTTTCTGTTGTTTGTTTGTTTTCTTGTGCGTCTCTTCTTCCCTACGCTTCTTTGTACTGTTCTCATGTGATGTGTCTGCCGACATCCTGCCCTAGACGGAGGATGGCATCTTGCTGCGACTATTCTTTCACGGGGATCTGTCGTCAAGGTCAATGATGACAGCTTGGGCCTCTTCTCCCGGATGATTTTTCAAACTTTACAGATGGCCTCCACGTTATGACAGGGCGCCACAGGGAGCAGGTCATCATATTAAACCGTCCGATCCATCACCTTGTGCGGGTGGTGAAGTGACTCATGGGACCGCAGGGGAGGCACCCTATTGTGAGGGCTATCGTTGGAGGCAATCTTGGCCCACCCTTCTCCCATTTTTATATATGCCTTCCTCTTTTGTTCTTCGAGGGGCATCGAGGGCCAACTTGAAGGGTACTAGGAGGAACTCAGAATTCCAGATGGAGGGCAAATCTTCCCACTCCTCAAAGAGAAGCAGATCCAGTGGTAGCAGTTCCAGGAAACTCTCGGACCTAGAAGGGCAGTTCAGCGAGCGGGCCCGGTCGCAACTCGTAAGCTGAGCTTTCCTGCCCCCCCCCCCTTTTCCAATTCTTCCTTTCTTTTTTTCTTTCTTTCTTCCTTTCCTTTGACAAAACCTTCTCCATTCCTCGTGCATGCGCAGAGCATGATAAAATCGCACATTTCATGGGAATTAGTATTGGCCGCATACAGGGGTCTCCCAGATTTGCAGAAGGCCAGGCTAGACGTGATGGGATTTGGTGCCTTTCTTCGGATCGAGCCGATCCAACTCGACCTGGCCCTTATCCAAGCCTTGTGCGAAAGATGGGACCCAGTAAGTCGGGCATTCCTGATGCCATGGGGACACATGGTGCCCAGTCTAGAAGATGTGGTCCGAATCACGAGCCTCAAAGTGGATGGTAATGCAGTGACTGGCATCACCTATGCGGATTACCGAGATGGCGCCCAGAAGCTACTGGGGTTGGACTTAGATAGTCGGAAGCATAGATCAGTAGCTAGGGCGTCTATCATGGGGGCATTAGGGCTCACTGATACTCGTCGATGGGATGACGAGTCCTCGGAAGAATTTATGAAGAGGATGGGAAGGGGATGTCGTGTTGTGTATTGCACAGATTTTGGCAATTGGGAGAGATCTAATATGGATTTGAGGAGATTTCTCCTCTTTTTCCTGGGGAGATTGATATTGAGCTCGAAAGGAGACGACATCCATTATCGTTTCCTAGGGTTGCTATCTGACCTCGAAAGAGTAGGACAGTACGCCTGGGGAGCTGTCATGCTAGCGTACTTGTTTACGGGCCTGTCCCAAGAGGCAGATCGTGAGATGACTGTGAGTGGGTTCACACCACTTATCCAGGTATTTTTTTTTATTTTATTTATATATTTTTGTGTTTATTTGTGATAGTCCACTTGAGGCATTGACGGCATATGATGATGTAGCTGTGGAGCTATTATTACCTCCCAATGGGGAGAGCTCAGCATTGGCGACCAGCGATGGTGCCGTTAGCCAGGCGGTGGCAACCAATCATGGGTGCAACGCCTGTAACCTACCAGCTGATGGTGCTAAGGCGCGAGCTACAGGAATTCCCTGCAGCGATGGTGGGATTTTTTTTTATTTTTTTGTTATTATTATTTTTTTGTTATATATATATATATATTTCTAACCAGCTAAACGGGTATGTAGAACCTCACCTAGGTAAACTGGAGACCCTACTCAGGCATGGTCGATGCCGATCAACCATGGGTTTTAACAAGTCGCGCCCGGTTCGGACGGGAATTGTGGATACACTGCCTAAATGAAATCGAGCCGCTTCGGCTACGATTGGTTATGAGGACCCTAGGGCTGGCCCAAGAATGGGTGGATACGACTGTGCCACCTCGCGTTGGAAGAAAGACACGGAGACCGGCAACTTGCGTTGATTGGCGTGTGTGGTTCCCGAAATAGTATGAAGACTGGCAACGAGGTGGCACAATTGTGGAATCACATGTGCAGGATAGTGAAGAATATCTACGTCTGTATAAGGCAATGTACGCAGAGCGGCTCCAACCCCGGGGACTTGTGGAGGTGGGTCTCCTTTTTCCTCTTTTCTCCTTTCCTCCTCTCATCTCTATGGATGCTGACTCCTATGGTTGCAGGATGTCCATGATACCATGATAGTGGACTTGCGATCACACCTGGCAGAAACGGAGCAACAATTGGGCGACACCCGTGGAGCCTTGAGCGCTTCGGTAGGTGTATGGACAATGCGCACTCCTAATTAAAACTCTAGATTGATGGCATTCGGCCGCTAATTTTCATCCCATGTGGTTTATAGCGCGCTCAGATCGACGCGGCTTCGTCAGCGATGGGAGGAGGCGGCGTCTCTTCCAGCTTATGGATCCCCGCCTCAGAACTTGATTTGCTTCACGAGCAACTTGCTCGGACTACGCAGCGTGCCGTGGAGGTAGAAGGAATGCTCTTTATACATGTTATTGTGTCCCTGTGATTTTGATGATAGCAAACACTATAAGTCATTTGAATGCATACAATTCTGTTTATGGTGTAGATGAATGTTTTATTGAAAATCTTATCTAAATTATTGCTGCATTTTAAATATGGCTGTGTGGTGTGTGCTTTGGTGCATTTCATAATTGCATTTATCTGGATTGTTTCATGTCATATGTGTTTACTTCATTTAGAACTGCTCATTCAGAACTTGGTACATTCCTTAACTGTGAGCATGGCATAGATTGTACACTCGTCTGTCTGCATGAGTCACCAAGTCCACACATTGCATCGAAGGGAAGTATGCACATTGGACTGTTCATATGAAGTCTGTACGTTGGAAGTGTGTACAGTGTTCAGTTGCCTTCTCATAAAGTCTATACATCGCATTTTGGAATCAAAGTATGTACAACATTTCATTCACACCGGAAGTCTATACATTACACTGTGGCCTGCTTAGCTGAAGTCTGTACATCGCCTTCAGACTTTCAATTGTTGAGTCTTTACATGTTTTGAGGATGACAACACTATGAGCCTTAGTGGAGAATAAAAAATATTTCTCTATGAAAAATAATCTTTCGAGTCACTTCAGTTATTTTCAGGGGTTGTCTTCGTGTCGTTATTTGTTCCATCGCGTGCTGAACACTGCAGCACCTCGTGCTGCTTTCTGTGCCACCTCGTGTCGCTCCATCTGTGTCACCCCTATGTCTTCAAGTCATTTTAGTGTAAAGTGTCGTTTCACTTTGTGCCGTTCCCTTTGATGTTTGATATTTCGTGTTGATTCTCGTATTGATTCACCGATGACCTCGAGTCAACTTAGTCGTTTTGATTGGTCGTTCTTCGTGTTGTTTCTGTATTTGTGTCTTCGTGTTGTTTTTATGTCTTCGTGTTATTTTTGTGTTTGAGTCTTCATGATATTTCTGTGTTTGTGTCTTAGTGTTGTTTTTATGTCTTCGTGTTACTTCTTTCTATCTTCGTCCAGGTTTCCTCTGATCACGTGTTTTACTACCATTTTACTCCGTGTTATTTCCTTCTCACCTCGTGCTGTTCTCATCTGACTTCGTGTCGTTCTCTTTGTAGTGTTAGCCTTGTTACTGTGGTACCTCGTGTCGTTCTCTCTTTATCTCGTGCTGTAGTCATCTTATGTACCTCGTGTCGTTCTCAGTATAGTGCACCTTTTGTTGTTCCTACACACCTCGTGCAGCTTTAGCTTGAGTGTCAACCGACTTATTTCAGGTATATATATAGAGAGAGAACCCTGAGTATTAATGGTTTTAATCTCTTGCAGGAGAAGAAGAAAAACAAAAAGAAGAAGGTGGTCCGAGGAAGAATATTCCCCAGTGACTGGGCTGCACGTGGAAAGAAGGTACTATTCGTGGAGCCTATGCAGAGTGGGCACGTGATACGAGGCTAGCATCTGGCACGTGATCCGAGATGCAGAGGAGCCTCCACGTGGACTGAAGCATTTGGGCGGGAATCGTGGAGAGCACACGCCGCCCTAATCTACTGCTGCTATATATATGTGTCTTCTTCCTCTGAAGAAAGGTGTGCGAGGGCAGAGAGTGACTGAAGTAGAAGCAGCCAGAGCTAAGAGAAGAAGTGCAGAAGAGAAAGAAGAGATAGAGAAAGATGAGAGCCAGATCGAGAGAGCAGAAGAAGAAAAAGAAAGAGAGACAGTGAGATAGAGAGGTTGTGAAGAAGAAGGGAGCTTCATTGTTCACTGGACCTTGGATCAGATCCAACCCAGTTTGTCATTGTGCTTTTCATTTCTCCAGCTTTATGTCACTGTGATTTTTATCTTTTATTGTTTTTCCTTTACCTTGTATTTCCGATTCTCTGTAGAGAGGTCGGGGTCCCTCCTGTTGGTTCAGGAGAAGGGAGATTGCTATCTCTGGTTGCAAGTAGCTGGGTGCTACTTGTGGGTTCCCTCTGGTTAGAGGAAGGGAGGCTCGTCCTCCGGTTCTGGGCTTGTAGGTTTCAAGTCCAGGGGTCCCTCCGGTTGGGAGGAAGAGAGGTCCGAGACCTCTGGCTTGCAGGTGACTTAGTGTCACTTGTGCTTCCCTCTGAGCTTCAGAGGAAGGGAGACTTGGGTCTCCGGGTGCAGGTAGTGTTACTACTTGTAGGTCCCCTCTTGGTCTGGAGGAAGAGAGACTTGAGTCTCTGGTCTACTAGTGACTGGTGTCACTAGTGGTTCCCTCCGGTTGGGAGGAAGAGGGGAGGTTGTTCCCCTGGTCAAGCTGTGTGACAGCATTTGTTGCAGACTGAGTCTGCTGTGCTAGTGTTACTAGTGGAAGCCTCACTCCGATTTGGAGTGAGGGGTGGACATAGGTCTGTTGACCGAACCACCTAAAAATCCCGGTGTCCCTTGTGGTTTGATCTTCTTATATGTTCACTTAATTGCTGCGCTTTAGATGCTTGCTTAGTATCGTTTGAGGGCTTCTTGAGTTGTTGTCTTGCTTTGATCCTTCTAAGTTTCCTCAGTTTATTTCGGCAACAGTTTTAATTCCGCATAACTGAGCTTTAGAGTTTTAATTAGGCTATATTTGTAGAGGGATACATTCACCCCCCTCTGTATCCGGGCCTTACATTCTAACAATTGGTATCAGAGCAGGTTCTCTGATTGATCAGATCCAACGATCTGCAGAGGATCCTGTTGTCCCTTGGTGCATTTCTGATTTTACTCTTTGCTGCATTAATTTGCTTACCGATTTATTCAATGGGCTCTCCACCGGTTTTTAATGGCTCTAATTTCAACTCATGGGTTACCAGTCTCCATAACTATGTGAAATTGATGAATCCGGATCTGTGGAAGTTAATCTCACATGGTCCTCACAGACTGCCAAAGGAAAAGTCCAAATGGACTAAAAGTCACAGATCGAGAAATGAAGAGAATCAGAAAGTTTTGAAATTAATGAAAGAAGCCACTGACAAGGCTCTACATTCTTGTTTTTATGACTGCAGGTCCGCTAAAGACATTCTGGATCAGCTGAAGATAGCTCAGAGGATGAATGAGGACAGCTGCCTGATGGCTGACCAGAGCAACCATGGGAGTGATCAAGATGAATCCGAAGAACAGGATGATGAGGAGGTAAACCCGTTCGAGAATTTTTCTTTAGATGACTGGGAAGATGCCTATGTCAATCTGACAAGATCCTATAAAAAACTAGGGAAGAAGTATAAAGGTCTGAAAAAGGAGCTAAAGAATCATGAGACTGCTAGATCTCGAGGTGAAAGCCCTGAAATTCTGAAAACTAAAAATGAAATCTTTAGAAGACAACTACAAGATTTTGATTCTATTACTACAGATCTAGATCATTTGAAATATGAAAAACAAACTCTTATGAAATAAATTGGTTTACACAAAAAGGAGAATCATGACCTTGTTTGTGAAATTTCTGAACTTAAGGAGAGGCTTAGTTTAATTGATGATCAGGTTCATCACTATAATGCAGTTCAGAATGAAAAATTGGTGAGAGAATTAGAGTGTGTCAACTCTGAACTTGAAAAAATGAAATCTGAAAAAGCTTGCAATGCTTGTGCAGCTTTAAGAGACTTGATAAATGAATTTGATTCTGATGATAAACTTCAAAAGGATTTAATCAATCTCTGAAAGACGAAAACAAATCATTGCTAGAAAAGAAAATTCAAGCTGAAGATATGAAATCTGAAAATGAAAGACTCAAAAACCAGTCCAAGGAATTTGAACACAAATTGATGAGTCTTGAAAAAGAAAACAGATTGATTTCTGAAAAAAAGGAGGCTGATAGAATAATGAATCTAGAGCTTCAGAAAAATCTCAACAAACCTCAATCTGAGAAACAACAGGAAAACTTTTATGAATGTCAGTCTTCCTTAGATGATTGGATGTTTGATGATGATCTCCTTGAGAAAAATAGGAAATTGAAAGAGGAAATGAACAAGCTAAATCATCTAAACACCCAACTGTCAGATAGGCTATTGACAATTGAAAAAGGCAAGGGTGTGAGCATAGATAATTCTGATAGGTTGATGAATGCTGAACAAGAAATTGAAAGTCTAAAAACCATCAACCTAATGCTGAGTGGAAATGTCAAATGCTGTGAAGAGCAGGTAGCTAATTATGAGCTCACTATCACATCCCTTCAACAAGAAGTTGATGATCTATATAAGTCCCTATCTGAAGCTGACAATGAAACAAAGCTAAAATAGGAAGTTGAAAAACTCAAAAGTTTGAATGATGCCTTGCATCAACAACTCATTTCCTGTGAAACAGATTTGTCCAAATATGAAGCTAAAATTGCTGATTTGAATTCTGAGATTAAAGATTTGAAAAATTCTCTATCAAAATTTGTCAAGGGAAAGGACAATCTGAATAAGCTTCTGGGAAAGACTGATAACTCTCATAGAGAAGGGCTGGGTTACAGTTCAACAAACAAAAGGATCAATAGCAATAAAACTTCAACTGTGTTTGTAAAAGCTCCTGATCAAAACACAACTGCTGGTCCTTCTGTTTTTCAATTCACTGCACAAAAGTCCACAGTGAAACCCAAAACTGTGGAACAAACTCCAAAATAGAAAAAGGGTGAAAATTCACAGAAAAAGGAAAAAGACACTCTTATTGTTGTAAAGAAGACTGCACACAATTCACATGATCTCTCACACACTCACATTAAAAAGGGTTCATGTTATTATTGTGGGAAAGGAGGTCACATAATGGAGGATTGTGGATTGATGTTAAAGGATGAGCATGCTAGTGGAACTTTACATTCTAGAAACTCTTTTGATAGAAACCATGTTGCTAGGAAGCCTGATGCCTCATGTTATTATTGTGGGAAGCATGGTCATCTCATGAGTAAATGTTTTATCATGAAAGAAGACAATAAACAGCATGCCAAGTCCCCCATTCATGTTCATGGTCCATATGGATCTAAACACAATTCTAGTCAGCACATTGTGTGTTTCAGCTGCAATAAGCCTGGGCACAAGGCTGCTGAGTGCTGGTTTAGATCCACTTGGGGTAAAAATAGTTTTCATAGAAGAAATTCTTTTACATGCTCCCACTGTGGGAAAAATGGGCATACAGTCAAGGACTGTTGGTATGTTCAAAAGAACTATGTTAAACCCCATTTTGTCAAATTCCCTGCAAAACCTTTTGTGAAAATTTCATGCTATAACTGTGGGAAGCCAGGCCATAAATCTGCTGAATGTTGGATGGTTAAGAACAAGCATCAAACTGCTCATGCATATAACAGAAAATCTTATGAACATGTTTATAAACATCACCCTGCTGTTAATATGCATCATAAGAATCAAACACCAGCCATTTCATGTAGATACTGTGGAAAATTTGGACATTTTATGGATGACTGTTCACTGATGAAATTTGATGATAATGTTGCTATGAAAATGTTTAGAAAACCTGTCAGGGCTAACGCAGGACCCAAAGCTACTTGGGTCCCTGCAGGATCAAGATGATCAAATACTTTACAAGTGTGCCTTGGACGGAGGAATAAAGAGGGGTAAATTAAACCAAGGCACCCAAGTTAATAAAGCCTCCTTCAGGTAAATTCTCTGCATTTCTTGTTCTTAGAATAACTGAATAGCATGTTAAATCCATCGTTGCATATTCATTCATCATCTGCATTGTCAGATTCAAATTTTCTGAACTCTCCTCATACATGATTTGTTCTTTTTATGATAGTATGAATGAGCATAAATTTTAAAATTATGTTTCAGTGCCCTAATTGCATATCGTTCACTCTGTAAGGGGGAGTTTGACTAATGCTTGCATATCATGATAATCTCATTTGCTGTATGCGTACATGTAGTAAGTAGCACTGCATTTCCTTACATTGAAAAATCTAAAAAGAAATGTCTCATTGCATCGAGATAGGGGGAGCATTCCTGTTTCATCTCTTCACCTCTTGAACTCCTTCTGTCTAGCAATCTGATCCATTCTTGGCAAATATGTGGTTCACTTGAATTCTCTGTTGTCTACACTGATATAGCTGATCTGTCTGTATTCCAGACTCAGCCATTGATTCTGTCTACTATGAATTCAATTGGTAGATTGTTCCTATCATACACATTTCTTCATATCTTGTCAAGACTGGCCCAAGCTAATCTGACTGAATTCTAGTCTTTAAGGCTTGCTTCTGAATTGCTCTATTCTCTCAACTATTGGTATCAGAATTGCTCTCTGCTAATTTCTCTTGACTATGTCATTGATTCAGCCGAATGAGGAAAGATTTAATCAGTGCACCCTAGGCATAAATCAGACATTCTGAAAAGAAGAATCTTCTATTATACTGACTTAAGAATGTTTTGATAAATAAAATTGATTTAAGCCTAATGTATTTTCTAAGTTTTGATGTAAAAGACTTGAAAATATCTGAATCATCATGCTTAATAAGTCTTAACCAATTGCCTCATGAATTTCATGCAAAATTTTCTGAAATCTGAAATTTTAAAAGACATGGCTTTCTTTGGTTAAGATACATGTAGAAAGTATTGTTCTTAATCATTTCAAGTGTACTGAGCCTTGTTTGAAGAATCTGAAAACAGTTAAAATTTAAAGCTAGAGTAATGACTGTGGTCACAGAGAAACTGGGTTTTCTATCAATGAAATAGAGTAAGCCCATGTCATGAAGTGCCATAGTTACATTTTTTTTCAATATGTTTGAAAGTGTGGCAGAGCAATGGCATGGATGTGTTGAGTAACTGGGGATTCTGGCCTCTGATCAAGGTGTCTCCTCATGTAAAAAGATACTCCACTGCTAACTCTGTTCTCTTTGAGAGGCAATACGGTTGTCACATTGAGTAACTGGGTCACTTCACCTAAGACGTGTTGTGCCTCATGTAAAAAGGTGTTGACTGAACCAAACTTGCTCAGGAAAAATAAGTGCTGCTCAATTGGTGTCAGAAAATTCTAAAAATCAAAAGACAAGCTAAGTCTCATTTATTTCTATTTAATCTCAATATGATCTTGTGTATTTTCCATAGGAGTCACTGAATTTAAATGAGTAAGATGGAAGGAGGTTAAACATGAATATCAAATGAGTTGTTGGTTCACCTTTATTAAAAGGTGTTTCAGATATGAGTATTGAATTTCCTTGATAAACTTTGAATACATCTCTCTTAAATCATGATGGTCAGTTTAAACTCATTCATAATCTATTATAATTGAAGAATCTGAAATTCGTTTACAAAGATATATGAATTTGGTGTGCTAATGAAAATCTGTCTTCCTCATTTATTCACTGTGAATACAGTTTGTGTCTTGCTGATAGATGCTCATCACTTCACTATATCAATTGACTTTACTCCATCATCTAATCAGGGGGGGCTTTCCTATCTTGCTGAGTGTCTTTCTTAAAGGGGGAAATCTAGTCAGCATTCTTGAGTGTCCCTGTGTTTTTGTTGATATTCTCCCTTCATCTCAATTGGTTTCAACCTTCAAAACGTTTCTGATCATATTGCCCTCTATCAATGTGTTTTGATTGACATTGGTTCTCTTTTATGTAACGCACAACTCTCAGAATTTTCTTTGGATAACTAGAGTTCATCCTTGTAGATTTCTCTTGCATCATGGATCATAAGGGTAGAATTCTCTGGTCTGTTTGAGAGACTATATGCATAAGGGGACAATGTGCTAGATTGTCTGATCATGTTGTTTGTCTGCATTAGCTCTATATCTTCTGCCATGTCAAAGGGGGAGTATTTGTTGCATATGCATGACTGCATAAGTTGTTTGACTAAGGGGGAGAATTGTTTTAATTGCTTCTGATATTGTGTTGCCATCTTCTGCTGAACTATCTTGAGTGTCTCATATGACATCACTAGGTTATCAAAGTATTATTTTTATTTTTGATGAAGTCAAAGGGGGAGAATACTTTGATGAGTCTAGTCTGAATACTACATTTATTTCATTCATAAGACTCATAGTATTGCCATCATCAAAAAGGGGGAGATTGTTGTGTCCCTGTGATTTTGATGATAGCAAACACTATAAGTCATTTGAATGCATACAATTCTGTTTGTGGTGCAGATGAATGTTTCATTGAAAATCTTATCTGAATTATTGCTGCATTTTAAATATGGCTGTGTGGTGTGTGCTTTGGTGCATTTCATAATTGCATTTATCTGGATTGTTTCATGTCATATGTGTTTACTTCATTTAGAACTGCTCATTCAGAACTTGGTACATTCCTTAACTGTGAGCATGGTATAGACTGTACACTCGTCTGTCTGCATGAGTCACCAAGTCCACACATTGCATCGAAGGGAAGTATGCACATTGGACTGTTCATATGAAGTCTATATGTTGGAAGTGTGTACAGTGTTCAGTTGCCTTCTTATAAAGTCTATACATCACATTTTGGAATCAAAGTATGTACAGCATTTCATTCACACCGGAAGTCTATACATTACACTGTGGCCTGCTTAGCTGAAGTCTGTACATCGCCTTTAGACTTTCAATTGTTGAGTCTTTACATGTTTTGAGGATGACAACACTATGAGCCTTAGTGGAGAACAAAAAATATTTCTCTGTGAAAAATAATCTTTCGAGTCACTTCAGTTATTTTCAGGGGTTGTCTTCGTGTCGTTATTTGTTCCATCGCGTGCTGAACACTGCAGCACCTCATGCTGGTTTCTGTGCCACCTCGTGTCGCTCCATCTGTGTCACCCCTATGTCTTCAAGTCATTTTAGTGTAAAGTGTCGTTTCACTTTGTGCCGTTCCCTTTGCTGTTTGATATTTCGTGTTGATTCTCGTATTGATTCACCGATGACCTCGAGTCAACTTAGTCGTTTTGATTGGTCATTCTTCGTGTTGTTTCTGTGTTTGTGTCTTCGTGTTGTTTTTATGTCTTCGTGTTATTTTTGTGTTTGAGTCTTCATGTTATTTCTGTGTTTGTGTCTTAGTGTTGTTTTTATGTCTTCGTGTTGCTTCTTTCTATCTTCGTCCAGGTTTCCTCTGATCGCGTGTTTTACTACCGTTTTACTCCGTGTTATTTCCTTCTCACCTCGTGCTGTTCTCATCTGACTTCGTGTCGTTCTCTTTGTAGTGTTAGCCTTGTTACTGTGGTACCTCGTGTCGTTCTCTCTTTATCTCGTGTTGTAGTCATCTTATGTACCTCGTGTCGTTCTCAGTATAGTGCACCTTTTGTTGTTCCTACACACCTCGTGCAGCTTTAGCTTGAGTGTCAACCGACTTATTTCAGGTATATATATATATAGAGAACCCTGAGTATTAATGGTTTTAATCTCTTTGCAGGAGAAGAAGAAAAACAAAAAGAAGAAGGTGGTCCGAGGAAGAATATTCCCCAGTGACTGGGCTGCACGTGACCCAATACTAAAGGAACCAATGCTATAAGGGCACGTGGAAAGAAGGTACTGTTCGTGGAGCCTATGCAGAGTGGGCACGTGATACGAGGCTGGCATCTGGCACGTGATCTGAGATGCAGAGGAGCCTCCACGTGGACTGAAGCATTTGGGCGGGAATCATGGAGAGCACACGCCGCCCTAATCTGCTGCTGCTATATATATGTGTCTTCTTCCTCTAAAGAAAGGTGTGCGAGGGTAGAGAGTGACTGAAGTAGAAGCAGCCAGAGCTAAGAGAAGAAGTGCAGAAGAGAAAGAAGAGATAGAGAAAGCTGAGAGCCAGATCGAGAGAGCAGAAGAAGAAGAAGAAAGAGAGACAGTGAGATAGAGAGGTTGTGAAGAAGAAGGAAGCTTCATTGTTCACTGGACATTGGATCAGATCCAACCCAGTTTGTCATTGTGCTTTTCATTTCTCCAGCTTTATGTCGCTGTGATTTTTATCTTTTATTGTTTTCCCTTTACCTTGTATTTTCGATTCTCTATAGAGAGGTCGGGGTCCCTCCTGTTGGTTCAGGAGAAGGGAGATTGCTATCTCCTGTTGCAAGTAGCTGGGTGCTACTTGTGGGTTCCCTCTGGTTAGAGGAAGGGAGGCTCGTCCTCCGGTTCTGGGCTTGTAGGTTTCAAGTCCAGGGGTCCCTCCGATTGGGAGGAAGAGAGGTCCGAGACCTCTGGCTTGCAGGTGACTTAGTGTCACTTGTGCTTCCCTCTGAGCTTCAGAGGAAGGGAGACTTGGGTCTCCTGGTGCAGGTAGTGTTACTACTTGTAGGTCCCCTCCTGGTCTGGAGGAAGAGAGACTTGAGTCTCTGGTCTGCTAGTGACTGGTGTCACTAGTGGTTCCCTCCGGTTGGGAGGAAGAGGGGAGGTTGTTTCCCTGGTCAAGCTGTGTGGCAGCATTTGTTGCAGACTGAGTCTGCTGTGCTAGTGTTACTAGTGGAAGCCTCACTCCGGTTTGGAGTGAGGGGTGGACGTAGGTCTGTTGACCGAACCACCTAAAAATCCTGGTGTCCCTTGTGGTTTGATCTTCTTATATGTTCACTTAATTGCTGCGCTTTAGATGCTTGCTTAGTATCGTTTGAGGGCTTCTTGAGTTGTTGTCTTGCTTTGACCCTTCTAAGTTTCCTCAGTTTATTTCGGTAACAGTTTTAATTCCGCATAACTGAGCTTTAGAGTTTTAATTAGGCTATATTTGTAGAGGGATACATTCACCCCCCTCTGTATCTGGGCCTTACATTCTAACACATGTAAGAGTTTCAGTGTTGAGTTCTCCTTGTTTATACCTTGCCACATATCTGAGATAGTATATCTGGCAGGAAAAGGAGACGCGAGAGGTACTTGCCCATGCTGCATAGAGAGAGGCTAGGATAGCAGAGCTGGAGGAGGAATTGCGGTGTCGTCCTGATGAAGATTCTTCCAGGGATGCCATGGAGCTGAGAATCACCCTTTAATTGGAGAGGGAAGACCGTGAGAGAGAACAGGCAGAGAAAGAGAGGGACAGAGAAAGAGAGAGAGCCGATAGATTGGCTGAAAGGGAGGAGCGAATGGTCATGGAGGCCCAATTGTTCGAACTCCGAACCAGTCTTGGCCTCGCTGAACAATGGCTGAGAGATGGTGAGGGGTGCTACCGAAGAGCACGAGAGCGTGGCTGTCGTGTCAGTAGCTCCTTTCCTGCTCCCACGGATCAGCGCCGGGGTGTGGCAATGGGAAGCGGTGTATAGAGCGATAGAAGTACCGCTTTTCGTAGTTGGGTAGCACCCTTGAGGGCATTTTTCTCGGAGGGTGGCGGGACAAGTAATGTAGAGAGAGAAGGTGTAACTTAATGTATAATTCCTTATTTAAGAATGGAATAAAATGTATGATTTTGTTTGATTTTCATCTCACTCTTGCTATCTTGAATCCCTGCACGCATCATTGAAACAAACAGATCAGTATCTCTGTTCTGACTTGGCCCCTTGCTCAATAAGCAGGTGTTCACTTCAACTGTCCTTGATAATGGGTCAAGGGGCCAAGTCTTTATTAACGAAGGCAAGGGAAAGATGCGATAATGATGAATGTGACAGACAAGCACACTAATGCAAGCGGAATTCAAAAGTGAAATGCTACATACAAATGCAATCATGCGAAATGATTTATTATTATTTTTCTGGCATTTTTTATTTTGTTGTCTTTGTTATCATTCTAATTTTTTTTTATTTTCCAAATATCTACGTTTTCTCTTTTTTTTTTTATCATTTTTTTTATCGCTAACGCCTGATGAGCACCCATATGGCACCTTACCTTCATGAGAACAGGGGTTTCTTACTAACCTCCCATGTATCCTAAGTGCACATCTAGGTTGATTTGGGCCTCTAGACCCCTCGAATGATAATCCCATCGGCTAAGACTTACCCTGATGATAATACCGCCATGCCATGCTTAGGCTCCCAGTTGCTTCCGACCACAGGGATTCGCCCAAAAGGTGTTCGAGGTAAATGATTTGTCCGACCCGGGTCTGTTTCCTCACAACTATAGATGATATATGATGGAACACCCTGGAACCCTAACGACCAACCGCGCGACGCTGACCCGAAATCATATGCCGTCGCACCCAGAGGTGACGCGCTTGCATTGGCCTAAGCCCAAGGTTAAACAAGAAGGCACCCGGATGGTAAACAGGGGTCTTGACCAGCCAAAACACAGAGACTCCTTCGCAGCGATAGCTTCTGCTTTTCAAAGTAGGCAACCACATGTTTGTATTAAAATAAGGTCACAAACCTTGGCGGGTTTTGCCCTTCAGATATTCCGTCGAGCTTTCACTTTTAAAGGAAGAAGGAAGAGCGTAGGGGATAAACCTCCTGAGAGGATCGGCAAAATCATTAACCCGGCGAGCCAATAAGGGCCCATTTAACTCTTTCCTTTCGGACAACTTCGGACCAAATCCCGAGCATTTATATTCTATGGCCCCTTTTGTGGATTCAGACTTTTGCTTTGAGGGGTTTCATTTATCACATCAGGCACGGTCACGACCAGGCTTTTCTCTTGATTTTGATTTTGTGTTTCTTTTGGCGAGGAAGATATAGTCATTTGACGTCTGTGAGCTCCCTTTCGTATGCCTGCGGGGACACTGCCCTCTTCTCGTGCTCTGATCGATGCTCGAGGAAATGGATCCTACTCTTGCCCTTGGGGGTTTGAGTTTTGGTTTCTCATGCTCAGCGTTTTAAGGGCGCCGACTGTCTCATTTGGTCGAAGAGAAAAGAATAAAGATTACAGCTTCCGGAGATCTTCTGGGTGAAGCCCCACTGTCGGTGATGTACCAACTTTTTTTTTGGATAAAATACGTAAGTGAGTACATGTTGGCTTCCTTTGAGCGTGCATAGGCCGATGTGGTCGGACAGGGATCTCCACGGTTCAGGCAAACCAAGACCCGGTGCCTACCAAGCCTTGATGGGCCCTATCCTAACATGAAGGTTGGATGCAGGGACTAAACTACATGGTGACCACCATGCATCGACATTTTAATTTTCCATATTTTTAGTGATTTTCAATATTTTTTTGTTATTTTTTGATGTTTTCTGTCTTTTCAGCATTTGTTTATTTTTGACGTTTTGGCACTACGCTAGGGGTAGTACTTTTTAAGATAAAGCACATTCCAAGGGTGGGATAACTCTGTCCCCTCGGCGTTGATTAGCTTGTAGACGTTGCCGGGGTACACGGCTTGAATTACAAATGGTCCTTCCCAATTGGGTTGGAGCTTAGAACGCGGCCCTCCAGGTTTGACAAAAATTCATTTTATGACTATCTCACCGATTTTGAATTTCCTCTCAACGACTTTCATTTGGTGAAAGCGAGCGAGTCTATTTTGATACACACGCGCATGCTCGGCAGTGGCCCGCCGCTTCTCATCCAAGAGTTCCAACTGGGCGAGGAGTGAATTACGACGGTCGTCGAGGGGAAATTCCTCGTCCAACTGTACCCTGAGAGAAGGGATCAGAGTCTCGTACGGGACTACCGCTTCCATACCGTAAGCAAGGGCAAACGGAGTCTGTCGGGTGGGGGTACGGATTGAAGTGCGATAGGCCCATAGAGCTTCGATAAGCTTTTCTGGCCAGTCTGAAAACATACTGGACTCGCATATTTTCTTGATGATTTTGATCAATGTTTTATTGGTGTCCTCCGCTTGGCCATTACCTTGTGGGTAATAAGGCGATGAATGATGCAATGCAATTGCGTACCTTTTGCAGAGGTCCTGAAGGTCCTGAGAAATGAACTATGGCCCATTATCAGTGACGATTGTGCTTGGGATGCCGAACCTAGCGAGGATGTTCTTCATGATGAACTTGCAGACTGTTGACACCTTGATTTCTGCGTAAGCTTCGGCTTCGGTCCATTTGGTGAAGTATTCTGTCATAGTAAGGATGAAAGATTTTTGTTTGGTGAGGGAATTGGGATCACCTAGGGGACCGATGATGTCCAACGCCCACATGGAGAAAGGCCATGGAGAGGATATTGGATGAAGTGAGGAAGATGGTGAATGGATTTTATTGGCGTGAAGTTAACACTTGACACACCTACGGACATAGACGGCACAATCCTCTTCCATAGTGGGCCAGTAAAAGCCTTGCCTAATGATCTTCTTGGCGAGCATCTGGCTATTCACGTGGCCACCGCACACACCCAAGTGTGCTTCTTATACACATTTCCAAACCTCATTGTCGTCAAGACACCTTAACAGAACGCCAGTAAGGCTCCTCCTATAGAGTAGACCTCCAACCAATGTGTATTTCTGAGCCACCCTTCTTATGGCTTTCTTGTCTTCTGTGGTGGCTCCTTCAGGATAAGACTGATCTTTACAATATTTGACAATTTCATAGAATCATAGTTTCTCATCGTCAGCCAACTCTTCTTCGACTTCTGCCAGCATGATCTCCCTCTTCTCAAGAATTTCTCCCTTCTGGATCTTCTATAGGACCCGTTCCTTAATCTTTAAGAGGTAAGGGTCCTGAACGGCAGCGACAAGACGCTTGTAGAGAATAATGGATCTAAACCATGCACCTAAAGAAAATTTGAAGGATGACGCCAAGGAGGCAAGGGCATCGGCCAGAATGTTCTGTTCGCGAGGAACATGGACAAAGATCAGCTTGGTGAACAATTTGGCATAGGCGGAGACCAGCTCCTGATAGGGTTTGAGCTTGGGATCGAGAGTGCGATACTTGGTAAGCACCTGGCAGAGAATGAGTTGACTATCACCCACGACACGTAACTCAGTGATATAGAAAGAACGGGCTAGTTCCAGGCCAGCTAGAAGAGCCTCGTATTCAGCGATGTTGTTGGTGACTGGGAACACGAGCTGAAATACCTCTGGGATGGTAACGCCTTCAGGCGTTAGAAGGACAATGTCGATACCCTTCCCTTGGGAATTTAGAGCTCCATCAAAATATAATGTCCACATTGGCTTGTTGGATTGGGCGATGGACATTAGTTCCTCATCTGGAAACTCTGATTGGACAGGGTCAAACTTGGGGAGAGGATGGTGGGCGAGATGCTCGGCTATGGCATAGCCTTTAATTGCCTTTTGCTGGATGTAGGTGATGTCGAACTGGGAAAGAAAACTTTGCCAGCGTGCTAGCCTATCAGTAAGGACGGATTTCTCTAGAAGAAACTTGATAGGGTTCATGTGAACAATCAAGTGGACCTCATGAGCCAAGAAGTAGTGCTTCAATTTCTGCACCACCCAAACGAGGGTGGCACAGGTTTTCTCCATGACTGTGTACTTCTGCTCGCAGGGATTGAGAAGTTTGGACAAGTAATAGGTTGCCCGTTCCTTGCCTTCTTCATCAACTTGTGCGATGACAGCTCCCACGCAGTAGTCCAAGACGGAGATGTAGAGGATCAGAGGTTTTTCTGGTTTGGGTGGAATGAGAAGGGGTGGACTATCCAGATATTCCTTTAACCCTTCAAAAGCTTTTTGGCATTTAGAATCCCAGTGGAACTCTACTTCTGGCTTGGTCAACTCATAGAAAGGTCTACACCTTTGTGTGTGCTGAGATACAAACCGACGAATAAACTGCAACCTCCCGATTAAACCTCAGACTTCCCTTAAATTCTTGGGAGGTGGCATATCCCTGATGGCCTTAGCTTTATCGGGATCTATCTCGATCCCTCTTTTACTCACAATGAAGCCTAGCAATTTACCCGATGATACACCAAACACACACTTCTTTGGATTCATTTTCAATTGGAACTCCCTTGATCTCTGTAAGACCTTAGCCAAAACCCTTGGATGTTCCATCCTGGTCCTTGATTTCACCAATAGATCGTCCACATATACCTCCAGATATATGTGCATCATGTCGTGAAATATGGCCATCATAGCTCTTTGGTAAGTAGCTCCATCATTCTTTAACCCAAACGGCATGATCACGTAACAATATGTTCCCCAAGGTGTAGTGAATGATGTCTTTTCTTGATCCTCTTCTGCCAAACGAATTTGATTATATCCTAAAAATCCATCCATGAATGAGAGGGTCTCATACCCCGTTGTGTTGTCGATTAAAACATCAATGTGAGGCAAGGGAAAATCATCCTTTGGACACGCGCGGTTAAGGTCCCGGAAGTCGATGCAAATCCTGACTTTCCCATCTTTCTTCATGACCGGGATAATGTTTGTCACCCATTGAGGATAAAGGACGAGTCTTATAAACCTGGCTTTATGGAGCTTGTCGACTTCTTCTTTCATTTTCAAAGCCATTTGAGGGTGGAAACGCCTTAACCTTTGTTTTACCGAGACGGACCCTGGTTTTAGGGTTAAACGGTGTTCGACCAGGGTTGAATCCAGACCCGGCATATCCTCGTACCTCCATGCAAACGTGTCCTTATATTTCTTGAGAACTTCAATTAATGCCTCTTCTTCAGAGGGTGGTAGATTATCACTTATGAGGATGATCCTAGGGTCTTCCTCAGTTCCCAAGTTGACTTCTTTGGTGGACTCTTCTACGGCGGTTGACGGCTCATCGAATCTCCTTATTCCACTAGCATATGCGCCAGCCGCATCCTCATATTCTTCACCCTCATCCTCAGTAGGGTATTCTTCATCTGTGATCTCGTAGACTCCATACCCCTCATTAATTATGCAGTTGCCCTCACATTCTATTTCCGGTAACTGGATGGGATTTTCTAGCAACTGAGGGACGGCAAGAAGGGCCTGACACCTGGCGGCTAAATCCAGAAGGAATCGACGGGAGATCTGCCTACCCTTGAATTTCTTCCTAGGTACTACATTTGACTTATTATTCCTAGATTGACTGACATTATTTACAGAAGAAGAAAAAGATGAAGAGGATGGTGAAGAATGTACATGAGAAGACCCCTCAGAGGAGGGGTAGAAAAGGTCGCTCATCGGACCTTGGACGGGTGGTCCGCAGGGCGGGGCGCACCCGTGGGATATGTAGGAAGTTTTCTCAACGAAGATGTGTTGTTGAGGAGTTTCAAAATTGACGTTTTTTTTTTGTTTTCATTTTTGATGACAAAACAGTGGAAAGAGATCGGGGGAGAGGAAAAAGTGGTTATGGCTAGAGGATTGGGAGGCTCGTAGAGCAGATCATGATTGAAGACCTGGCGCGGGTTGAGAAACCCGCGCAGGTATGTAAGTAGAGAGGGGGATCTGGGAAGATCATCAGACAACCGTCTGGCCCAAGAAGATGACAGCAACAAAGGTTGCGACGAGTGAATGGAGAAGATGACGGCTAATGAGTCGTCGGTGGTGATGGTGATGGCGGATGAAGATCCGCTGGTGATAGGGTCCTTCTGGCAAGGACGAGGATAGTTTGGGACCTTGGCAATAGTAATGATATTTTCTAGGATTCCGGAGATCAATGGCGGTCCTTTAAGCTGGGGAGACAAGAACATCCTTTCCAGTGCAACGGAAACGTCCCGTATATCAAACCATTTGTCCCATTCGCATTCTGGGTCTTTGCTCTTGCCTCTTTTGGTGACCCTCGGACATTTTTCGGCTGAATACACAACATGCGACCCCCCATGTGCTTCCTGCGGATAATCCCCCATCTGAATAACGGGCCCTTTGTTGAAGTGGTTTGATAGGGTCCATGTGAGGGGCTTCCAATCCGCCTTGAATGGTCCTTTGAAGCCTAGGCCAAACCTGCAGTTCGGCCTAATCTCCTTTGGTGGTTTCAACCTACCTTGTAGCTGTGCACCCAGACCTTTGCCCTATTGATAGCCGATGTTTCTCATAATCTCCCAACCTTTGGAGTGAAAAGGGAGATATGGTGTTGTTGCCTTGATCGGCTTCTTTGGTGCTAGCGGAATGTGAGATGAATCGCACACGTCCAGCAATGACAATATGGGCCGATGAGACGGCCAAACAGAGGGCAGAGAGGTGTTGATAGCATCCACCGTGTGAAGGACAGGTGTGTTGACTACTTTAATAATTCTTCCATTGTAAGGAAACTTCAAGCACTGATGGTTGGTGGAAGGCACAACATCTATGGCTTCAATGTAAGGGCGACCCAGTATGGCCTTGAATGTGGGGTCCATGTCGAGGACATAGAATTCCGTGGGGACTGACATAGGACCTAGCTCTGCCCTTTGAATAATCATCCCTTGTGGCGGCCTTTTGCTATTGTCATAAGCCGTGACTGTGATTGAAGAAGGTCTTATCTGTTCCTGTTCGACCCCACAGAACTGAAGGGTGCTCATGGAGATCACATTTATGGACGCACCCGTGTCTACAAGACATGGGTTTATGGATACCCCATTAATTTTTATTGAAACACACAATACATATTTCTGAGCTTCCTTGGGAGTGAGCTCGTAGTTATGGAACATGATGGCTGGTTGTGTGTCCGTTGGGGTCAGGATGGCAGAAATCTTTTCTACAGGGAGGTCCTCATTCACCATGACCTTTTGAAGATACTCCATTAAGGCTGCCTGATGGGATGTGGATCTCTGAAGCAGCTCCAGGATGGAGATCCGAGCAGGCGTCTTGTCCAAGTGTTTCAACAAATCATACTGTGTTCCAGGGATAGATCTTTCCGGTTGTTCTCCATCGTCCCTCTCTGGCTGAGACTGCTCAGGATTCTGACTGTTCTGGGGGAAAACGCTGTGGAAAATCCTTCCACTCCAGAGCACCATTGCATGTGGCTTTTGTACCTCTATAGGGGTAGCAGTGGGTTTTAATAGAGGTTTGAGGGGTAGTGGTGGAGGGATAGTTGATGAAGCATGGGTGATGATGGGAGCAGAGATTCTGATGAGGGGTTTGTTAGGTGGAGGCATGGTGTAGGTAGAGGGGATATCGCACGGGTTATGAAGGATAAGGGGTCTGGAAGGTAGAGGTGGAGGCAAAGTGGAAGTGGGTAAGGTTTGGAGCGGGTAATGGTGTTGAGATGGATGGTGGATGATGAGTGGTTTTGAGGGCATTGGCGGTGGTATGGTGGAGACAGGCGGGGTTACGTACGGTGGACGGGTGATAAGGGGCTTAGAAGGCATGGGGGCAAATGCAGTAGAGGTGGATGGTAAAGTGGGGGAGTGAGAGAAAATGAGAGGGTGTAATGAAGGGTGTTGGCTGATAGGTCATTGGGGTGCGAATGAGAGGGCGTGATGGCAGTGGGAATGGTGAAGGCGGTATTAACGCGGGTTGATGAGAGAGAGGTGCTACCCGGGTAAGGCGAGGGGGTTGCATGATGATAGGGTTGGCGGTAGAAAGAATAGAGGTACTCTCTGGAGGCCACACCTGCTCTCTCCCGACTTCCGGGAAGGAGGAGATGGGGTTGACCTGATGATTGTGATGTTGGTGCTCCGGTAATAGATTCTGGATTATGCCCATGTTGGGCTGTTGTGGTTGGGCCTGCTGAGGCTGTTGTTGTTATTGTGGTTGTTGCTGTGGCTACTGTTGTAACTACTGCTGTTGTTGCTAGAATTGTGGCCTAGGAGGAGGTCTCCTAGCATTGCGAGTGGTGACGTATCGCCTCATTTCATCCCAGTCAATCCCGCCTTCATCATTCGTATCGTGGATGTAATCTTTAAACTGAAAGCAGTTGTCCACTGTGTGTCCTGGCTGCCTGTGATAGACGCAGTATCTGGAGGTATCAACATTCGGGGGCCACACGGGCCTTTCCCTGGGTAGGATGAGTGTGTTTGAGGCCATGAGGGCGTTGAAAATATCCGCCAGAGTTTCTAGCAATGGTGGTTAATAGGCTCTCTTGGGACCAATCGGCCTCCTTTGTTGCTGTGGGGGACCGTAATTTCCTGGGGGCGGAACTTGGTTGTACTGAAGTGGTGGTTGTTGTTGCTGGTGTCGAGGTTGTTGCTGGGGTTGAAGTAGTTGAGGCATGTTGTTCTGAGGTGGATCATTTTGGGGTAGAGGACGAGAGGGGAAGGGACCTGGTTGGAAGGGAAGTCAGGGCATTTGTGGAAGCCTTGGGTTGGCTACATAGTTGGCGTTGTTGACTGCACTTACTTGCTCATGTGTTACGACCCCTTCTGTTGCTCCGCCTGTGGCACCAGCGCCTGTCTTTCTGACCACCTTGGGCTTCGGCGGCTCAAACATGTTCATAATGGGGGAGTCTTTTAACTTGGTTTGGATGTACCGAGCTCTTTCATAGAGCTCTTCCATGGTGGTGAGCTTATTCATGGCCAAGACATGCCTAAACTGTGGGGTCGCATTGGATACGATCATCTTTACTTGTTCAGGTTCCGAGAGGGTATCTCTTATTCTTTCTGCTAGAGACCTCCATCTATCAGCATAGCGAACAAAATCCTCGTCGGACTTCATCTTTTCGGCCACTAGGTCGGTAATGGAGAGAGAGGGACCGACCCTATCCCGATACTTTTGCAAGAACCTTCTCTAGACTGTTTCAAAATTCTCGGCCTCGCGGGGCTCCAAAGAATAGAACCACTCTAGTGCAGGACCGTCCAATGACCTCCGAAAGAGGTATGCCAGGGACATCTGGTCGTTTTGCCAATAGGATGACTCATACATGAAATCCTTGAGGTGAATGAAGGGGTTGCTAGTGCCATTGTACCTGCGGTACGTGGGCATTTCGGAGGGAGGAAGATGGATGACCGGAAGGATTGGTAAAGCAACCTCCGGGGTGGATTTCACGTCCACCATTTTCTTCAAATTCTGAAACTGTTCATCCATCCTATTGAACCTATTGAGGAGCGATTGGGTGAGCTCCTCGGGCAGTGAAGGTGGCACTTGCCACTGGGGAGGAAAATGTCTCCCGGAGACTTGAGGGGGAAACCCTGAATGAGAGGGAGCTGCCGAGCCGCCGATAGTTGGCCCCGGCTGAAGCGGTATGTGGGGAACAACAGGGGTTTGAGATTGTGAAGGGAACTGGAACGAGGGTGGTTGTTGGCTCGCTTGCCCTTGAAGCGAGGGAGATTGGATGGCTTGTGCCAACGAAGGAGATGGAATGGCCCGCACCAATTCTTGGAGAGGTGCGATGGCCGGAGTTGATTCCTGGGGAGTGGGGGAAACAGATTTCCCCTTCAGAATGGCCTGGAAGGCCCGGAGCTGCTCAGAGGTAAGCTCCGTGTTGGAGAGGACACCTAGCAAAGAGGAGATGTCCTGTGGCGGGGATGTGTCCCCTGTGGTAACCTGCACCTCACGTGAGGGTTCATGGGAAGGACCCGCGTCCATAGCATGGACTCGCGGCTCGACTGACTCACCACGACCAGGGTGGTTCTCCTCAAAAGACTCGTGAGCCATGCTCACAGTTTTCTCGGAACGCAAAAACATATACTAGCAAGCAAATAGCAGAGATTATCAAACAAGTGGATGCCTTTACGCCCCTTTTTTTGTGTTTTGATTTTGATGATTTTTTTTATGTTTTTAACCAGATCCGAAGTTCACACAAAATAGGGACCCTAGTTTGTTTTTGTTTTCACCACCGTGTCAGCTAGGGGCTCTCGTCTCACCACGAATGGGTCGACTAACTCCGGGGAACTTCAATGGTACAACCGGCCCAGTGAACAAAGAGGAGATTCTTCGATGTCGGGGACTTACGGAGTTCCCGGTGGAGGAGATTTTAGTCCGTCGAGAGGAATTCCCAAACGGAGAGTCCTTCCTTCACCGAGAGAGGGTGATCCTTAGAAAAGAGTAAAAAAAGGAAAGAAAAGGGGGTAAATGCATGAAATGCGATGCTGGATAAAAGATATGTAACACACAGATGGAGCAGAAATAAGCACACAAATATAACAGATGTATAGTAGTGATATAGCAAGAATATAACAACAATAAACAGATAGAGGAAGATATAGCCGTTCTACTTTCCAAGACAACACAGACTTTAAAAAGACAAAAGATGGGACTAAGGGGCGTGCACGTGGTGCACTAAGGGGATGACACAGTGCACGCAGGCGTAATAAGAAGGGGGACACACGAGGGTGCCAAGTGGAGGGAGCACACGTGGGTGCCGAGTGGAGGGGCACACGTGGGTGTCGAGATAACGCAGACCTCGAAGTAATCACAAAGGACCGGGGGAGTGCAGGTGGTGCACGAGGGAAATGATGTAGCGCACGTGGGCGCAATAGGGAGGGGCACACGCTGGTGTCGAAAGAAGGGAGGCACACGTGGGTGCCGAGAGTTCAAAGGTAACCCAAAAAAGCAAAAAGAATGTCCCATCGTGATCGCCAATCTGTGGAAGCCGAGGAATCCACTCACGGAGAAGAAAATGAACTAAACTACGGACTATCAAGCGACTAAAAATTAAGAAGGATTATGAAACGTGCCAATATGAGGAAAGAGCATACGTAGGAAAAGGGGTGTGATCGCCAGAGGGGTTACCTCAAAGAAACGAAATGATCGCGTGTACCTTGTATTGAGCGCGGAGATTGTGACTCCTTGAGAGCGGGAAATGGCAGGTTGCTTCTTCCTCCCCCTTCGGCCGGCCGAACGAGAGGGCTTTCCTCAGGTACCCTTGCAAAACAACGACAAACAAGTAACGGGTGGATCAGAAAGACGAAGGTGTAGTATTCAAATTCTAACGACGCAAGTAACGAAATGATGGCAAGACACACACCTGGTTGGTGTTGTCTTTAAAACCCCTATCGGACACGAGTAGGAGGAAAATGCTTATGATGAATGGCAATTATTCCGACGTAGAAACGGGAAGAGACTCCCTCATAAAAGAGGGGGGGGGGGTAGAGGATATGATATGATGAATGCAAGATAACTAGAAAAGAAGAGGAGAGAATGGCTTATTGGATGGTCGATGGCGAGATCCGGCGGAGCTTCGGCAGCGTAGGGACGACGAGGTAGCGCGGCAGGCGAAGGCGGCCTCTCTCCTGCGAGCACAGGCACCCGAGGATCCGGTAGGACCTCCCCTACAAAACACCCACGGGTTAGGAATAGAATCCGGCAGCCTCTCGGCGCTCTTTTTTGACCCCCTGAACTGAGGGGGGTAGGCCTCTATTTATAGAGGTCGGGAGGATGGGGGCGTCCAGAGGCCTGGACGCCTCCATAACTTGGATTTTCTTCAAACGACAGGCTGAGCGACGGTCAGTCGATGGTCGGGGGTCGCCCGTGAGCTGTTTGATGGAGGAGTCTAGGGGCCTGGACGCCTCCATAACCTGGATTTTCTTCAAACGACAGACAGAGCAACGGTCAGTCGATGTCCGGGGGTCACCCATGAGCTGGTTGATGGAGGCGTCCAGGGGCCTGGACGCTTCCATAACTTGGATTTTATTCAAACGATAGGCTGAGCAACGGTCAGTCGATGGCCCGGGGTCGCCCGTGAGCTGGTTGATGGAAGCGTCCAGGGGCCTAGACGCTTCCAAAACTTGGATTTTATTCAAACGACAGGCTGAGCAACGGTCAATCGATGGCCGGGGGTCGCCCGTGAGCTGGTTGATGGAGGCGTCTAGGGGCCTGGACGCTTCCATAACTTGGATTTTATTCAAACGACAGGCTGAGCAACGGTCAGTCGATGGCCCGGGGTCGCCCGTGAGCTGGTTGATGGAGGCGTCCAGGGGCCTGAACGCTTCCATAACTTGGATTTTATTCAAACGACAGGCTGAGCAACGGTCAATAGATGGCCCGGGGTCGCCCGCTCGTGAGCTGGTTGATGGAGGCGTCCAGGGGCCTGGACGCTTCCATAACATTATATATATTTTTTGTTCAATCTTATATATATATATATATATATATATATATATATATTTGTCATTATTTTGTATTGATGGAGGCGTCCAGGAGCCTGGACGCCTCCATGATGACCCATGGATTCCCCCGAAAAGGGCGTCGGCAGTCGTCCGTTAGGCATTTTCCTGGTCCCAGCAACTTCTGATGCATGCGATTGATGTTGATGCCATTCGAATGCCGCATGATTTCCACAACAAGGCGGTTTCCGGATGCCGAAAGAGCGTTACACTACTCGCCCAGAAGACGAGAGAAGACTCAAAGATAGGAAACACTCAAGTGATTCAAAATGTGGAAGCCGCTGCGGGGCGTCGCGTGGTAATATGAGATTTTCTCAGGGGGCGTGTCTACATCCGCTGGTCAGCCTAGAGGCTTATGTGTTGCATCCCTACAGTTTTGATGATGTCTCACACTATAAATCAATTTGTTTTATCGCAGTCTTGCAATAAAGGTCCATGCATTCTCCTATTCATATGCATTCAATAGATCAGTGCATACTTTTCTCTAGACGTAGTATGTCCTTGCCTCGGTGCAAGTTTCTTTCTATAAGCGCAACACTTGTGTTCGACTCAGAAGAGCTCGGTGCATCTCGCATAATGTCCGTGCATAGTATGCCGTGGTGCATTTCTTTGTTTCTAAGCATGAAGAAGGTCTGTGGTTGCTGCATGATTTAGGTCCGTGCATTGTTTGACACTCATCTTTTTGCTTAATGAATATTAAGTCAGTGAATGCATTGTCTCGTTCATAGGCTTGTTCGGTGTAAGTTTTTCCAAGTTCTGCATTTCTCGCATAAAGAGCTTGCCTCAGTGCAAGTCCTTGTTTATGCACAGGTTCTGTCATTCATATTCTGTCTTAGTGCATCTCACTAAGTTGTGTGCACCAAGGTCGGTGCATATCGTGTCCCTGCATCTCACCTCTCGAGGTCAGTGCAATATCTGGGTCGATGCAATTCTTGTCTAGAATGCATTGTTTAGTCTGCTCATTCCTTTCTCAGTGTAAATCAAACTCGGTGCAAGTCTGTCTTTCATCTCTCTTCGTTCTGCGCATTTCTCTCTGCCATCTCGGTGCAACTCTTGCTTGGACTACATATTTCAACTCGGTGCATTCTTTCTCTTTCTGAATAACATGAAGTCGGTGCATACTTTGCTTGAGATAAAAACATGAACAGTGCATAGCCAAGTCTATACAAATCCCTACAGCAACGAGGTCAGTGCAGTTCTTGTTCACCTTGTAGTAAGTCATTGCATTGTTTGACTTGGAAACTCCTACTTAATGCAGTTTATGCTTACTCACTCGCTACGTCGGTACAACTTGTGCTAAGTGTGTGACAAAATGTTTATTCCTTTTCTGACAGTTTGTCTGTGCATTCACCAGATGGATGGCACGTGATCCGAGGAAGATGGAGGTCCAGAACATTCTGACACGTGCCCCAACCTTTCAGGCGGGAAACGTGGTATCCACACGCCTAAGTTTCTGGAATAGTTATATATATATACCGCGGAAAAGGGTTCGAGAAGAGATGATGGAATAGTGAAAAATGATAGAAGAGAGAGAGCAGTGTGTGCATCAAGAGATAAAACCAAAGAAAAATCACTCCATCAAGAGCTGAGAGAAGAGTCTGAGAGCTGTCTGTGAATCTGAAGATCGGCTTCTACGGATGCTTCATTGTTTTGTCTTAGAGATAATTGTTTTCCATTGATATTTTATTTTCGAGTTTCCTTCGCTTTCAATTCCATTGTGTTACCCTCCAAGCTTGCTCGGAGGAAGGGAGAAGTTCTCCGGTTTCCCTCCATTGTTCTTGGAGGAAGAGAGGTTTGATCCTCTAGGTTTGTGAGTTGCTTGGAAGCAATTTCACAGGGTTCCCTTTGCTGCGTGCAAAGGAAGGGAGATTTGTTCTCCAGTGCTTCTTCTGGTTGATCAGAAGATTGAGGAGGGTGTTCCTCAGGGCAAGCTATTTGGCAGCGGTTGTCGCAGACTGAGTCTGCTGTGTGCGGTTGATCATTGCAAGAAAACCTTACTCTTCTGAGTGAGGGGTGGACGTAGATTGCGGGTAGCAATCGAACCACCTAAAAACACTATGTCTCTCTTGTGGATTTGCCTGTCTACTTTGTGTATGCTCTCCATCTACTTGATATATTGCTCCATCGTGTATTTCTTTCTACATCTCTATCCATTGTCCAGATATTTCTTTTACCTTTCTTCGAGGTTGCATCACTGATGTTTGAGGGGTTGAGCAATTGTTATTGAGCTTATCGAATTTGGGAGTGATCTATTCATCCCCCCTCTTCTATCTCACTTTCCGTTGTGCGTATCAATTGGTATCAGAGCAGGTTTCACTATGTGGTCCAATGGCCAAGGTCACCCTGGATCTAATGCTCCTCAGAGCTTCAAGGCTGAGGGACAATCCATCAGTCGCCCTCCGTTCTTCGATGGTAACAATTACCTTTTCTGGAAAAATAGGATGGAGGTTTTCATTAGAGCGCAGGGCCACAAACTTTGGAGGGTGATCACCATAGGGCCATATGATCTGCCACCGAATGAAGATGTGTGGACAGATGATCAAGTCAAGCTTTCGTCACTCAATTGGACGGCCCTGAACATCATCAAATGTGCAGTTCATCCAGACGAATACGCTCGCATCTCAGCATGCAAAACGGCCAAGAAAATGTGGGATGAGTTGGAGTTAATCTACGAAGGTACATCCCAAGTGAAAGCAACAAAGGTAAATCTCCTCACCTCTGAATATGAGCTGTTTAAGATGAAATCGGAGGAGACCATAACTGAGATGTATGCCAGACTGTCATTGATTACGAACAGTCTTAAGTGATTTGGGAAAGAGATATCTGAGGGATATATAGTCAGGAAAATACTTAGATCTCTAACCCCTACATGGCACACTAAGGCAACTGTGATAGAGGAGTCTAGGGATCTGTCAAAAATGACAGTCACCGAACTTATAGGATACATAATGACGTATGAGATGAATTTCAAGAGGAATGGTGAGGGAAGTGACAAGAAGGGAAAGAATATTACCCTCAAGGTGTCCCGCAGCAAAGGCAGTAGCACTAGTGGGAGTAGTAGTTGGGAGTCTGACGGGCTGTCAGATCTCGACCAGGAGGAGCAAGCAATGCTCACTCGTCAATTCAGAAAATTCTTGAGAACTAAGAAGAAGACCTTTAAAAGAAAGAGGTCATATCCCTCTGGTAAGAACTTTGATTCTAGCAATGATAAGAATAGGAATGCCAAGAAAATCACATGCTTTCATTATAGGAAACCTGGACACATGAAAGGGGATTGCCCTGATCTTCAGAAGAAGGGTCCCAACTTTCAAAAGAAGAGCTCCAAGGTGCAGAAGAAGAAACCACAAGCAATGGTCTGCTTGTGGAGCGATGAGAAAGAAGATCCAGAAGCCAACTCCTCTGAGGAGGACGAAGAAGGAATCTGCCTGATGGCAAATAGCAATGAGGAGGTAACAAACCTTTTCGAGAACTTTTCTATTGATGATTGGGAAGATGCATATGCTGAATTGTTAGATAAGTTCAATTCATTGAGTAAAGAGCATAGGGTTATGAAAATAAAACCCAATGCTAATTTTGAAGAACAAACTCAAATCAGTAAGGAAAATTAAAAATTGAAGGAACAATTAGAAGAAATGACTACTCTGAAGAAGGAAAATGAAAAGTACAAATCAGAGAACCAGGAAGTTCACATACAGCTCAACGAACTCAAGATAAAATTTGAAGAAAGTCTGAATGGAAACAACGTGATCACTGAGAAATATGAAGCTGTTAAGGAAGTAAACACAAGACTTCTAAAAAATTGTGAGTCTATGCAAAGAGAGTTGGAAGACAAACAAAAAATCTTAGAAAAATTTGTTCAAGGGAAAACAAATCTGGACTCTATACTAGGAACAAGGGTAAATTTTAACAAAGAGGGTTTAGGCTTTAACCCGACAAATAAGAGACCCTTTCAGTTCAAGACCACTACCTTCTGCCCCGAGAAGAGAAAAGATAAGCTGGACACACCATCCAGCTCAAACAGTAATCAAAATATTCAGCATCCAAAGGAGAAAACAATAAACCATGCTAAACAATATCTTTAAACAGGGAAGAACTTCACTAAGCCCATTCACCAGAACAGAAATGGTAGCTGGACCAGGCAAATATATCAGAATAGAAGCTGGAATTACTATAAAACAATGGGCCCGAACAGAAGTCACTGGGGAAATAACATACACCCTCAAAGATTCGGTAATCAACATACATACAAAAGATACCCCAAGCATGAAAGGTCTAATAACTAGAATAAATTCCATTTCTCCAGACCAGCTGGACATAATTCTGGTCACAATTTCAATAGACCTGAAAATAAGATCCAAGAGAAAAACAAGCTAAAACAACTTTGGATTCCCAAACACCTGCTTAAAGATTTAAATGATGTCTTTGGACCCAACTTATCTTGGGTTCCAAACCACCTTGCTTGATTTCTCTTGTATAGGTTTACCTGGCAACTGAGAACAACAAATGGTACCTTGATAGTGGCTGCTCCAGGCACATGACAGGAGACCGATCCAAGTTCAGCAAGCTAGAAATGAAGGTAGCACGGTTGGTAAGTCCTCCACTAACTCAATTAAGAAGTTTTTACTTGTGGAAGGTCTTCAACACAATCTGATTAGCATCAGTCAATTATGCGACAAGGGTCACAGAGTTGTGTTTGATAATAACTCATGCAAAATCTTCGAAATAAATTCGGATCTTGTTAAATTTGTAGCCAACAGGACCAATAATGTCTACATGGTAGACTTAGATGTTGAGTCTGAATCCAACCTCTGTTTATCCGCTAATTCTGAAAATAATACTTTTGATTGGCATAGACGTTTAGGCCATGCTAGTTTTTCTACTTTGAATAAATTGATCAAGCATGATTTAGTTAGAGGCTTGCCTAAAATCAAGTTTAATTCAATCTCAAAAATCTGTGATGCCTGTGCTCTAGGCAAGCAAACTCGCAAGTCATTTAAGCTCCGGTCTGAGTCTTTATCAACCAAACCTATGGAACTCTTACATATGGACCTTTTTGGTCCAACTAGAACTTTGAGCTTGAATGGGAAAAGGTTTGGGTTCGTCATTGTAGATGATTTCTCTAGGTTTTCATGGCTATTTTTCTTAGCAAATAAAAATGATGCATTTCAGAAGTTTGAACATTTCTTCAATAAAATCAAACAAGGAGGTTCTCAATATATTTCAATAATTCAAACTGACAATGGAGGTGAGTTTGAGAATTCTTTATTTTCTGACTTCTGCAATAAAGAGGGACTGACTCACAAATTTTCTTCTCCCAGGACTCCAGAGCAGAACAAAATTGTTGAGAGAAGAAATCAGACAATCATCGAAATGGCCAAAACTATGCTGGTCGAAAGTCAGCATCCCAGGAGATTTTGGGCAGAGGCAGCCAACACAGCCTGTTATACAATTAACCGAGCAATGGTAAGACATGTCCATAAGAAAACTCCCTATGAACTCTTTAAAGGTAAAAGGCCAAATGTCTCATACTTCAAAACTTTTGGTTCAAAATGTTTCATCCAAAATAATAATAAAAGGGAACTAGATAAATTTGATGCTAGAAGTACTCCAAGAATCTTTCTGGGATACTCTGAAACAACTAGGGCCTATAGGGTTTTCAATGTAACAGACCAAACTGTAAAGGAAACTCCTCATGTGATAATTGGTGAATCAACAGATGCTAACAACCTTGATGATGCTGACATGTCTTCAAAGCATGATGGAGAATTTCTTGAGGAGAAATTGAAGGATGAAAATGAACAACCCGAAGGACAAACCGATCAGAATCAAGTAAGCTCAACCGAACCAGGTGAGTCCTCAACCAATGTTAGATTCTTGAAAGACCACCCTGAGAATAATATCATAGGAGATTTAAGGGATCCCCCTAGGACCAGGTCTCATTTCAAAAATGTTCAAAATCAAGATTTAATTGCTTTAGTTTTTCAAATTGAACCAAAATCAGTCGATGAAGCCTTAAACGATGCATCTTGGGTCAATGCCATGTCTGAAGAGTTTGGTCAGTTTGATAGAAACAATGTCTGGGAACTTGTTCCAAGACCTGAGAATACTAATGTTATAGGAACCAAATGGGTGTTCAAGAATAAAATGAATGAAGATGGAATTATTTCTAGAAATAAATCCAGACTAGTAGCCAAGGGCTACTGTCAGGAATTTGGAGTTGACTTCGATGAGTCCTACGCACCTGTTGCTAGGATGGAAGCTATAAGAATATTGTTAGCATTTGCATGCTCCAAAAATATAAAACTCCAATAAATGGATGTTAAGAGTGCGTTCTTAAATGGAATTATCAAGGAAGAAATTTTTGTTGAACAACCCCCCGGTTTTCAATTCTCCACTAAACCTGACCAAGTTTTTAGATTGAACAAAGCTTTGTATGGTTTAAAGCAGGCCCCTCGAGCCTGGTATGAGAGATTAACGGAATTTCTGATCATCAAGGGCTACCAAAGAGGTAAGGTAGATCAAACTCTCTTTATAAAAAGCTTTAAAGAATATCTCATCATAGTTCAGGTATACGTAGATGACATTGTCTTCGGCTCAACAAGTACTGGTCTATGTGATGAATTTTTAAAATTGATGTCAGCAGAATTTGAAATGAGTTTGGTAGGCAAACTGAAGTATTTTCTTGGACTGCAGATACAACAGTTGGAGGAAGGATGCTTCATCAACCAGACCAAGTATACATTGGACGTTCTCAATAGGTTTGGCATGACCAACTTGAAGCACATTACTACACCAATGGGTACCAGTACCTCATTGGATGCAGATGAGACAGGTAAAGAAGTAGATGCCAAGCTCTACCGAGGTATGATTGGATCTCTACTCTATTTGTCAGTGTAGGAATGTGTGCAAGGTATCAATCTAGACCCACTGAATTGCATCTTGCTGCAGTAAAAAGAATTTTTAGATATCTGTCTACTACACACACCCTTGGTTTATGGTTTCTTGCATCACACACTCTAGATTTAATTGCATACACAGATGCAGATTATGCCGGGTGTAAACTATATAGAAAAAGCACTAGTGGTCATTGTGAATTTATAGGTGGGTGTTTAGTATCTTGGGGTTCCAAGAAACAACATTCAGTGGCCCTCTCCACTGCAGAGGCTGAGTACGTGGCTGTAGGGAGTTGTGGTACACAAGTCATTTGGATTAAACACCAGCTTCAGGACTATCAAGTAGACCTGGGGTGCACACCCATTTACTATGATAATACTAGTGCCATCAATCTAGCCAAGAATCCTGTCTTGCATTCACGCACCAAACACATAGAAATAAGACATCATTTCATAAGAGATGAGGTTTCTAAGAACACCTTTGAACTGATTCATGTAGGCACTGCTAATCAAATTACCGATATCTTCACCAAGCCTCTAGACAATGACAAATTCACCACGTTAAGGAGGGAATTAAGCTTATTTAAATTATCTTAATTTCTAATCTCCTGATATTTTTTTTGGGAAGAGGTTGTGTGAAAAGCTTGTCCTAACCGTGAGGGGGAGTTCTCAGTGTGTGGTGATTAGTTTCTTTATGTGCATCGATTGAGGGGGAGCTGGGCAGTTAGTGAATTTTGACTGATTCAAAAGTTTGACCAGATGTGTGTCATTGCTGGTTCTGATGATTGAATGAGTGCGGTTCTCTCTCAGACAGTAGAATCTCATCCATCTCTTAAGTCTATAAGTTTGTGTAACTAAAGTCCCGCTAGAATCTTTTCTCTAGTAAACTATCAGAGACTTGAATTAATTGTCCGAAGTATATCTTCCTACATTGTTCATGATTTTGGTTCAGGCTAAAACTTGTATGTCTTGATATCTGTCCAGAACAACTTGAAATATAGACTTCAAGATTCATTTCAAAGAAACAGTTCTTCTGGTATTGTCTTCAATCACTTCATCTCCACAATATAAGGGATCAACTAAATTGAACAAAGGTCTATGGTGTGATCACTGAGAAACTGGGAGCTTCATCAATGAAATGAAGTCTTTCCTATGTCATGAGGTGTCAAATTCAAAAAAAAAATTGCAAAATAAACTGAATGTTTCTGACCATCACAGAGCAATGGTGACCAGGTGGTGAGTAACTGGGGACTCTGGCCTCTGATCAAGGTGTTTCCTCACATAAAAAGTCACAGTTACTAACTCTGTTCTCTAAAAAGGAGAGGTAATGAGGTTCTCACATTGAGTAACTGGGGATTCTGGCCTCTATTCAAGGTGTCTCCCTAATGTCAAAGATGTGATTTACCAACTTACTTAATAGTCAATATCTTGAAAATCTCTATAATATCCTTTATATTTGTGCAAATTACTGAAATGCTTGTCGTCAATACCTTAAGCACACCTTCTCTGCTTTTGTCTCTGTTGTCTACTTCGTAGAGTTGTTTGATCAGCTATGTCTTGTCATACTTGATCATTCATGCTCTACATCATATACCCTTTATGTGGATAAACTTCCCTATCATTCTAATTCTCTTTTGCTTACTAGAGTTAAAGAATCTTTTCTTGAGTTTAGTGCCTCACTTATTCTCTTAAGATATGCTCATGAGTCTTTCTACACTGCGAAGCCACTGTACTTCTTCCTCATGTCTCCAACAACTGCATATATCTTTCATTTCCTTTTGATGATGTCAAAGGGGGAGACAGGTCATCAGAGAGGTTCAGGCGGTAAGAGGTCATCTGAGAGGTTCAGGGCATCTGAGGCATCTGAGAGCGAGTTGTAGGGGAGTGGATTTGTAGAAGAAGGTCAGAAGATGCTGTCTCTGGGAGAGGCTTTCTGGCTTGTCAATAATATCATTTTGGTTTGCTCTTGATTATTTTTGATCTCATTTTAATGCCGTGACATTGCTTGATTCATAGTGTTGCCATCATCAAAAAGGGGGAGATCATTGCATCCCTACAGTTTTGATGATGTCTCACACTATAAATCAATTTATTTTATCGCACTCTTGCAATAAAGGTCCATGCATTCTCCTGTTCATATGCATTCAATAGATCAGTGCATGCTTTTCTCTAGACGTAGTATGTCCTTGTCTCGGTGCAAGTTTCTGTCTATAAGCTCAACACTTGTGTTCGACTGAGAAGAGCTCGGTGCATCTCGCATAATGTCCGTGCATAGTATGCCGTGGTGCATTTCTATGTTTCTAAGCATGAATAAGGTTTGTGCTTGTTGCATGATTTAGGTTCGTGCATTGTTTGACACTCGTCTTTTTGCTTAATGAATATTAAGTCAGTGAATGCATTGTCTCATTTATAAGCTTGTTCGATGCAAGTTTTTCCAAGTTATGCATTTCTCGCATAAAGAGCTTACCTCAGTGCAACTCCTTGATCATGCACAGGTTTTGTCATTCATATTGTGTCTCAGTGCATCTCACTAAGTCGTGTGCACCAAGGTCCGTGCATATCGTGTCCCTACATCTCACCTCTCGAGGTCGGTGCAATATCTGGGTCGGTGCAATTCTTGTCTAGAATGCATTGTTTAGTCTGCTCAGTCCTTTCTCAGTGCAAATCCAACTCGGTGCAAGTCTGTCTTGCATCTATCTTCATTCTGCGCATTTCTCTCTGCCATCTCGGTGCAACTCTTGCTTGGACTGCATATTTCGACTCGGTGCATTCTTTCTCTTTCTGAATAACATAAAGTCAGTGCATACTTTGCTTGAGATAAAAACATGAACAGTGCATAGCCAAGTCTATACAAATCCCTACAGCAACGAGGTCGGTGCAGTTCTTGTTCACCTTGTAGTAAGTCAGTGCATTGTTTGACTTGGAAACTCCTGCTCAATGCAGTTTATGCTTACTCACTCGCTACGTCGGTACAACTTGTGCTCAGTGTGTGACAAAATGTTTATTCCTTTTCTGACAGTTTGTCTGTGCATTAACCAGATGGATGGCACGTGATCCGAGGAAGATGGAGGTCCAGAACATTCCGACACGTGCCCCAACCTTTCAGGCGAGAAACGTGGTATCCACAGGCCTATGTTTCTGGAACAGTTATATATATACTGAGGAAAAGGGTTCGAGAAGAGATGATAAAATAGTGAAAAAGGAGAGAAGAGAGAGAGCAGTGTGTGGATCAAGAGAGAAAACCAGAGAAAAACCACTCCATCAAGAGCAGAGAGAAGAGTCTGAGAGAGAGAGAGAGAGAGAGCTGTCTGTGAATCTGAAGATCTGCTTCTACGGAAGCTACATTATTTTGTCTTAGAGATAATTATTTTCCATTGATCTTTTATTTTCAAGTTTCCTTCGCTTTCAATTCCATATTGTTACCCACCAAGCTTGCTCGGAGGAAGGGAGAAGTTCTCCGATTTCCCTCCATTGTTCTTGGAGGAAGAGAGGTTTGATCCTCTAGGTTTGTGAGTTACTTGGAAGCAATTTCACATGGTTCCCTTTGCTGCGTGCAAAGGAACGGAGATTTGTTCTCTAGTGCTTCTTCTGGTTGATCAGAAGACTGAGGAGGGTGTTCCTCAGGGCAAGCTGTTTGGCAGCGGTTGTCGCAGACTGAGTCTGCTGTGTGCGGTTGATCATTGCAAGGAAACCTTACTCTTCTGAGTGAGGGGTGGACGTAGATTACGGGTAGTAATCGAACCACCTAAAAACTCTCTGTCTCTCTTGTGGATTTGCATGTCTACTTTGTGTTTGCTCTCCATCTACTTGATATATTGCTCCATCACGTATTTCTTTCTAGATCTCAATCCATTGTCAAGATATTTCTTTTACTTTTCTTTGAGGTTTCATCACTGCTGTTTGAGCGGTTGAGCAATTGTTACTGAGCTTATCGAATTTGGGAGTGATCTATTCATCCCCCCCCCCCCTTCTATCTCACTTTCCGCTCTGCGTATCAATATGGGTCGACCAAACATGACTAGTTCAAAGATAGAATAAGGATAATCGACCTGATGGGGGCATCTCTCACCCTTCATATTTACCGGTTGTTCACCAGCATGGTTCCATTATGTCCGTCACATTTTTCTGATTCAGTTCATGTAATTTTCATATTTTCTTTGAGTCATAATTATGTAATTTTCATTTTATTTGAGTCATGTCCCTAGGTCTTGCATTTATTTTCCTAAGTTTGAGTGTCATTAGATTGTTTAGTGTGCTATTGGGCCCAATTCATTGGGCTTGGCCCATGAGCCCCCCCTACCCCTTCGGTTATTTGTTATTAAGTCTTTTGTCAGGGTCTTATTGTAAAATGTGGGTTTCCTATATATAGGGCCCCATTTCCTTCATTTGAAGGGAATGAATCAATCAATGAAAAATTGTCATTTTGTGAGTTTTATCTTTATTTTTATGGTGGAGTGAATCCATTAGTGAGGTGAGAAGCCTTAGGGAGAGAATCCCACCCTTCCCTCTCTTAATCTCTCTTTTTCACTCCACTTTCTCTCTCCTCCACACCCAATTTCGAAAATTTTCTCTCTCCTCCCTTCCCAACCACCACTCTCCCACCTACCCCCATTAAAGGCCACTCCCCTTCCCCACACATCCCATTACTCCACCCCCTAGTCCCAAGGGAGCATCCCCAATCACTAAGCCACCCTCCAACCACCTCATCCCTTTCCCAAGCACCCTTCCCTCTCCCCCATGCAACCCTCCACTTCCCTAGACCATTTGAACTCAAAAATCCCCTTCCCTCCATAGCCCTAGGGCGCCCAAGACCCCTCCCCTTTGGTTAGGGTCGCCCCCCTCTCATCCTCTCCATCTTCCCTTGTTCACCTCAATCACCCCAGCTTCTACCATCTAGAGTAAGAGGACATGCAGAAGACCTAAAGCTTGCAGCAGCGACCCCGACCTCCTTCGGACGTTCCTGGAAGCCCAAGAGTAGTCCATAGAAGCGGCTGCCTGTCCTCTTCGCAACGGCAGTGGTCTCGTCCCCTTCTGAGCTCCGAGCTGACCGGGAGATCCGTTCTCCCACAATTGCGCAGAGCTGCCCCTGCTGAGTACCAGAACCGGATTAGAAGCTCTGCCACGACGAACCTCGGAGGAATCAGCCCACGAGCTCTTCTACAATGTTCTTCTTCTTCCTGTCTACTTTCAAATCAAGAAGCGGAATTCTGTTTGGCATCCTGTGGCAGGAGTTATCATTTTCTCCCTCAGCTTCATCGTCTTGCTACCCACAGTCTGCATCAACCAGTCATCAGTGTTCAGAGATCCTTGGTCTTCTCCGGCATTGGCTGGCCTCCCCGTTAGTTTTTATGTGAAGAGAACTTGTCCACGATTCCAACGACTCCAACGGTGCTCGATTCCGAGTTTGGGAGCTATCAGGGCATCCTCTGCAACCAGCTGTTGGAAACCAGGAGCTAGCTCTGCAGAGATCCTGATCCGGAGAGAAAGCTTCACCACGGCAAACCCCCAAGGAATTAGGCCACGAGCTCTTCTACAAAGTTCTTATTCTTCCTGTCTACTTTCAGAATCAAGAAGCGGAACTCCGTTTGGCATCCCGTGGAAGGAGTTATCCTTTTTTTCCTCAGTTACATGGTCCTGCTGCCCACAGTCTGCATCGACCAGTCACCATTCTTCTGCGTCCCCTGATCTTCTCCGACATTGGTTGGCTTCCCCGTCCATTTTGCTGCATAGAAGACTCATCCACGGTTCCAGAGACTCTGACGGTGCTTGATTCCAAGTCCGGGAGCTGTCGGGGCACCCTCTGCAACCTACTGCTAGAAATCAGAAGCTGCCAGTCTGAGGGTCTGCCTCCCTGTTCGGGCCTTCATCCAGATCAGCCTCGACACCAGAAGAATTCAGAAAAAAATGGACGACTTTCCTGGCCTCCTACGAAGCTTTTCCAGGTGGTTTCGTCCCCAACAAAAATCGGTAGCAGTCGCAGCAGTCGGTTCTCCACTCGGCTGTCAGCACCCACAGAACGCGGGCAGAATCGGCAATCTCCATCTTCGGTGTTCCTTGCTCATTTTCCCCTCCCCGCTTGGCCGGCTGAAGGCCCCTCCCTGCGTGGAGGTAATTTTGGTTGTAATATTCATTAACCCCCACCCCAAGATCCCCCTCCTGCGAGAGGTGTAGTGTTGTAACTTCTCTTGGGCAGGTCAAGCTTCCCCGGCGCGGCGTGTGGGGAACACACGCTTCCCCGCTCGCCCACGTCTCCGACTCGGGGCCGGTGTCCTCACACCGGTCAGGTATATGCTGAACCCTCCCTGGATATTTGTGTTTTCTTAGTATCATTTCTAAGTTCAGCCGGCGAGGAAGAGAGTGCCCGGTCCCATGATTCCCGATCACGAGTGGCCACCGCGGTTTGAGTGAGGAGAGATCCCCGTACCCTCAAGGCACGGCGTCCGCCCCACTGATGTGGGTGCTCCAATCCAAGGGAGGGGAACTCATTGGTCAAGTCATCACCCTAAGCAGCGTGGTTTAGGCTCTCGAATCCACCCTACCATCACTTAGTCACCACGGGGAAAGGGTTGTGCTGTGATATCGGTCCGCCAACATCGAGTCCGCTAATTTGTAAGTGGGCTTGCAAGTCTAGGTCCGAGGTTCATTTGGTTGATACCATTGCACCCTTAGGTCGTGTCACATCACGACCAATCAAGATAGGGCATTTTGCCAGAATTGCATGGTTCATATTGGGCCGTCCCGAGGGTTACACGGTCCAGTTCTGGCCACGTAATAACTCGGATAGTCCAATGTGATTCGTGGCTCAAACTAGGGTAATCCAAGCGATTCAATCGAGTCAACAGGTGCAGGACTTGTGGTACAACCTACCCGCGTCCTAGTGGGAATTCCAGGCTCGCGGAGGCTTACGGAGGCCTCATAATGGAGGTTCTAGTCCGATGGAAGGAATATCCAGTGGAGAGTTCCAACCATTATAAGAAATGAAGGATAGAAAGCATCGGAAAATGAGTGTATGGTGGTCAATCAATTCCACCAGAGTAGAATGACAGTCAATCAACCCTAGTATCATTATTTCATTTTCAGTAGAACATGTTTAAGATTAACTTTATTGGAATGGTGAATCAAGGTCGTGATGAGAATAATCAAGCAAGAAAATTATAATTTTTTAACTTTCATAAGTTCCAATTTATAAACATGTTGCTATCCTACCATTAGCACTATTCAACTAAGATAATTCATGCTGGGACAATGATAAAGCAGTTCTGCGTGACAGAACGGTCAGTTTAAAACCTTCCAATGGCCTCGACGGTCGAACGACAGGCCATTCAGGCCCTACAGGTCCGGAGGCCTAGTAGGATCTGGACGGTCTGTAGTGTGCCGCTGGGGTCTATGCGCGGTCTGAACCTTCCCGCCGTCAAATAGAACGGTTAGGGTTTGGCCGTTCGGTTCATGAAACAATCCGAAGTACAAAACACATGAACGGTTAAACACCAGCCGTCTCTTTAGACTGCGCGGTCTATCGAGGGGCCGTTCTATATGGAGTGGTTCCTGTCGAACCGCTCTAAGGTCACCCTGCTCGACTCTGGTGAGCTCGGCTAGGGTTAGCAAAAATGACTAAATACTCCTCATGTACAGCATGAAAATTGGGAAAACACCCATCAATAGAATGAGAACAAGAAGATGTAAAAGATGGCATGATCAATTTAAGATTTAGGCCTGCTAATCCCTACATTAATCGAGGTTAAACAAGGAAACCCTAGATGACATGCTCTTACTAATTCGATTACTATGAGTAAGATACCTAACCAAAATTAGGGCTTTTTTAGATCCTTGGAAAGAGGACAGATAGACGATTCTAACAGTATATTAAATGTTAGATTTGGTCTACTATCACTTACCTTAAAGAAGGAAGAAGGGGAAGAAGATCATCGATCGCGCCCGGAACACCTCTCCGATAATCACCGAAATTCGCCCTCGTTCGCGCTCCTTGTCGGCCGCCACAGCATCCAATCTTTTCTAGGTCGACTAAGGTTTGATTATATAGGGTCAATTGAGTCAAGAAGGGTCGATTAGGGAGGATAGGGTCCTCCGAATCATGGGTTGCGTGAATCACGCTTGACCAGGTCACCGCCACCGTTCCCTTCCAAATACGCCCCTTAGGGTTAGGGTTTTGATGGGGATCAAGAGGGGAAATGATTAGCTAATTGATCAAGAATTGGGCTCCAATTTCACGAATTAAGGTCCGGTTACATTAAGTGTTGATTTGGGCCTAAATATGCTAATTCGGCTCTCATAGGATTTTATTTTGGGTTGGTCGTCGAAGACAAACTTGCTAATCTATTAGTCCTTTTCACGAATACCATTTTTCATGATTTTTATAAATCGGTTGAACTTTGACCTATTGTATTTTTCAATAATTTTTTTTATAATTTCCTTTATTTTATTTAATAATACACAGGGGTGCTACACCCTCCCCCACTTTAAGGAATTTGGTGTAAGGTAACTAACCTTACAATAAATCAGGATATTGCTTCCGAATAACATCTGCAGATTCCCAAGTAGCTTCTTTTATTCCTCGCCGACTCCACTGAACCTTAACCAAGATATTGCTTCCGAATAACATTCCTCAGATTCCCAAGATCGATTTCTGAGTTGCTGCTGTTTGCCGTCCAAAATCTTGATAGGTCTTTCTTCATAAGTCAAATCTTCCTTGAATTCCAAATCCACATGCTAGATGATATGAGTGGGGTCATACACATACTTTCGCAGCATCGATACATGAAAGACATTATGAACTCCAGATAACTGGGGTGGTAAAGCTAAACGGTATGTAACTTCTCCAATTCTTTCCAGAATCTCGAATGGACCTACATATCTTGGACTTATCTTGCCGCGAACACCAAACCTTTGGATTCCTCTTGTTGGTGAAACTTTCAAGAACACATGCTCGCCAACTTGAAAATCTAAAGCTCTCCTCCTATTATCAGCATAACTCTTTTGTCTTGATTGTGCCACTTGCAAACGGTCTTTGATAAACATATGTTCTATGATTATTCTGAAATGAGATATTGTCCCAACCATTATTTCTCACCTACCTCATCCCTACATAATGGGGATCGACAGCTTCTTCCACACAGAGCTTCAAACGGGGCCATCTGGATACTGGACTGGTAACTATTGTTGTAGGCGAATTCAATCAGAGCCAAATGTTCATGCCAACACCCTCCAAAATCAATCACACAAGCTCTAAGCATATCTTCCACAATCTGGTTGGTTCTTTCAGTCTGTCCGTCCGTTTGTGGATGAAAAGTCGTGCTGAAATTCAGACGAGTACCCAGGGATTCATGTAATCCTTTCCAAAAATACAAAGTGAACCTGGGGTCTCTATCAGACACAATATTGACTGGTATTCTATGAAGTCTTACAATTTTCTTTGTATACAAAGCAGCCAAAACATCAATTGTCCATCTAGACTTAATGGACAAGAAATGGGCAGACTTAGTCAATCTATCGACAATGACTCATATTGTGTCAAATCCACCACGAGTCCTAGGTAGACCCATGATAAAATCCATACCAATGCCCTCCCACTTCCATTGAGGTATATCAAGTGGTTTTAATTTCCCTGCAGGTCTGAAATGTTCCACCTTGACTTGTTGACACACTAAACATCTGCTTAAAAATTCTGCAACTTCCTTCTTCATATTCGGCCACCAAAAGGATCTCTTCAAATCTCGATACATCTTAATGCCTCCAGGATGAATAGTATACCTGGACCTATGAGCGTCTTCTATGATCTTGCTCTTTACTTCAGTTACATCTGGCACATAGGTCCTTCCTTGAAATAATAATCTGCCATCATCAGCTAACAAGAAATCAGGTCTATTGCTCAAACTTTCCTTCATCTCTACCAATACCGGATCATTGTCTTGTAAGGACTTGATTTCCATTAATAACTCTGGATGAAGTTGAAACTGTGCAATCATAACCCAGTCCTCGCCAACATTGATGTCTAAACTAGCCAGCTGTTCTACTAATTTCCACTCTTGCAACATGAGACTTGATAATTTTGCTATCGATTTACGGCTTAAAGCATCTGCCACCACATTGCCCTTTCCAAGATGATACTCTATAGAAAAATCAAAGTCCTTCAAATACTCAAGCCATCTCCTCTGCCTCATATTAAGCTCCTTTTGAGAGAACAAATACTTTAAACTCTTATGATCTGAAAACACCGTGAAGGTCTCATCATACAAATAGTGCCTCCAAATCTTTAAGGTAAAAAATACTGCTACAAGTTCCAAATCATGAACATGGTAATTCTCTTCATGCTTCCTTAACTGCCTAGAGGAATAAGCTATCACCTTCCTATGTTGCATAAGCACACAACCTAGGCCAATACCTAAGCATCCGTGTACACTACAAATCCTCCTTCTCCAGAAGATAAAACCAAAATAGGGGCAGTAGTTACACACTCCTTCAGAGTCTGTAAACTTTGCTCATAATCTTTCGACCAATCAAATTGGTTCTCCTTGCGGGTTAATCTTGTCAGAGGTACCGCAATTTTGGAGAAATCTTTAATAAACCTTTGGTAATAGCCTGCCAGGCCTAGAAAACTTCTTACTTCGGTTACATTAGTAGGCCTATCCTAATTCTTTACTACCTCAACTTTCAAAGGATCAACATATATACCTTCCTTAGTGATAATATGTCATAGAAAAGACACTTCCTGCAGGCAGAAATCACACTTACTAAACTTGGCATACAACTGATGGTCTCTCAATAACTGCAACGTCATCCTCAAATGTTCATCATGCTCCTCCTCACTCTTAGAGTATATCAAGATGTCATCAATAAACATCACGACCCATTGATCAAGATAGGGCCGAAACATGCTGTTCATCAACTGCATGAAAGCTACAGGTGCATTGGTTAGTCCAAAAGACATTACTACGAATTCAAAATGCCCATACCTGCTACGAAAAGCCGTTTTATAAATATCATCATCCTTGATCCGCAATTGATGGTAGCCAGATCAGAGATCGATCTTAGAAAAATATTGAGCTCATGTTATCTGATCAAACAGCTCGTCAATCCTCGGCAATGGGTACTTGTTCTTGATAGTAAGCTGGTTCAATTGTTAGTAATCAATACATAGTCTCATCGAGCCATCCTTCTTCCGGACAAACAACACTAGAGCTCCCCACGGGGATGTACTTGGGCGAATGAACCCCTTCTCAACCATTCCATAAATTGTCGCTTCAATTCCCTCAGCTCCGCAGGAGACATGCGATACGTGGCCTTAGAAATAGGAGACGCGCTAGGAATTAAATCAATAGAGAAGACAACCTCTCTCTCAGACGGTAGTCTTGGCAAATCCACTGGAAAGACATCTTGAAAATGTCGGACAACAGGAATGTCCTTTACCTGAATCTTCCCTTCTGGAGTTAAAGAAACAAAGGCTAGAAAAGCCTGACATCCTTTCCTTAACAACTTCTTAGCTCGAAGCGCCGAAATAAGCGGCATTGACTTAGAGTGCCTAACCCCCATAAAAGAAAGTTCAGGGTGTCCAGAAAAAAACACCGAACTAGTGCTGTAGTGAACATTGGCATCATACTTAGCCAACCAATCAGCTCCTAGGATTACATCATAATCCTTCACTAATCATGACCTTACTAGAGGGATAGAAAGTTTTAATAGCAGATCCAGAGCCAATAGGGGTTGAAATTTCTAATGGAGAATTCATCAACACATGCTTCACAACTAAGGACTTAACAAATTTCTGAGAAATGAATGAATGAGTCACTCCGCTATCAAACAGAACAAATGTCGGCTTATCATGTATAATAAGTGTACCTTCAACAAGTCCACCCTCCTCGGTGGTTCCCACATCATCTTCTTGTAGGGCTTGAAGCTTGCCCTGCTGCTTCCGATTTCCTTGCGGCTAGGTCTGTGAAGCTTGATCTGACAGGAGGGGACACTCTGGAATACGATAGTCCCTGCTTCCACAATGCAGACAAGTGCCCAACTTGTGCCAGCATTCCTCCATCCTGTGACCTGGACGATCACAATACTTTCACTGGCCTTTGAATGGTACAATCGGGCCAGGTTTCTTATCTTCATTCTTCGGCACCTTGCCCTTCCACGCACTAGACCCACCATTGGGCCTTTTCTTGCCATTGTCGGGTTTAAAGTTCTCGGATCCAGTAGTTTGTTCCTTCTTAGGATTCTTTCCACGAATTCTCTCAGTCATCTCTAAAGTGTCCTCCAAGACTTGGGCCGTTCTCACCATCTCAGCATAAGTTTGGATTTCCATTAGGGCCAACTGGTTGATATAATGCAGCTTCAATCCATTAAGAAAGCACTTGGCCTTCATCTTCTCTGTGGATACCAAATGGGTTGCATAACGGGACAATCGAGAAAACTGAGCTTCATACTCAGTGACAGAAAGGTTCCGTTGTTTCAGAGCAGCAAATTCTACCACCTTCTTCTCCTGCACTCTGTCAGAAAAATACTTGTTGTTAAAGAGTTCCTCGAACTCCTTCCACGTCACTTGCCTGTCTCCCAAGGTGGCTTTTACGGCATCCCACTACGATCTTGCATCTCGTTCGAGCTGGAAGGTCGTCAGAAGGACACGTTCTTGATCACTACACTGCATCACTTCAAAGATTCTCTCCATCTCTTTCAGCCAATGCTCGGCTTCGTCAGGATCTGTCGAGCCGCCAAAACGTGGGGGATTCATCCCATGAAAGTTTCGATGAAGATATCCCGCTCCTTGGTGCGCTGCCCCTCCTTAGGCCACTTGCTGCAGTGCCCGCGTTAGTCCTTGAACTGTTCACTGCATATCCCTCCATTGCACACGTTCGGCTACCATTTGAGATACCCTACGCGTAGAGCAAATTAATCTAGAATCTTTTAGAAGGAATCTTTCTAGAGTTAAATTATTAACTTAACCCAAGTCTCTACCCAAATCTCACAGGGTTGGATCCTTAGGCTTGTAACGAGGTTATAGGTCCTATGACATCACTTAGAATCCTAGAACTTAGAAAAACCTAGGAATATTAGAAAACCTAGGCTTTGATACCACCAAGTTGTCACACCCCGACGCGGAATATCGGGACCGGTAGTAGAAAGAGTTAATAATAATATGTTGATTTCCAGACATGCTATGACTTGCGCTAGAGAATCAAACATTCATCACAAAACCAAAAGATTCTACCAATCTAATAATTACTAATTTATCAAAAACCAAGTTTTACATCAATCCCAATAAAAAGAACTTAAGAAAACTTCTAACACGACATTAAACTTAATCAAAGTTATATCCACCAACTTTATTACAACATTACTAGACAACACTCTAAACCACAGTTTGACTAAAGACTCTCCGAATGACTCTACATAGTCTTCTAACTGGTTCGCTCCAAGGCTTCACTCTTGCCCGTCCCCATCAGTTTGCGAGTCCTCACCTGAGCTACCTGAAAAGGGGGAAACAACTGGGTGAGCGAACGCTCAGTAGGTAATAGCAGGCAAGTTTAAGTAATTAACCAATTTGCATTTATGTTGTACGAGAAAGAATAACCGAATAAGGATAGTAAGAGAACATGAATAAAGTATAACTGGAATTGGCCAATCAAGCATGAAATAACCAAGTCATGTAACTAATTAGGAATTCAACAATTTTGAATATAAGAGAGAGATCATGTACAAGAATATGTCGTAGACATCACGCTAGTCATGCACTCGGTGCAATGCCTCACCGTGTCATTACAACTCCCCGGGGCACAAGTACTTTTCGGGCGCTCCTCCCAGGACCAAACCGGGCCTTATGATGCGTTGGCATTGATTTAATGGATCCAAGATCCCAAGTTATGTCTAGACATTAATCAAGTTAAATGGTCAAAAATTTCAAGGTATAGAACTTACCTCAGATAATTCCAAGAGTAAGTGAAGTAGATATTTTGACTAGAAAGTTCAAGTTATCAAGAACCAACAGGTCCTTGCATTCTTACACCAAGAATCACGGAAAACATTTCTGGAAGATACACGGTCCATATTGGGCCGCTCAGAGAATGGACGGTCGCTAACTGGACTACGCTAAAAGGATTGGGCTGAAGAACAGCCTAATAGAAGCCAAGCATGAACGGTCTAGTATGGGCCATTCCAATTATAGAACGGTCAAAAATAGGCCTTTTAACGGATCTGGATGGTCCACTTTGGGCCGTTCATGATAGGAAGGATTTGAAGCCCACGATGAAAGTAAGCGGGCTGAATTGGGCCATTCAGGAACTGAACGGTCCATGATTATACGTTCTAATGAATGAGTGGGCCTATACAGTCCCTTCAATTGCTGGGCCTAACTAGTCAAGGGAAAGTCCACCCAAATGGCTCCTGGCTACCATAGGCGGGGTGTAACTGAACCCGAGGTCTAGCCCACTATCCGCTGGTCGGCCTAGAGGCTTTTGGGTGGACCAAACATGACCAGGTCGAAGATAGAACAAGGACAATCGACCACTCAAGATAGGGCATTCTGCCAAAATTGCACGGTTCATATTGAGCCGTCCCGAGGGTTACACAGTCTAGTTCTAGCTGCATAATAACTCGGACAGTCTAATGTGATTTGTGGCTCAAACCAGGGTAATCCAAGCGATTCAATCGAGTCAAAAGGTGCAGGACTTGTGGTACAATCTGCCCGGCGTCCTAGTTGGAATCCTAGGCTCGTAGGGGCTTACAGAGGTCTCATAATGGAGGTTCTAATCCGACAGAAGGAATATCCAACGGAGAGTTCCAACCATTATAAGAAATGAACGCTAGAAAGCATCGGAAAATGAGTGTACGGCGGTCAGTCAATTCCACCGAAGTAGAATGACTGTCAATCAACCCTAGTATCATTCTTTCATTTTCAATAGAACATGTTTAAGATTAACTTTATTGGAATGGTGAATCAAGGTTGTGATGAGAATAATCGAGCAAAATAATTATAAATTTTTAACTTTCATAAGTTCCAATTTATAAACATGTTGCTATCCTACCATTAGCATTATTCAACTAAGATAATTCCTGCTGGGACAATGATAAAGCAGTTCTGCATGACAGAACGGTCAGTTCAAAACCTTCTAATGGCCTCGACGGTCGAACGACAGGCCATTTAGGCCCCATAGGTCTGGACGCCTAGCAGGATCTGGATGGTCTGTAGTGTGCCGCTGGGGTCTATGCGCGGTCTGAACCTACCCGCCGTCAAACAGAACTGTTAGGGTTTGGCCGTTCAGTTCATGAAACAATCCAAAGTACAAAACACATGAACGGTTAAACACCGGCTGTCTCTTTAGACTGCGTGGTCTATCGAGGGGCCATTCTATATGGAGTGGTTCCTGTTGGACCGCTCTAAGGTAACCCTACCCGACTCTAGTGAGCTCGGCTAGGGTTAGCAAAAACGACTAAATACTCCTCATGTACAGCCTGAAAATTGAGAAAAAACCCATCAATAGAACAAGAAGATGTAAAAGATGGCATGATCAATTTAAGATTTAGGCCTACTAATCTCTACATTAATCGAGGTTAAACAAGGAAACCCTAGATTGACATGCTCTTACTAATTCGATTAATATGTTCAAGATACCTAACCAAAATTAGGGTTTTTTTAGATCCTTGGAAAGAGGACAAAGAGACGATTTTAACAGTATATTAAACGTTAGATTTGGTCTACTATCACCTACCTTAAAGAAGGAAGAAGGGGAAGAAGATCGCCGATCGCGCCCAGAACACCTCTTCGATAATCGCCAAAATTCACCCTCGTCCGCGCTCCTCGTCGGTCGCCACAACATCCAATTTTTTCTAGGTTGACTAAGGTTTTATTTTATAGGGTCAATTGAGTCTAGAAGGGTCGATTAGGGAGGATAGAGTGCTCCGAATCGTAGGGTGCGTGAATCGCGCTTGACCGGGTGGCCGCCGCCGTTCCCTTCCAAACACGCCCCTTAGAGTTAGGGTTTTGATGGGGATCGAGAGGGGAAACGATTAGCTAATCTAGGACGTTCATCTGGGTCCGGTTTGGGCTTAATTGATCGAGAATTGGGCTCCAATTTCGCGAATTAAGGTCCGGTTAGATTAAGTGTTGATTTGGGCCTAAATCTGCTAATTTTGCTCTCATAGGATTTTCTTTTGGGTTTTTCGTAGAAGACAAACTTGCTAAGCTATTAGTCCTTTTCATGAATATCATTTTTCAGGATTTTTATAAATTGGTTGAAATTTGACGTATTGTATTTTTCAAGAATTTTCTTTATAATTTCCTTTATTTTATTTAATAATAAACCGGGGTGCTTCAAAAGTACAGTACAATAGAAAAGAGAATGTACTCTCAAGTCGGGGGAAGCCCGACACTGGTAAAACTGGCAACTGAGAACCACCGCAGCAGTGCCTCCAAGCACGAGGAACAACAGCTACACCTGCAAAGTCAGGGGTGAGCCTCATCTCACCGGCTTAGTAGGGGACCCGTAGATCCCCACCACGAAATGAACTCAGTAACAGTAGTGCTAAGCAGTAATATCAAAGCTGTAATAGTAGGAGTAGGAACAACAACAACAACAATGGAAGTAACAGCTGCCATGACGAAAGTCGAAGGAACCACGGCTGAGCCGCAAGCTACTCCTATCGATAAGAACAAGGATCCCCAGACTCACAGTCGGGAATCATGAAACTGATACAAGGGAACTCTGGCTACACTGGTAGGGCAACATCACGACACCTTAGTTGTATATGCTCGTCTACCAAGATAAAAGCCCAACTCAAGACCAGACGATCTGAAAGCACCAATGTTGACACCCATTTTTTCACCGATAAGCTGAGTCGTTTCTCTTACTCCCATTAGTTGATGCCCTAAGTTGTCCATCATTCATTGGGCCATTTTTTGTAGCACGTCCTGGGCCCGTTTTATGGGTAGCCTCCCTCCTTGGTAAAGTCCGTATCAATTCAGGGCTTATTGGACCTTGGCTTTGATTAATTGAACGTGTTTTATGAAAGTCAAGTATCCAAGATCATGAAAGGTCCAACATCAGCCGTTCCGGACTGGGGCGGTTGAACCCAGACCGTTCATACATTTTGGCTAATTTCTGAGGATTTTCTGAATATTCATCGACAGGCTTTTGTGCGGCCCAATTAGGCCCGTTCAAATCAATGGACGGGCTTATTCCAACCGCCTATATCTTAGAGTCCTACGCGTGCCAATTTTCTCAGATAAGTATCCAATTATTTAAATTATCACCGACAGGGTTAGAACAGTCTCTGGTTGGCCGCTCTACATTTGAACGGGCTTATTAGAACCGTTCATCTTTGAGTGTCCAACGGTGGACGTTTCGGTCAGTTCGAGCGATAATTGGGCTAATTTTCACATTATTTGAATTTCCACCGATGGGTTTGAACGGTCCATGTTCAACCGCCCACGCTTTTGAGCGGTCTATCATGAGACCGTTCATCCTGTCGGTTGGTGATTTTTAACAGTTTTTTATCTTTTATGCATGGTTTTATCCCCAACTTCTTTTATCGATATCTCCGTGGATAATTAACCATTTTTGAAGCCGTTTCGACTGGATGAGAGATAATGATAATATCTATGATTTATCTTTTATAACCATGACTTGAAAATGGCTCTAAACCCTTGTTTCGGGGCTGGCTTTCTAGGCTCTATAAATAGACCCTAATGGCCGGACTTAAAAGGAGGGATTTTGGTCGACAGCGAAGCCCTGCCGCATTGTCGAGCGACCTAGCACCAAGGAGGGAGGCTTTCTACGTCCATACAAGCCTCCGGTTCAGGGAGTAGTTTGGTTTTGAGTCTTTTCGTTTATAGTTTTCATCACTTTCCTTCATTGCATGCATCACTTCTTCTTTGTGTTCCCTTCTTCCTCATTACCATGCACACATCCACCCACGTTTTGTTCACCCTAGGGGTTTAAAACCCCCCAGGTACCCTCCTTTCCATTCGTTAACGTTCATCTCTTATCATTTAGGCATTTACTACATTGTTTAGTTCTAATCTAGGTCTTTTCTGTGTGTTTCTTACGTTGTTTCGCAGGTCAGCAATCATCAACACGAGGCCCATCCCCTCTGGCCGGCCGGAGAGGGTGGAGGTTGGACCCCTTGAAACTTACTGCGTGGTAGATCTATGTGGTTTCATTCTCGCCATTCAACAGTACGTACGGCTCAGTGGGGGCCATTCTTCCTGTTAGTGCGGTCAGCATAAAGCCGTTCATCTCTCAGCAGTAGTTCCTCCCGCACCTTTTGCAGCGCACTTAGGCGGTCTATCGTAAGATCGTACATCATAAGGCAGTTCTTCAGGAGCCGTTCATCTCTCCAGCGCTGCAACTTAGGCGAGTACTCCCCCTCTTTCAAAGGTATGTCGTGTCCATCACGTACGGCACCTTGGTGACGATCACGGTCTTTTGTTTTATGTTCTCCTCTGAACGTCGTTATTTGCTCATCGCATATTGCTCCATTCATGACGCATATTGATCTTTAGTAGGAGGAGAAAAATATATCTACATCCCCTTTTGTGGCGATCACGGTGGGACGCCTAATGCCCATCGTGCTTTTGAGTTGCTGACCCCCCTTCGTTGTGCAAGCTTTCTTCTTGGAGTAACTTACAGGTTGAATGCGTTTTCTGCCTCCTGGGATGTGAGCGGTTCTCCCAGAGCCGTCCATCTTCAGGAGCGGCTGATACTCAACCGTCCATCCCCTGCGACCAGATCAAGTCCCGCTTCGGTTCCGTGTTTCGCACGGTGCCTGGTATACCGTTCATCAGTTTAAGCGGCTAGAATATAGCCGTCCATCTCTTCGGCACAGGTACGCGTCACGGTGTTTCGATTGCAGGCACACGGTTGCTGGAGGATCGTTCAGAAGATTACGCGGTTGGTCACAAATGGCGCTTCTGGTATTTTCTTGTCACCGCGGCCTTGTATTTTCAGCATTTTGTGATCATTCTATTTTCTCCCTGGATTATACGGTCCAATAGAAACCATTTTACTTTCTGAGCGGTCGCATCAGGACCGTTCATCTGCTGTCACAGTGCGCTTACGGTGTATTTTGATTGTCATATTCTATGCGATTTACTGCTCCTGGTGCTATTTGTTGATTTCCCCCCTGCTCTCTTATCATTGTTGTGTTATCATTCTCTTTGTTGTTCATGTGTATACTTGCTCATTGATTGATAGTTGCTAGGCTAGATTATGCATGCACTCCGGTGCGCATAGGAGCATCCATTTCTTCTCATAGTAGTTGCATTCCTACCGTGGTAGGGTTTCCTCTCGTCTCCATATTCCTTGGAGCCGACTAGGGACCTTGCCGAGGACCTCCGTAAGCCCCCGTGAGCCATGGATTCCCACACGGACGTCAGGCAGGTTGTACCGCATCCACCCCCAGTATAGGGTTTGCATCCGCGAGTGAGAGATCCTTGTAGAGTCACACAGTTCCTCATGACCTACCCCAGTTAGGCACCTAGTGGTTGAGAGAACTTATACTTTCATTAACTCACTAAGGTTCGAAGAGGAAATCATAAGAAATTGACGAGCATTATTTAATAACTTGATTGCATAATTGGGTGATTCTGCTCTCATCTCTTCCTTCCATTGCATGCTTGTTATTTGCTTTGTAGGTTTGGTCGGTTAGTTTTGTTGGTCTTACTCCTAGGTGTCTTGGTGTATGTGGGATTGTCTCTTTCCCTCACGGTCATGTCCTAGGGTTGGTTCTTATTTCCATTCATACTCCAACCCCTTGTTTGATTCATCATCTTCCATGTCGTCGTACGACTTCTCTCAGTCCCACGAGGACTCCCTTCATCGTGGCCTTCTTGAGGACCCACCCAGGGTCGCCCACCTGCAGGGAGGAGAGGAGACTGCTCCTCCACTCCCGACCATTCTTGGCGAGGGTTCCCAACCCTCTCTTTCAAATCCGTCCAATCAGAATTCAGCCAATCTAATCCTCAATATGATGGCCCAGCTGGACCCTACCCAGCTCCATCTCATCCGGCAGGCTTTGCAAGGGGTCGATGCACTGACCTCAATTCCTTCTCATGGCACGACTGCCGCTGCCATCACGTCTCCCGCTGTCGGGACCACCTATGTGGCTCCTATCGACCTTACTCCTGTCTGCCCTCAGACCCTTCGCTATTCCAATATGAAAATGGGCCAGGCTTCCACCTCGGCCCATCAGTAGCTCGATAAGGGAAAGTCTCTGATCCCCTCTGTTCCTTACCTTGATCCATATGCCACAATTTCTCCGTCGCCGCAGGCCCTCGTAGCCCCGGCGGACTTCGTTAGGTTGCAATCAGGGGCCGCCTAGCTGGCTCATGCGGATATGGGCCCTTCCTCGGCCCACTATCTGTCTTACGGGCCCGCCCCCTCAATCAGCTTATCCTTTGGCCACCTATCCAGGTATTGCTCCTCCTGCTCCTTCTCCTCCTTCCCGGGAACGAGAGATTCTTGATAAATGGGCTACTGTGCAGCAACAACTTGACCTTCTCCACAAACGGGTTGGCCCGCAATCTCTTGATGATGTCCCTATCCCTAACTTCAGGGACATTCGTTTTCCTTCTCAGTCTGAGCTCCCCGTGTACCGAAAATATGACGGGAATGGCAACCCGTTCATTCATGTCCGGGAGTTCTTATATGAGTAAGCACAGTTCCAGAAAGACGATCGTCTGATGGCTTATTTATTTCGCCGATCGTTGGAAGGGGTCGCCCTGGAGTGGTTCTATACTTTGCCCATGGAGGAGGCCGAGAGTTTCAAGACTGTTAAAGAAAGGTTTATTCAAAGATTTCAAGATCGGGTCGGACCCGAGTATTCTTTTACTGACTTAGTAGCTGAGAAGATGAAGCCGGAGGAAGACTTTGCAACCTATGCAGACCGATGGAGGCAGATGGCCTCGCGTGTGCCCGAGCAGATCTCGGAAGAAGAAAAAGTGAAGTTGATGATCTCCAATGCCACGCCAACATTCAGGAATATCTTGGCAATGAATGACATTTCCAATATGCACCAGTTATACAGCAGGGCTCGGTTTATCCAAACCCAGTTCAAGGACTCCCCCATCCATTCTTTATTTGAGGCCCAGAAACCCAAAGCCGCCAGAAAATCCCAGGGGCCCATCACTTAGAGAGTACAGATTAATGAGCAGGTCCAGGCTGTTCAGTTCCCCCACCAGGTCGCTCCACCCCGCTTCCCCCAGCCTTCACGCAACCCCCAATTTGCCACTCCACAAGTTCCCCAGCCCGCCTTCCAAGTCCCGCAATATCCGCAACAAGCACCTCCGCCACCCCAACAGCCTCAGCGGCCGCCACAATACAACAATGTTCCGCCACCCGTCGCCTATGGATCTGCTCGACTGAGTCCAAAGAGGGCCCATTAGCCTCCTCTTCCTGAAACTTTGCCCGATATTTTCTCTGCCTTAATGTATACTGGTGATCTTCAATTGCCTCTTGAGCGTCCAAATTGAATCCGACAACCGATCAGTCTCGATACTGCATATTCCATCGGCAACCCGGGCATACGATAGAACGGTGCTATCAGTTCAGAGACCTGGTGTATGACTTGCATGAGGGCCAGAGGATTGATTGGGCCCAGATGCACCAGTTGATTGAGGATATCAAGCAGAGATAGAGACAGGCCAGGCCGCAGCAGGCGGCGCCCCAGCAGCAGAAGCAGCAGCAGCAACCCCAGCAGCAACAGCAACCCTAGCAGTAGCAACAAGACCTCGGGATCCATCAGAATCCCATGCCAGTACATCAACCCGCTCCTCAGCAACAACAACAGTCGCCGGCACCGGCTCCAGCACAAGTGAATATCGTCCAGCACCTAGCCCCCAGCGCTGGGTGGACTTTTGATGATGAAACCCCCGCACACCTTTTGGTCTTCCACCACAATCATTCCCCCGCGCCTGCTATTCCCGCCATCCTTAAGCCCGCCATTCTGACCACTACACCACTCATTGCTCCCTCCACATCACCCATTAGACCCATCACATTCCCCTCCGCTCCACCAGTCCTTTCGCCACCATCCACTGTACCCTCCGTCATTACCTCCCCGCTTAACCCTTCACCCATTTCCCCTCCACCAGGGCCCATTAAACACACTTCCGCCATCCTCACCCCCATTTCTACTCCTTTCACCTACCCCACAGGGCCAAGCGGGGGTCCATCTCAGGCCGTGTCGGCATCACAGTGCGCCCTTCGGAGCGGGCGTCCCTTTCAGAGAATGTTTCCTCCTTCCGGTGCGTCGGCACCTAACCTCCAAATTCCTTCCGCCACAGTTGGGACAGAAGAGGTAGACCCCGTGCCGGGTACAAAATATGATTTATTACAGCATTTGGACCGGATGCCGGCCAAAATCTCAGTCTTGGAATTGATCAAGAGGTCGCCACTACACCAGGACGCCTTAAAGACTTTCCTGCAGAAGGTCATGGTGAGTGAGGACGTGGCAGTGGATAGTTTGCCGTCGGTTTTGGCAACAATCACTAAGGGGCCTTCCATTTCATTTTCTGAATCAGAACTAGCACCCCCGAAGGCACGGCAGATGCCATTATGCATTACCATTTCTCTTAACAAAATGGCCGTAGAATCTGCACTTGTGGACACAGGAGCGTCAATAAATGTGTGCCCATTAAGTACCCTCCGTGCCTGCAACATCTCAGAAGACATGCTTAAGCCAACACCGACCACAATAGCGGCCTATGATAATTCCAGACGTGCTTGTCACGGGGTCGTGACTGTACAGGCCGAGCTAGGGCCCTTGGTTATGGATGTGGAATTTTATGTGCTAGACATAGACCCGATGTTCAAAGCTAGTCTGGGTCATCCATGGCTGAACAGTTTAAATGTCGTCCCCTCAAACGCCCACCAATGTTTGAAGTTCCCCTTCCAAGGGCGGGTGGTCAAGGTAAAAAGCATCTCTACAGTCCAGAATGTTGATGCGATAGCAGCCAAGATTCTACCTACATTGTGGCCAAGTAATAGGCCAGTTCTGTCAGTAATGGACTTGAATTACCCATGGGCATATGCATCACGCAAGCCCACCACGGCACCAGTCAATGTGAAAGTCAAGTCCAAGATGAGAGATTCCAAAGGGTGGCACATGATTCTAAAATTGGGCTACCAGCCGGGCCTGGGTCTCGGTGCACAGTTACAGGGCCGGACCAACCCCGTTCCCAAAGGAAGGAAGATGGGCCGCCGAGGCCTCGGCTACCGTGAATCCTCAATGTCTGTATTGGGAGACTCTGGGCCATTAACATGGGACTACCAGCAACATTTTGTAAAAGGGCCGTTACAGCCGGGTACCTTGAAGGAATCGCCGTCCAGTCTTAAAGAAAAGGCAGATGAGGTCTGTGTTGTTGCTGAACCACCACCGTCGCTGCAAGGGCTGGTTGGTGACCTAGAAGATTTATCTAGTTGTTTTGAGAAGTTGTTTCAGGAAAGAGAAGGCCAGCCGAAGAAGAAGGAGACGCAGCTAGTGAAGCGGCCTCCGATGCCATTGGTCCGCCAGGGGCCACGGGAAGTGGGGAGCTCTGTCATTACTTATTCTATGTCCCCATCTCGTCTCGCCTCTTGGTTTCAACAGTGGGGTTTGTTCCCCGTTCTCCTCCAATCCTGGTCAAACCGTGCTTCACGGAGAGACCTGAAATTTTATTCGTTCCCTGTGCTTGCGGGCACTGCCCGCCTATTGATCTGTCAACACTATTTACTCCTCCTCCCCCCGGAGCTCAGTTCCATGAAATGTGGTTTTCTTCTTCTGATCCTTTCTTTGATTGCATATTTCCGGAATTGTTCCCTATGCAGTTACCTCCTCCTCCGCCTTCTTCCTCCTCCTGCTGTATGATCACCTCCGGCCTCCAAAAAAAATGTCAATCTCAAAACGGAGGTCTCAATGGAAGATTACGCTATGTTCTGCTCATGTTCCCAGGGGCACGAGACCCCTGTTTCTCTTCCAGTAGATTTCCTCTCTCTTAGGGTAGATGTACAGTGTGCAGAGTCTTCTAGGTTAGTCGAGTCAGTGGGAGTAGAGTCTAGCTCGAGTCTAGTCAGCCCATCCACGTCTGCGGCGCACCCCTTGACGCGTCATCCCAAAGCCATTCCCGATAGGTTTCTGCAAGATCTGGCTGAAAGATGCCACGCCCTTCTGAAGTGCCCTGAATTTGTAGAAACCGCGATCGTCTTGGAAGATGATGAAGAATTGGAGGGGGTAGGGAGCAATGATGAACTAGGGGTATATGAAATCGTGAACGAGAAGGACCCAGCTGATGATGAGGAAAGTGAGGTGGGCGACACTGCTGATTTGTACTCACAAGGCTTAAAGAAGTTTGACGAACCTTCCTCGGCAGTGGATGAACCCACTAAGGAGATTAATCTCAGAATAGAAGAGGATCCCATGCGCATACTTATTTCTGCTAACCTCCCTCCTCAGGTCGATGAGGAGCTTATCAAGGTTTTGAGGGAGTACAGCGACTCTTTTGCCTGGTCCTATGAGGACATGCCAGGTCTTGACCCCGCACTGGTTGAACATCGATTGATCCTAAGACCAGGGGCAACACCCGTTAAGCAAAAAGCGAGAAGGTTTCACCCGCAGATGGCCTTGAGAATTAAGGAAGAGGTTGATAAATTGCACAAGGCCAGGTTCATTAGAGTTGTGCTATATCCACAATGGGTGGCAAACATAGTCCGAGTAATGAAGAACGATGGTAAAATTCGGATTTGCATTGATTTCAGGGGCTTGAATAAGGCATGCCCGAAAGACGATTTTCCACTTCCTCACATCGATGTCTTAGTTGACAATACAACTGGATACGAAGCTCTCTCTTTCATGGATGGTTATTCTGGATATAACCAGATCCTTCTAGCTCCAGAAGACCAAGAAAAGACCTCGTTCACTACGCCTTGGGGCACTTACTGCTATGTTGTCATGCCCTTTGGATTGAAAAATGCAGGTGCCACTTATCAAAGGGCGATGATGGCTATCTTCCACGATATGATGCACGCCTATTTAGAAGCTTACGTGGATGATATTTTGGTCAAATCGAGGTCTCAAGAAGAACACCCCGCCATTCTAGCCAAAGTGTTGCAAAGGGCTAGGGAGTATAAGTTAAAGATGAATCCAAAGAAATGTGTATTTGGAGTTGCATCGGGGAAATTGCTCGGGTTCATAGTTAGTAAACGGGGGATTCAGATCGACCCAAACAAAGCAAAGGCCGTCATGGAAATGCCGCCGCCAAAGAACATTACTGAACTTCGAGGTTTGATTGGGCGTTTGCAATTTATTAGGAGATTCATATCTCAACACTCGCAAAGATGCCGCCCATTTTATGAACTGTTAAAGGCAGGCACGAAATTTGAATGGAATGAACAATGCCAAAAGGCCTATGAGGAGCTTAAGGTTTACCTTTCTAATCCCCCGATTTTACAACCACCCATCTCTGGGAAACCCCTAATACTGAACATTTCTGTGATTGAGGACTCCCTAGGAGCTGTCTTGGCACAGGTGGATGACGAAGGAAGGGAAAGGGCAGCATACTACCTCTCGAGGTTATTTAATCCTGCTGAATCTAAGTATACTGCCATGGAGAAGACCTGTGCGGCGCTAGTATGGGTAGCTCAGAAGCTTAAACACTATTTCCTCGCCCACGAGGTTAGGCTGATCTCTAGAATGGACCCCATTCGTTATCTCTTGGAAAACCCTGTCCTTTCTGGCTGACTAGCTCGCTGGCAGAGCTCTTTCCCAGTTTGACATCACCTACATCGTTCAGAAAGCAATCAAGGGATATGCTATTGCTGAGCACCTCACTCATTCTCCTATCCCTCATACTGATTCAATCCAGGACGAGTTCCCTGATGAACACTTGGCGGTAATTACTCATCTTCCTTTCTGGTCTCTTCATTTCGATGGTGCTCTCAATTCCCAGGGCAGCGGAGTTGGTGCCGTTCTTCTTACTCCGGAGGGAGTAACCATCCCTGTTGCTTATCAACTCTCATTCCCTGCCACTAATAATATAGCCGAGTATGAGGCTCTCCTTGCCGGTCTGAAGCACGCCTACCTCATGGGCGCGCGGTACCTTAACATCATAGGAGACTCTCAATTGGTGTTGCGTCAAGTTCTGTCAACTTACCGCACCCGTGACCCTAAGCTTAAGCCCTATCAAGATCTGGTCACGCTCTTGGCTAGGCAGTTCTGGAAACTTATCTATATTCATACTCCTCGTTCTCAGAACATCTTGGCTGACGCACTTGTGTCACTCACTTCTTCCCTCGCGTTCCACCTCAGTCGTGCCACTGAGACCATTGTGGTCCAACGTTTAGATGTTCCTTCCCCGCAGGATCCCTGGTTCGACAACCTTAGGAAGTCTGTAGAGAAGAAGATAGAAAGGGAGGAGGTGAGAGAAGTATCATTGACTGAGCTTGAGGAAATCATCGAAGAAGAAGAATTGCCATGATTCTATGAAATTGATCAATATTGCATGGATGGCATATTTCCGGAGGTTGCGAATGCTGAACAGAGAAAGGCCATTAGAAGAGTCGCTGTAAGATATACGATTGTTGCTGGTGAGTTATATAGGCAGGCTCTGAATGGAGTTCTAATGAGGTGTCTAGATGACGAAGAGGCTTGGAAAGTAGTAGAAGCAGCTCACTCCAGCGAATGTGGAGGGCATGTGAATGGACAGGCATTGGCAAAGAAGATTCTTAGGCAGGGCTATTACTGGCCGACCCTAGAAGAAGATTGCTCCACCTATGTCCGTAGGTGTCTCCAGTGCCAGCTCCATGCTGACAAAATTTATGCGTCTGCTTCTTCTCTTCATCCTCTTTCTGCTCCTTGGCCGTTGATGTGACATGACCCCTCGGACATAGATTTGCAAGCAATCGAACCGAACGGCGGACCCACTCAAGCGGGTTCACCCGCGTCGCGCACACCCGGGTCCGTAGGTGGACCGGCGATAGTGGTGAGGGTCCGAGGTTGGACCTTGCCTTTCCTGGGATTTGACCAGCTTGGGCTGAACGCCCTAAGGGCATGAGATGCCCAATTCCGTGGGCGGCCAGCACCCCAAGGGTGTGGGATGTAGTGGCTCTCTCACAACTCGCTCCGCGGGGCACTCAATTAGATGGCAATTTGAGATCGGGCGCTCACCTCACCGCCGACGGGCAACTTAGAAACAATACAAAACTAAGCAGAGTTGAACCAGCAAGAAGAGAGGGGGCCAGAAGCTCACCTGATCAGCGTGAAGATGCCGATCCTGGCCGGAGACGATGGCGAGCGGGGAGGCGTGGGTATGCACCCGCACGCCGCGCCGATGTAGCTTCGGATGGCGACCTGCTAGTACACTCACTACACCTCACGCAGAAGGGGGATCTCGGGGTGGGGATTAACTTGATTTACAACCAAAACTACCTCCACGCAGGGAGGGGCGTTAAGCCGGCCAGGTGGGGTGGGGTGGTGAACTAGCTAGTGCCGAATGATCTGCCCCAATCTAGAATACTCGGACAGGGGGTTGATGTAGACGCTGCCACGCACTCCTCCAAACTCGAAGTCGACGAAACCAGCGTCGAAACGTCTCTGACAGACCCAAGAAAGCCTGCGAATGTTTGTGGGTGGTCCCGACGTCGTCACCGGCTGGGGCGATCTCTGGAACAGGGACCCTGCGCTCTGGTTCTGGCCGTCCCAGGGAATTGCAACTGCTTGCCGTAGGTGCCACAGCTGCTCCCGGAGTCTGATTGAGGCGGGACCAAGTTGAGGACGTCCGTGGATGATTCCTCTTCGAGCAGCAAGCAAGCAGAACACCGGACGATGTCGGGGTGGCGAGGAGGGGCCCGTTGAGCGTGGGGGGGGGGTCAGGACAGGACCCGAATGAACTATCTGCGCACCTGGGAGAGAAAATTTGGAAAATGCTCTTCCTGATGCCGAACGGGACGCCGCTTGTTGGTGATGGTGGGCGCCTTGTGGTAGCAGCTCTCGGCCAAGTGGCGCCTTCAGAAGTTGAGGGGTGTGGCCGTGGTAGCCTTTGCACTGCAGCTCTGGTTCAGGTTCTGGTCCTGGTTGTGCAGTTTGACGAGAACGGGCGCCACGCACTGTGCCGAAGTCAGAACGAGGCGAGACCACCTCGGGAGCGTTGAGGACGTGGATAAGAAGCAACTCTCAGAAGAGAGTTCAGGCTGATTCGTGTTGCTGACGTCAGTGCAGGCTCTGCTAAACGGACCTCAGGTTCTGGTGCAAATTAGGTGCAGCTGCACGAGAATGGGCATCACGATCTGTAGTGAGGTCAGAATGAGATGATTCCACCTCGGGAGCGTTGAGGACTTGGAGAAGAACCAACTCTCAGAATAGAGTTCGGGCTGAATCATGATTTTGACGTCGGTGCAGCCTCTGCCAGACGGACCTCAAGTTCTGGCTCACATCTGGCGCAGCCGCACGAGAATGGGCACCACGATCTGTAGCGAAGTCGGAACAAGACGATTCCACCTCTCTTGCGAAGAAGACTGGAATACCTTTCTGGAAATGTATGGTGCACCTCCAGATGATGTCGGACAGCACCGGGGCAGTCTCTGCAAGTGGAGCTTCCACTACTGCCTGCAAACTGGATAGAGTAGGTTGGTGAAATGAAGTTGATAATGGTGGGAAGGGGTGAAGGGGCTGCAATGGGGAGAGGGCTAATGGCTGTGGGGTTTGGATGGAGGTGGATAGAGGTGGTGGAGAGGCTGGAGAAGAGGGCTGGGTCGCAGCTAGCAGGTGGAGGGGGAGGGGGGATGCGGCCATGGGTGGAGGGTGAGAGAGAGAGAGGGGGGGGGCGCAAGTGGCTTGGAGGGAGAGGGAAATTTGAACTGAGTTTAATGTGGGGTTGGTTAATGTGGCCTTGGGAAGGGGAGGAGTTGCCTTGGGGAGGGGAAAGGTTACTTGGGAGAGGGGATTCTCTCTTGGGAAAATGAAGGGTTGTATGGGGAAGGGGAAAGGTTGCTTGGGAGGATGGAGAGGTGCCTAGGAGAAGGGGCTTCCACCTAGGGGTTGGAGGGGGATTAAATGGGAGGTATGGGGAAGGGGGAGGGGTCTTAATTAGAGGTGAATAGGGAGGAGAGAGAGTGAATTTCGAAATTTAGAGAGAGAGGGGAGGAGAGAGAGAGGGGTTCGCTCCTTTTAGTGGGAGAGAGAAGAAGAGAGAGAGAGAGCTAGAGATAGAGAGAGAGAGATGCACAAATGCTTTGGCAAACTTTTATCAATACTTCATTATCTTACAAATGAGGGATTGGGGTCCTATTTATAGGAATCCCACAATTTAACTTAGGTCCCTAACTTTTGGACTTCTAACACTAAACCAAGGGGAAGGGGGCGCCCCTAGGCCTAGCCCATATAATTGGGCCCAATAACACACATAATGACTTAATACTTAGGTAAATAACTATCTAATCTAGGTATTGGACTCAAATAAAAGGAAAAGTACATGATAAAAAAATGAAAATTACATCATATGACTCGAAATAAAGTGGTGAACAAGATGTAGCATAGGTGGCGAGCATCGGGATCCTCAATCATATGAAAGTGTTGGTGATGTCCTCATCAGCCGTTCTCCATGTGGGCCTTTGATATCATCGGACCCCTCGGTGACCCGACTTTCGCAGTCAAACAGAAATCCTTCATTTTGACTGCTATGGAGTACTTCACCAAATGGGTGGAAGCTGAAGCTTATGCAGAGATCAAAGCCACCACAATATGCCGCTTTATTATGAAGAATATCATCTCGCGGTTTGGAGTGCCAGGCGACATCGTCACCGACAACGGCCCTCAATTCGTATCACAAGAACTCCGGGACCTTTGTAAGAAATTCAATATAGCTTTGCATCATTCATCACCATACTACCCTCAAGGTAATGGCCAAGCCGAGGGCACAAATAAAACCCTTCTCAAAATTATCAAGAAAACATGCGAATCACATAAATTTGCTGATTGGGCCGACAAACTGATAGAAGCTCTATGGGCCTATCGCACCTCCGCCCGCCCCCCTATAGGGCAGACTCCTTTTGCTCTCACTTATGGGATGGAGGCGGTACTCCCGCATGAGATTTTGATCCCTTCCCTAAGAGTGCAGCTGGACAAAGAACTCAATCTCGATGAACGTCGAGAGGCGTTGCTAGTCCAACTGGAACTCTTGGACGAGAAGAGGCTTAATGCGGCCAACCATGTTTCGGTTTATCAAAAGCGTGTCTCGCGGTATTTTCAAAAGAAGGTCATTGAAAAAAAAATTCAAGTGAGTAATATGGTTTTGAAACGCAAATTCGTCAGATCAGCAGGTCCCAGGTCTAAACTACAACCCAACTGGGAAGGGCCATTCGTAATCAAGGAAGCTTATCCGGGTAACGCGTATCGTCTAATCAACGCGGAGGGTGAAGAATTGCCAAACCCGTGGAATGGGCTGTATTTGAAACATTTCTATCCATAGAGTCGAAACCAGCAACGGCTCGATGGCGGGGTGCACCCCACCTGACTGCGAAAGGAGGACCCTCATCCAGCATCTCACACACTACACGGCCGCCCGTGGTTCGGTTTCCCGCTTTCCCACCCGACACCGTTTCTCCTTTGGCCATGCCTGGGGAAAGTGAAGGTCCTTGTATTTCCTCTCTCTCGGCTGAAAATAGGGGCAAGTGGTGAATAAGGGGGCGAGAACTGACCTGGACCCCCCTCTAAAGGAGGTCTCAAATAGGGGCAGCCCGTTAAGACCTTATTCCGCAAAGAAAAGAAAAAAAAAGAAGAAGAAAAAGGAAAAAGAAAAGCCAAAAAAAGGGGGAAAGAAGAGGGGCAAAATCAAAAGTCAAGGCTGAGAGCACAAAGCTCGAAGCTCTCAAAATCCCCAAATAATACAACTAGGCATGGCAAGAGTGGCAGTGCAGTTTCCCCGCGGGACATCATGAGCCCGGTCGTATGCGTGCCTAGAGCGGATGTAGGTTCGATAACGGACACAAAGCCCTGGCGCAACAGGCCGGATTCTGTGAAAAGGGGAGTGTCTTGGGAAGAACTCGAGCCCTAAAACCTCTACAACTACCACCAGCTTCACTACTCAATCTTTTTCAATTTTCCAAGGAACGAATCCCACCCCGGGTATGGCCACGGCAGAAACACCGTTGAGCAAAGTTGACCCCGGCCACGGGCGGCCCCCTTTTCGCACATGCTGGGTCCGGGAAGTCCATAGCGAGATAAGAGGGTCCCTGTTATTTAAGCTTGAGCTGGTTCCAAAACCCAAAAAAATCAAATATTTCAAAACTCCAAAAAAATCAAATATTTCAAAACTCCAAAAAAAATCAAATATTTCAAAACCCCAAAAAATCAAATAGTTTAAAATTCCAGAAAAATCAAATATTTTAAAACTCCAAAAAAATTAAATATTTCCAAACCCAAAAAATCAGATATTTTTAAAACTCAAAGAAATCAAATTTTTCAAAAACCTCCAAAAAAAAGATTTCGATTTCTCATATGCATTGCACTTTGTCATTGTGTCTTTTTTGCCTATGTTGATAAGGCTTGCCCCTTGACCAAAATCAAGGATTGGTCAATTTCTAAACTTGCTGCGGGCAAGGGGTTAAGCCTAAAACAGATTTAACCTGTTTTTCTTTCTTCATTTTGTGTAAGCACATGGGCAAACATAAGATCAAAGATACAGCCAAGCCATGGACACACGCAATCACAATATCCAAACTCAAAAGAAACATCTCAATCATCAATCTTATTCATTCTCATATCAAACTCTAAACATCCATACCCATATCATCATGAAAAGATAAAACAATCACTCTGTCCCCCGCTGGGCATCCCCGCGAGGACGTATCTCTCTCAGCTCCCTAAGGTAAGCCTGTCGTGTCTCTGGAACCTCCTCAACCTCTGCTGGTAGGGTGCGCACCCTGCTCACCTCCCACATAATCAGCACGCTCCTGACCGCCTGCTCGTCCTACTCTGTCCCGATCCTCCTCGCATGTAGCACGGGAAGGTGAAGTAGCGTCGGTAGCACGATCCGGGGTAGTCCAACCTATAGGTAGCACCTGTGTGGGCTGTACATCGCCAATGCAGTATCGCTCACGAGCCTCAAGTCCAAGCCCGCCCTCCGAGGTAGTCTGATAGTGGTGTCATGGAGGAAGTTCGGGCGCATCACAAATCTATCCAGGGGCAGTATGTGGAGGTATGGGTGCCACTCGTCCTCGGTCTTCATCTCGGTCGTCCTGCACTCAACCTGTGGGGAGAACCTGAAGGCGCCTCCTATGAAGTAAAGGGGGTGGCTCCTGAAGATCCTGCTGACAGAAGTGATATCCTCTCTCGGGATGAACTTCATCCTGACTCCCATCCAGCACTCCAATAGAATCATAGAGCCAAAGAGAGGACCTCCTAGGGCCGCAGAGCTGAGACCCTCATACAAGTAGGCTAAGATGGCCTGGGAGATGGAAAGCCCTTGCCATAGGCCGCTGATGGTGCTAAGTAAGGGGATCTCTAAGACATGGTCAGCCGAAGGGAAGAGGATGGCCCCGCACAGGCAGATAGATGCAGCTTTGGCTATGGCCTCGGTCCACCCACATTTATTCTTGCAATGCTCTACTACCCACTGACTAAGAGGAAGGAGGTAAATATGACGAGGACCTACAAAGGTACGAATGTCTTTGCTGTCTGGTATGAACCCTCCTAGGATGAGTTTTGGATCTATAGAGGCAACAGTATGGCATATCAGGTCTTCCTCCCCTACCTTGGACCTAGGGAACCCGAAGTAGGTCTCTACGTCCTCCAACAGGATAGTGGCCTCGAAGGATGGGAAGAAGAAGATATGGGTCTGAGGATGCCATGTTTCTATCAAAGCAGAAATGCTATGCCAATCCAAAGAGAGCTTAGGGTAGTTCTGGCCTAGAACTAAAAGGGAGTGTAGGTGCCAAGATTTGAGAAGGTAAGTTACCCCTACGGGCAATGCACGGATCATGGGAGCCACCCATTTCAAACCAGAATAGCGCCTCGGGCCCGGAAGGAGCTGAAAGAAGAAGAGAGAGAGCGTAAGAGAGAGAGGACACATAAGTGAAGTTGGCGTAAAAGAAGTTGAATGAACCATGATGAGCTTACCTCTCTCGTAGGAGTGGCACTGAGATGCCGAGGGATTGAGCTTAGCCCTTGGAGCACTTCCCGCTCTTTTCTGGCCAGTTTTGGCCCTTCAAAGGATGCTCCCTCCATAGAACTTCCCTCTAGAGCCCTCTTCATGATGAATTGGTGATGAGAATCAAAGGTTTCAAGGGTTGGAAGGAAGGGGATGTGTGAGCTGCGAATTTAGACTCCTCCCCCACTTATAGGGCTTGTTAGGAAGCCTAGGCCTCTTAGGATTAGGGTTGGATAGGTTCAGGACAGATTAGGATGAGGTGTGGATAGGTTCAAATCGCCTTACCCTCGGGTTGAGGACTCTCCAGAGAGTCCCCTTTAAGGCTTGCAGGGTATCCACTTGGACGGTCTTACGATAGATCGCCCATCCTATCGTGCGGTCCTTAACTGACCGTTCATCTCCTACTAGAGAACCCAGATCCAACCACTTGTGCGGCCTAGTACAGACCATTCTTAATCAACACGGTTAGTATTCAACCGTTCAAATCCTATTGGAGCGGTCTATTGTGAACCGTTTGTCACTTTGAGCGGCCCTATGAGAACCGCCCATCTAGTCCGCCCTTTCTATCCACCTGCCCAACTAATAGGCACACTCATCTCACTCAAGTCGGCGTGTACGTCACTCATCTCACTCAAGTCGGCGTGTGCGTCACTCATCTCACTCAAGTCGGCGTGTACGTCACTCATCTCACTCAAGTCGGCATGTGCGTCACTCATCTCACTCAAGTCGGCGTGTACGTCACTCATCTCACTCAAGTCGGCGTGTACGTCACTCATCTCACTCAAGTCGACGTGTGCGTCACTCATCTCACTCAAGTCGGCGTGTACGTCACTCATCTCACTCAAGTCAGCATGTGCGTCACTCATCTCACTCAAGTCGGCGTGTGCGTCACTCATCTCACACAAGTCGGCGTGTGCATCACTCATCTCACTAAAGTCGGCATGTACGTCACTCATCTCACTCAAGTCGGCGTGTACGTTACTCATCTCACTCAAGTCGGCGTGAGCATCCCCCTCTCAGGACGCGCGCATCTCTCGATCTCACCTGTCTGTATCACCCCCTCGAGAAGCTAAGTCACATTCATTCATTCATGCATACATTCATCCCACAAAGCAAAAATCAAAACAAAAGCACGCATATCACTATCATATCATATCACATCATGTACAAAAGTCGGGCCCAGTACAAAGTCAAACATGTCCCTCTCCCTGGCCCCCGTCGCTGTCTCGACCGCCCTCATGCCTCTTTGGGGGAGGCATCACTGAGGTCGCCTCATCATGCCGTCACCGGCGCCGCTCCTCCTCCTCATTCCTCCGGTGGCCGGAAGAACTAGTGAAGTAACTCATCACGGAGCCGTGGGTGCCGTGGCTACCACTCGCAGTTGCCCTGCTACGCTCCCGACTCGCCTCTCTCATACCCTCCACCTTGCCCTCCAACCTGGCAACCTGTAGCCGAGCCTGCTCTGCCTCAGTCCGATAGTGCTCCACCTCGGTCTGGCACCGCTCTGCCTCGGCCCGGTGGCGATCCGCCTCGGCCGCACCGGCCCGAAGTCGCTCGAGCTCGGCCTGGAGAAGTGCCGTCTCCAACGTATCAACCGGTCGGCTCCGCGCAGCCTCCTCCCGCACACAGGCCACCTCCTCTCTGGCCGTTACCCGGCTCTGCTCCAGCTCTGCCTGGAGGCGGGTCAGCTCGGCCGTCTGCATCCACACATCATTGTTAGCCAATTGCATAAGCATTGCATTTCATAAGCATAGTAAGTAAAAGAAGTTTGGAGTTGTGTACCCTCTCAGCGAGCGCCACCTCGGCCGCCTTGGCCCGCGTCACCATCCGAGTAAACTCCGCATCTCTCACAGCCCGGTCGGCCGGAGTCCGGGTCGTAGAGGAGGAAGGGGCGTCTGGTCTCGCCCTCTGAGCACCCTCGACACGCTGCATCAAAATACTCCAGGTCAGTCACATGCATAATCATATAGAATTGCATAATTTAAAGAGTGTAAGGTTTAGAAGACTCACCAGTAAGGCAAGGGCCTGCCGGGCCTCATCCCTCTCCCTGATGGTAGAGTGCAAAAGTCCCTGCAACTCTGCCAGTCGTCCCGCAGGGTCCAGCTGCATTTAGAAGCCCATGTGTCAGTACATCATCATATAGGAATCATAAGCATAATAAAAAGAGTTTAAGTCTAGAAGTCGTACCGGTCGATGATCACCCCGGAAAACCTGGTCCCGGTAGTGCTGGGCGTACGCTGTGTAGTACGCGCTGTCGCTCTCTGCTCAGGCAGTCACTACTCACCCTCGTGCGGTCCAGTCGGCGATCCGAGTGGCCTTCCTCGCTGTCCAATCAAACGCCTTGCGGAGTCCTCGTGTCATCCTCGTCACTCGCTCCCCCGCCTTCTCAGGCGCAGGGAATTCCACGGCCGGCTGATGGACCCCGATGGTCCTCATCACCAACCTGAAGTGCAGTGGCTCCACCACATTCATGCAGTGAAGCCACACGTCTCGCCCGGAAAAGGCTAGAGCCTCAGCCACCCACGGCTGGCCCTCCTGGCTCTACCCCGTATAGGGTGTCCACCGTACCTGCATAGAATAGAAAGTCTCATCAGCATCATAATCATATAAGAACTGCAAGAGTCTGAGTTTAGAAGCATACCGAGGCATAAGGTAAGCGTCCAGGTCATCCTGCAACTCCCGGACCTGTCCTCTCAGGGCTGCCATCTCCCGAGGTGCTGTCCACCTCCGTACAATCGGCAGGAGCCCAGGACGGGTCTCCTCGCCTCTGCCCAACCCACGTAGGTATACGTAGGCCCACACCTGCATTGTATCACTGTGTCAGCATTTAGGAAACATGTAGAGTCGCATAATTAAGTCTAGGGTAAGAATCGTACCTAGAGTAAGGGGGAGAAGCCCCCAAGCATCGTCCGACGGGCCGTCGAACTCAGCATGTCGAAGAGGAAGGCAAGAACTGCCACTCCCCAGGCGTAGTCACCCACGTTCTTAATCTCCTGGAGGAAAGGAAGGAATCAGCAGCTCATCACATCCGCTCGCGTGGAGAAGAGGAGTCGCCCGAACATCAGCATCAGAAACCGCCTCAGCACTCGGTCAGCCTCTGCTCCTAGTCCTGCAGCAACTCTCAGCCTCGCCAGTCCTATCAACCGCTCCAGGTGCTCCTCCGGCTGCTCGCCAACTGCAGCCGCCGCTCATCGTAAACCCAGGCTGTCCTGGAGAGCAGCCCGGGGTAGGAGGGTCGACTGCCTCTCGGGGCACCGTAGCTGTAAGCCCAGTAACTCCTGAGCCAACCCCCGGTAGTCGGGAAAAGTAGTCCCGCTAACCGGTGACCCGTGCACGCGAAGGCCAGTGAGCCTGGCCACGTCCTCTAGCGTGGGGACCATATGCCCGCACGGGAAAAGGAACGTCCGACTCAGTGGGTCCCAGCGGTCGTGCAAGGCATAGAGAAGAGCTGCGTCGAAGCAACACACCTCAATACTCAGGAAGGGGGCGAACCCCATGGCAGCCAACCGCTCCCTCTGGAAGTCCGGCAGTGCCAGGTACACTACGCGGACCTGCAGCCACGAGGTGCGGGTCCTACGCTTCCCCTGCATTCGTGTCATTCATTATTAGATGCATTTTAATAATTTAGTTTACATTTTGTCTCATTTTCAATAAAATCATCTATTGAGCGGTCTTCCTTCTACCGTCCTTGACTTGGACGGGCCATCCTGCGCCGTCCATCTTTCCATCTTCCTAGGGTAGAACGGCCACTCCTGGGGCATATGAATAGTGCACGGTCCTATGGGGACCGTTTAGTTTTGCATTGTTTGGTTTCTGAACGGACCAATGTGGCCCGTTCACTGTTTGTGCGGTGACCCCTTAACCGTCCTGGCTTGGTTCGGTTCGTTTGCTGTGTGATTATGAACGGTCCTTCCAAGGCCGTATTGGTTTGAGCGGTCCTATGTGGGCCGCGTGCCTTTGTTTGTGCGATTTCTGTTTAACCGCCCCACCATCGTCTTCCCCGACGATGGTGGGCATCCCCCGGCCGACAAAGAGGCTGCCGTAGCCCCTAAACCAGCCCCCTAAGCCCTCTAAAACCCCCTAAACTAACATGCATGGCTTGAAATAAAGGAAAAATGGAAATTGGGAGGGTTTTTAGTTTTTTGACCTACCTCGGGGTCCCGGGGTTTTTTGGCCGATTTCTCCGGTAGTGCTTCTTCTCTGGCATCTCGTCCGCGGCGAGGACCTCCTCCATGGCCACGATCGCGTCGGCTTCTCCCAGGTGGCGGTGTGACCCTCTCCGGCAGCTGTTCTTCGGTGTGTGCCGCGACGGCGGTCGTCGACGGCGGCGGCGTGGTTGTCTCTTCCCCGGCCATCCAGGAGCGTCTCGCTTGGTGCTTCTGGCGCATGGAGAGGCTGAAAGGGAACGAAAGGGAGGATGAGAGGTAGAGAGAGGGGTTGAGAAGGGTAGAATGGCCTTGGGTTGGCCTTCGTTCCCTCCACCATCGGTTACGGTGGAGGGAGACGAAGGGTTTGTTTTTTTCGAAGTTGCAGACATTGCGCGGTCTAGCGATAGACCGTCCATGGATTTGTTCGGTTCTCTACCGACCGTTTATACTCAACGGTAAGCTTCTTAAGTCGGTTCAAATTCCCTGATATATGCGGCTAACCCGTAACCGTTCTACTTGGAGCGGTTTGTTCTTAACCGTGCATTCTTTAATGTTGGTTGCACTTCAATTGATGGATTTTGATATTTTTTGTAAAGCTTGCTAACAATTTCACGTACAGCAATCCAAGCTTTCACGTGCCGTTTCACCTGCACAGGTAAGTCAGGTATGGCCTTCTATCCCTATATCCTTACTGCATTACTATATGGTATTATATTGTATTATCTCGAGAACCAGTCGGTTATCTACGTGTTCCAGGCTCTGATGTTCCCCTTCAACAAAAATGATGATGATCCAAGACATGTACTTAATCTTCGGATAGGCCGTTAAGTTGGGATGTCACGGGGAGGATGGTTCTATCCTGCACGCTGTGGTTGCGAATGGTATCTTGACTCTGATATTTCTAGCTTAGCAATAGTATTCTCGAGTATTCTATATTTTAATCTTTCTTCGCATTTGTTTTAGCGATTTCTTTTATTTTAGCCCAGCATGCATCATACGCATCCCTTTTGAGCTCTCATGCCCCATGGTCTGCCCGAAGAATGTCTCGTCAGTGATGGTCAGCTGTATGTTCAAATGCTTGAGTAAGAAGAACTAATTCCACTCTGAATTGGAAGGTCTTCTTGAATCGGTTTGCTTTGGTTTGATTGATTGAAAGGACCCCGTCTGGAGCTTTAGCCTATTTTTCTTTTGTGGCCCCCTCATTGGACCGCGGGATTGTGTCCCCCATGAGGTTGGTCTTGTCGATTTGTTTTCATTTAGTTCCTCCAGACGGGTGTTGCTTTTGGTTTAATCATTTCGTATGATTGATTCAAAGTTTTCCCGAAGATTCATGACCCTTGTTGGTAGAAACGGGTGTCGTTTTACCTTAATGCCCGCCTTTCCGGTCCACTCCGCTGCATTTCTGCTCCATCTCCATGTTCCATGTCACCTCTGCTTCACCTCCGCTCACTCCCCTGCAACGAGGACGTTAAGGAGGGGCATCTGTTGACAACCGTTTTTTCATCGATAAGCTGAGTCTGAAGAGGCGAAATCTCGCGCTTGTATCCTGAGCGGGCTGCGGATCACCTGAAGATGAACTGCAAGACAGGGAAACATATCAGAGGTCCCAGGGGGCTTCCCTGGGATAAAACCCTCCGATGGCTAAGTCAGTAGAGCTATGGTGGAAGCAATAATGGGGAGGAGACAAGCTAGCGCGCGAGATTCCTCTCCACCAGAGGGTGAAGAGGATTGCTCAGGAGTTTAGGTCTATGAGTACCTGGATGGCTCTCTTCTTCCATCGGAGGGTAGCCCTGGTTTAAATAGTGTGCCGCCTTCAGGAGTCCAGCAAGCTGAGGGGTCTCCGGCGGGAGTTACGTCCTTGACGTGGGCTTTCATGGCCTTATCGTGGGGACGTTATCGCCTTGAAGTCCGGCGGTTTCCTGGCTCCCCTATCCGTTGGGGACTCTCGAACGGATGATGTTTGGTCTGGCCGAGCTCCTGAAACGCCCGCCCTGTCCGGGTGATGAGCATAGCTCGGTGGAAGAGGGGTCGGATAGGTTGGCTAATGCCTGTCTCTCCCGGGCGGGGAAACGGCTTGGGCCGGACCTTCCTTATGACCTGACCATCACTCGGGCCCTCCGAGCCTAGAGGCCGCTCGGGAGAGTTGGTTCCTCGAGTGTTTTCTTATTGGGCTTTTCTTCCCTGAGTGGGCCCTGTGGGCTGTCACCCGGGTGGGCTTGCCTCGTTGGACCCTGTTGGGTCTAGTTGGGCTGCTCTTTGGGTGGGCTACAGAAATCCCCCTCTCCACTTGTCCCCCTCCTACTCCCGAGCCATGGAGGCTCGGTTGAGTAGTTTTTGAGGCTTTGGACCGGCGTGGCTCAGGTGGGCGAAATTCTGTTGGCGTGATGGAGCCACGTATAGTGGTCGCCTGGGCCCGTAATGATGATCCTGACGGATTTGAACTGAAGGGGCCCCCCTTTTCTCGGAGCACGGAACGACGCGCCGCCTCCCTCCAGGGTTTTATAGGCGTTGGGCGATGTTCGTCGTTCTAGGCTTCTCAGGGTTTTGGGCTTTCCTTAGTTTCTTTGTTTCTGGGGCTCCTTGATGCGCCGTGAGGGCACAGTGGAGGCGCAGAGCCTTGCGGCGGCGTTTGAGGAGTTGGCGAGGATAACCGCAGAGGTGGTCCGGCAACTTCCTTCCCCTCCGGAGTCTTCGAGCTCGCACGAGGGATCATCTTCCAGCTTGATGGCTGGTCTGCCTCTGGAAATCAGGCAGGTGAGGCGGGAGCCCGTCTCCAACTGTAGTGAGTTGGGGGAGGCCGAGGTGAGGAAGCTGGAGCATCGCTTTCGCTTGCCTCTCAGGTACAGTTTTGCTGCCGCCACCCCGTATGAGACTAGTCTGGACAGCCGTACAGGGCACATTTGCACTTTCCTTCTGGCCTGGAAGTGTGGGTTCCGCCTTCCCTTCGAGCCTCTTGTACTCCAGCTTCTCAAGTTTTTCCAGTTGGCGCCTATTCAGTTGGTGGCCAACTCATATCTCCTTCTTTCTGCCTTTCGGATTCTCTATCGTCAGCACGATATTTTTCCTTCCTTGGACCTCTTTCATTATTTTTTCGAGTTGAAAGCGCACCCGTCGGCGGGGAAGGGCTTTTACTTCATCCAGGCAAGGAGGAACAGGAGTTGCATCTCCCTCGCTGCGAAGGACTCCTCGCACAAGGGGTGGAAGACCCAATTCTTTTGGGTGAAGGCGGAGGCGACGGACGAGTTTTGGAGATGTCCGATCTCGCCCAATTTTCATCCGAATCTCCCCCCTCGCCCAGAGGAGTTCCCTCCCCACGTGGAGCGGCAGGCCGCTCGTCTGCTGGGTAACCGTCAGTCGATCGAGGAGCTGGTGACGCCGGAGAATATCGAACGGTGCTTGCTTACGCGGTTGACATCGAAAGGTACCGCTCTCGAGGCTCTTCTCCTGGGACGATAGTTACTTTTTCTCCTGACCGGGTCTTCTCCCTTTGTGGCAGACGTTAGGCGGGAACCTCTGGAGGGAACTGCTGAGGTCATTGATCTGGGAGATGACTCGGCAGCCGATGAACCAGATGCTTCTGCGAGTTGCGGCCAAGCCCGAGATAAGGGCAAGGGGGTGGCTCCCGTGGGGTCTTCACGGCCGACCGGTACAAAGTGCAAGGATCCCATGGCAGGAAAGTTGCGGGAGGCCGTGAAGGACAAGAAACGGGCCAAGAAGGCCGGTCTTCCTCCTACCGCCGGGGGCGACTCCGGCTCAGCGGCGCTCCCCTCTCGGGGGCAAGATGGGGCCGACCTCTTGGGGCCAGCTCCCCCACCCGCCAGGCGAGAGGGGGCCGAGGAGACCGGGGGCCCATCAGAGGGCGGCGATGGGTCGGCTCTCCCCCCCACGGAGGTAGAGGGGGCCGATGTCGAAGTAGCTGGCGCCAAGGCTGGAGGATTGGCCGAAGGTGGGGATGTCTCGGTCGGCGAGGTGCGGGCCAAGACAGGCAGGGCTGGGGGTTCGCCCGCTAGGGTGTTGCAGCCCCAGGTGTCTGGAGCTCCCGGTGCGGTCGGTCCCACGGTGCCGGTCGAGGTTGGGGGTTCGCCTGGGGAGGCGTCGCAACCCCAACCGTGCGTGGCGCGAGCGGCGGTTGGTTCCGTCACTCGAGCGGAGTCTTCTGGCGGGGTGCCCCGGGCGGAGCGGTCCCCTCTGTCGGAGCCCTTGGAAAGGCTCGGCATTACGGGCGACCTGTATCGGGTCTACCGGTCGATTGCCGCAAGGATGAAGGGGGGAGAAAGGCGCAATACCCCCCCCCCAGGATCCTTGATGTCTTGATGGAGGGCGGCCTGGTCATAGCTCGGTCGGCGGCTTTGATGGCGGAGGCGCACGCCCGGACGGAGGCGGAGCGATCGGAACTTGCCTGGACCCTTGGGGGCTGCGAGAGGAAACTGGCCCGACTCAAGGGAGAGCATGAGGGGCTCCGGCAGGAGTTCTCCGCGTTCCAGGAGGTGGCGCGGGCGAGCCGACTGGAAGCGGGGGTGCTGGCCGAACAGCTCGCCAAGACCCGAGAGTCTCTCGAGAGGACAAGCCGATTCCTTGAGGAGGAGCGTCTGCGTCACCTTGAACTAGACAACCGCTGGGAGCTCGAACGCGCCGAGCTGCTAGATCGGGCGGAGGTGGCGGAGCGTCTCCGAGCTGAGGCTGAGGCGGACCGGGCCCGGGCAGAGGAGCGCGCGGCCGAGGCGGAGCGGGCTCGGGTCGAGCTTGCCGGAAGGGCGGGGCAGGTCGAGGCGGAGGCAATCGAACGTTATAGGAGCTCGGATGCTTACTCGGCCGACCTGATGAAAGCCGCCCTACCCTACTACGAGGTGGCATTACACCGGGGTGCTCGAAAGGGGTTTAAGCAAGGCTATCGCCGGGCGGTGGACTACACCGATGAGCAAAACTCCGTGATCAAGTTCCCCTTCGGCCAGTGTTATGACTCGGATGAGTCGGTTTCCAGCTCTTCCTCGTCGGTCGGGGGAGATTCGGAGGGGTCGCCTCCATCGGGGTCACCGACTCCGGGCGTTTCGGGAGGGCTCACGACCGGGACAGTTCTCGCACAGGCGAGGTCAGTGTCCGAGCCGGCCGTCACCGAAGGCGCCGGGGGTGACGCGTCTCCTTCCGCCGTTCCCGAATGTCAAAGTGGGCCCGAGGCCTGATGTACTTTGCCTCCTTCCCTTTTTGTCTTTCTTCCCTCTTTGTAGAGGGTTTCCTTTCGGTGTGATAATAAATGACTTGCTCTGTTTGAGTACCATCCTTGCCGTGATTTGGTTGGCGGATCTTGAGTGGTTGGGAGATGCCGATATGCCCTGCGTGGTATTCGCATGCAGTTTTGGTAGGCTTTTGACGGGGCGTCTTTCCGTTTCCTCATGCTTTGAATGTCAGGCCGCTTCGTGAATCCCGCTAGGGCAGGGGACGAGGAGTTGGAGGTGACTGTTTAGGGGAGAAATCCTTTGGCGTGTTTCCGAGGAGGGGGGGGTCATTTAAGGCGTGTAGCCTCCTTTGGCCTATAAGAAGGACCGAAAGGCGCCCTTTCCTCTTCACTGCTTGGGATTTTCTCTAACAATCTTTCCTCGCTCCTTCCTCTTCACTGTGCGTTGTGCCCTTGTATTCGGAGCATGGAGGATCCTTCGGAGGGTGACGCCGCCGACGACGGGGAGCGGCGAGCTCCCGCTGCCCTATAATGTTGAACGGATCCCACGGTCACCGCGCGTGCACGAGACGGGTCCGACGGTCGCCGTGCAGATCTGGAGAGGGCTTCGACGTGTGAAAGCACGGTTCTTGCCCTTTCTCAGTTCCAGCGTGGCTTCCGGGTGGACGCCGAGGCGGAGGACGGATGGGGGCATCAGGGGAGCCCGCCGTTACTTCCCTCCGTGTGAGGGGAGGAGGCGTATCAAGCTCCCTCCTCACCGAAGCCTTCCTCCGTCTGCAGCCTCTTTCTCCCTCTTCTGTTCTTCATTTCTTTCACTCTTCGGGGGCTACTTGCTCTCTCCTTCCTTCCAAGGAGTTGGCAGTTTGGAAGGGGGGAGGCCTTCACGGCGCTCCTTTTTCCTGGTTGTTGCCAACTTGGGAGGTAGCCTTCCTCAACGTTTAAAGGTGGCCTTCCTCCTGCAATCCCTCTGTCACCTTTGTCACGGGCCACCCGAGGCAACTGGCTTGACCACCTCTTGCCCGAGCCAGTTTCCGCACTAGGCAGAGTCAGTGGTTGGACGCTAGGAGATCAAGACCGAGTCAGCCGAGCGATGACCCCTTGAGGCGGTGTTAGACGGATTTTTGCTTTTTGCTATGTGATGTACTGGCATTTGCCTATCTGATGTACCAATGGTTTGGAATGAAAACAAAAGGGATTTATTCCGTCCATCTTGCTGTACAATTTCAAAAATAGAATTTGTGTAGTGCGGCTGCGTTCCATGTCCGAGGAATAGGTTCCCCTTCCATTGTCGCTAACCTGTACGCACCTTTTCCGAGTGTCTTGACCACTCGGTAGGGGCCTTCCCAGTTGGGGGATAGCTTGCCCGCCGCCTCTAGTGGTCGAGAGGCTTCGGCTTTCCTGAGGATGAAGTCCCCCGGTTGGAAACGTCTGTCCCGGACCTTGGCGTTGTAGTATCGAGTGAGGCGGCGTTGGTACTCCGTTGCCCGGACGTTCGCGATCTCTCAGAGTTCGTCGGCTAGGTCGAGGTTCTCGAGCAATTTTTGCCCGTTTGTCTCGAGTGAGAAGTTGATCACTCGGAGAGACGGATTGGCGATCTCCAATGGAACGACGGCTTCGGTGCCATATACCAACTGAAAAGGGCTTTCACCGGTTGCCGTCCTGGGGGTTGTTCGGTGCGACCATAATACGCTAGGCAATTCCTCGAGCCAGCTACCCTTAGCCTTGCCGAGTCTGGTTTTTATGCCTTTCAAGATGGTCTTGTTGGCATTTTCAACCAGCCCGTTGGCCTGAGGGTGGGCGACCGAAGTGAAGTGGTTGCGGATATTTAGGTCGGCACATCTATCTCAGAAGTACCGAGAGTCGAACTGCAGACCGTTATCGCTTACTATCACTCGGGGGATGCCAAAGCAACAAATGATCGATTTCTAAACAAAGCCCCAAACGACTGTCTCGGTGATCCTCGCCGTAGCCTCGGCCTCGATCCACTTGGTGAAGTAGTCGATGGCGACGATGATGAACTTCTTCTGGGACTGGGCGGTTGGGAATGGCCCAAGGATATCGATTCCCCACCGAGCGAAAGGGTAAGGCTCGGCTAGGGTGACAAGTTCCGTAGCCGGCTGATGGACCAAGTGGTCGAACAGCTGGCATCGGTCGCACTGTTGAACATAGGCTGAGCAGTCGCGCTGCAGGGTGGGCCACCAGTACCCCTGTCGTAACAGGATTCTGGCCAGCGACCTTGCCCCTGAGTGCGCTCCACACAGGCCTTCATGAATCTCTTGGATGGCTCGGCTTGCCTCGTCAGGACCGAGGCACTTCAGGAGGGGACCGGAGAACGATCTTCGGTAGAGAGAGTTGTCGAAGATGACGAAGCGCCGAGCATGATACTTCATTCGGCGGGCTTCTTGAGGGTCGGAGGTCCCTTGGGAGTCTTGTAGCCAGGACAGGTAGGGGGAGCGCCAGTCACTTAGAGTGGCCGAGTCAACAGCGAGGAGCTCCGTGTCAATGCTCGGGTGCTCTAGCTCTTCTAGGAGGACCGATCATGTACCTTCCGGGTCTAGGGAGGAGGCCAATCGAGAGAGGGCGTCCGCCCGAGAGTTTTGCTCCCTAGCTATCCGGACTACCCCAAATTCCTCGAACTGTTGGGCCAGGCTCCGGACCAACTGAAGGTATTTGATCATGGGCGCCTCCCGAGCTTCATACTCACTGTTGACCTGACCTGCGACTAGTTGAGAGTCGGTGTGGATCCTGACTCGCTCGACCCCCAGCCGTCGGGCCATGCGCGCTCCCGAGATAAGGGCCTCGTACTCAGAAGCGTTGTTGGATGCCTGAAAGTTGAATTTCAAGGCGTACTGTAGCTCTATCCCTTCGGGGGACCTCAGGAGTATCCCCGCACTGCTGCCTGCCGAATTGGACGATCCATCGACGAACAGTTCCCAGGTTGGCCCGGTCGTGGTCGGAGGCCTGTCCTCGGCAGGGATGGTGCTTTCGGCAATGAAGTCGGCGAGCGCTTGGCCTTTGATTGCTGATCGCGGCCGGTACGAGATGTCGTAGGCCCCGAGCATAATGGCCCATCTGACGAGTCACCCTGAGGCCTCGGGGTGGGCCAGAATCTTCTTCAACGGCTCACCGGTTAGCACGGTGATGGGGTGCCCCTGGAAGTAGGGGCGGAGGCGCCTTGCGGAGGTAACCAACGCTAGCATGAGTTTCTCGATTGTGGGGTACCTCTGTTCGGCCTCATTGAGCACCTTGCTGGTGTAGTAGACTGGTCTTTCGATTCCCGAGTCATTTCTGACTAGGACCGAGCTGACCATGGATGGCGTCGCCGAGAGGTAGAGCAGCAGGACTTCGCCTGGGTTGGGCTTGGAGAGCACTGGTGGCGAAGCCAGGAACTTTTTAAGCTCGGTGAACGCTGCCTGGCACTTCTCATCCCATGCGAACGTAGCAGACGCTAGCTTGGGTCCCCTCATCAGTTTGAAGAAGGGCAAGCATCGTTCGGCCACATGGGACAGGAAGCGGTTGAGAGCGGCCACACGCCCTGCCAGACGCTGAACGTCTTTGATGCATGTGGGCGGGCGCATGTCCAGGATGGCCTGGACTTTGTCGGGGTTGGCTTTGATCCCGCGCTGAGTGACCAGGAACCCAGGAACTTCTCGGATTTTACTCCAAAGGCGCACTTGGCGGGGTTGAGCTTCATGTTGTACTTCAGGAGGGTGCCGAAGGTTTCGGCAAGGTCGGTGAAGTGGTCTTGGGCCTTAGGGGTCTTGACGAGCATGTCGTCAATGTAAGCCTTGACGTTCCGACCCAGCTGTCCCTCGAACATGTGATTTACTAGTCGCTGATATGTGGCTCCGGCGTTCTTCAACCCGAAAGGCATCCGGGTGTAGCAGTACACGCCGCAGTCGGTGATGAAGGCGGTCTTCTCGACATCTTCTGGGTTCATTCTGATCTGGTGATAACCTGAATAGGCATCCAGGAAACTGAGTATCTCGTTGCCTGAGGTTGAATCAACCAATTGGTCGATGCTCGGTAGCGAATAGCAGTCCTTGGGGGTAGCCTTATTCAGATCGATGAAGTCCACGCACATTCGCCATTTGCCTGTAGTTTTTGGTACCAGGACGACATTGGCTAGCCACGTAGGGTATAGGACTGGTCTGAAGAGGGCTGTCTCTTGTCCCTTGGTGACCTGCGTCTTGATGATCGCCTGTTTCTCGGGCGCATGCTTCCTTCTCCTTTGTTGTACGGGCCTCACGGTAGGGTCGAGGCTGAGCTTGTGCATCACGGTCTTCTCTAGTATGCCTGGGAGTTGATCATCGGACCAAGCAAAGATCTGAACGTACTCAGAAAGGAATTTCTTGTATTGCTGCTGTTCCATGGGTGGTAGGTCGGCTCCGATCCTTACTCCGAGGGTCGGGTCATCGTTTAGGAATACCGTTAGCAATTCACCACCGGGCTCGGCGGTTACGGTCTTCCCTTCGATTCCCTTGGGGCCCTTGTCTCCCCCGTCCGGCCTTGAGGCTTCCACCGAGATGTTGTAGCACCTTCTGGCCGTGGCCTGGTTACCTCGGACTTCCCCCAACCCATTTTTGGTGGGAAACTTCATTTTCTGGTGATAGGTAGATGGTACGGCCTTTATCCAACTGAGGATTTTCTGGCCGAAAATGGCGTTGTACGCTATCATACCCTTAATCACTATGAAGTCCACCATGACCGTAACGGTTTTGGGTGGGGTGCCGATGGTGACCGGCAGGCTTAGGGCTCCCTCGGGGTAGGTGGCTAGGCCGTTGAACCCGCAAAGGGGTGTTCGGATAGGGCGGAGCTTGGATGGGTCTTCCCCCATCTTAAGGAAACAGTCGTAAGATAATACATCGGGGGCGCTCCCATTGTCAACCAGAATTCTATCTACGTTACAATGGTTTATTGTGGCCGAGATAACGAGGGCATCATCATGCGGGGTCTTCAGCCCTTCCAGGTCTTGGTCGGAGAAGACTATGACCTGGGGCTCCCTCGGCGGGCCGCTGGAGGGTTCTAAGACCTGGCTGGCCCGGTCAGCATGACGCTTCCTTCCTCGGCTGGTGTCGCCGCCCAACGCCGTTCCTCCGGAGATGACGTTGATGTGGACCCCTCGGGGGGCGTTGTCGATCTCCTCGGCGGCGTCCCGGTCTTCTTTGCGCCCGGCTGAAAACCGGGCCAGGTGCCCCTGACGGATGAGACACTCGATCTCGTCCTGGAGCTGGTGGCAGTCGCCGGTATGGTGCCCGTGGTCGCCGTGGAACAGGCAATGCCTGTCGCGCTTGCGGTTCTTCGACCTCATCGGTTCGGGCCGACGGAGGAGTCCCGAGTCTTTGATGTCTTCGTAGATCTCGTAGACTGGTGCGGTCAGCGGGGCGTACCGCTCATACTTCCTCTTGCGCTCTCCTTCCCGATCGCGCTTCTTGCCCGAGCCAGGGTTTGGCTCGGAGGCTCGCTTCTTGTCCCCCTCCCGACCCGAGCCGGTTGTGTCTCGACAAACGCTGAGTACTTCTTCGCACTCGGCGTGGCACAGTGCCAGAGTCACTAGCTCGTCAAGGGTCAAGGGAGGGTGGAGGACAAGTTCGCGGTGGAGGTTCACGTCCCGGGTGCCCCCGGTCAGAGCGGTTGTGGCCGAGGCCACATCCAGGCGGGGAATTCTGAGGGCTTCCGATTTAAATCGGTGGACATAAGCCCGGAGCCTTTCCCCTTGCGTCTGTTTGAGGGCCAGGAGCCCCGCAACTGACCTTGGGGGGGCGCTTCCGGCGAAGCTCTCCTTGAAGACTCGCCCGAATTGCCTGAAGTCCCGGATGGACCCAGGGATGAGGGCCCGGAACCATGCCTGAGCGCCTTGGACCAGAGTGGCCGCAAAGGCTCGGCATTTAATAGGATCCGGTGTTCCATGCAGAGTCACCAGGGCGTCGAAGCTGTCATAGTGGTCGGCTGGGTCGCCCTGGCCATCATAGAGCTTGAAGGTCGGAATGGAGGTTCTGGGAGACACCTCTGCCTTCAAGATGTATTCGGAGAAAGGGGATTTCTCCTCATCCTCCGAGAAAGAGGTTTTCTGCAGGGCGCAGAGGGCGCGCTCTTGCTCTGCAAAACGTCTTTCGAAGTCCCTCAGCCGGAGGGAAAGTTCCAGCTGTGGTCGTGCCGTGGGACTAGGGGGAGCGTCGTGGCGATCCTCAGGACCGCCGGCGCTCGGGTGTGGAGGCCTCGCCCCCTGTTTCCCTTTTCTGGGCATGGAGGAAGCCTCTTGCTCCGGGGGCGGAGCTTGCGAGGGTCCTCCCACGTTGTTGCGGATGAGCTGCTGACCGCGGAGGGTGAAGCGGCCCCCAGTGGTATGCAGGGACGCACTTCGGGGAGGGCTCCCGGATGGGGCGCGGGACCTGGCATCCCTTGCCGCCTGGGCCCTCATGAGCTCCACGAGGACGTCAAGCTTCTTATTGAGGGCCTGGAAGACCTTGTCGCCACAGTTGGGGGGTACCCCCGTCGTCGTCGGAGGGGGCGGCGGTCCGTTGGTGGGGACGCTGGCGTTGGAGGGAGGGTTCTGTGAGGCCCTAGAGGGGCCATCTCCTGCCGCCACCACGGCCTTGCCCTCTCCAACGGCGGATCTCCTCCCTGAGCTTCTTCTCACCATCTCGGCTCTTCGTGCGTTTCCCACAGACGGCGCCAGATGAAGAGGCGAAATCTCGCGCTTGTATCCTGAGCGGGCTGCGGATCACCTGAAGATGAACTGCAAGACAGGGAAATGTATCAGAGGGCCCAGGGGGCTTCCCTGGGGTAAAACCCTCCGATGGCTAAGTCAGTAGAGCTATGGTGGAAGCAATAATGGGGAGGAGAAAAGCTAGCGCGCAAGATTCCTCTCCACCAGAGGGTGAAGCGGATTGCTCAGGAGTTTAGGTCTATGAGTACCTGGATGGCTCTCTTCTTCCGTCGGAGGGTAGCCCTGGTTTAAATAGTGTGCCGCCTTCAGGAGTCCAGCAAGCTGAGGGGTCTCCGGCGGGAGTTACGTCCTTGACGTGGGCTTTCATGGCCTTATCGTGGGGACATTATCGCCTTGAAGTCCGGCGGTTTCCTGGCTCCCTTATCTTTTGGGGACTCTCGAACGGATGATGTTTGGTCTGGCCGAGCTCCTGAAATGCCCGCCCTGTCCGGGTGATGAGCATAGCTCAGTGGAAGAGGGGTCGGATAGGTCGGCCAATGCCTGTCTCTCCCGGGCGGGGAAACGGCTTGGGCCGGACCTTCCTTATGACCTGACCATCACTTGGGCCCTCCGAGCCTAGAGGCCGCCGGGGAGAGTTGGTTCCTCGAGTGTTTTCTTATTGGGCTTTTCTTCCCTGAGTGGGCCCTGTGGGCTGTCACCCGGGTGGGCTTGCCTCGTTGGACCCTATTGGGTCTAGTTGGGCTGCTCTTTGGGTGGGCTACAGAAATCCCCCTCTCCAGAGTCGTTTCTCTTACTCCCATTAGTTGATGCCCTAAGTTGTCCATCATTCATTAGGCCATTTTTGGTGGCACGTCCTAGGCCCGTTTTATGGGTAGCCTCCCTCCTTGGTAAAGTCCGTATCAATTCAGGGCTTATTGGACCTTGGCTTTGATTAATTAAACATGTTTTATGAAAGTCAAGTATCCAAGATCATGAACGGTCTAACATCAGCCGTTCAGGACTGGGGCGGTTGAACCCAGACCGTTCATACATTTTGGCTAATTTCTGAGGATTTTCTGAATATTCACCGACAGGCTTTTGTGCGGCCCTATTAGGTCCGTTCAAATCAATGGACGGGCTTATTCCAACCGCCTATATCTCAGAGTCCTATGCGTGCCAATTTTCTCAGATAATTATCCAATTATTTGAATTATCACCGACAGGGTTAGAACGGTCTCTGGTTGGTCGCTCTACATTTGAACGGGCTTATTAGAACCATTCAGCTTTGAGTGTCCAATGGCGGACGTTTCGGTCAGTTCGAGCGATAATTGGGCTAATTTTCTCATTATTTGAATTTCCACCGACGGGTTTGAACGGTCCAAGTTTAACCGCCCACGCTTTTGAGCGGTCTATCATAAGACCGTTCATCCTGTCGGTTGGTGATTTTTAACAGTTTTTTATCCCTTTTATGCATGGTTTTATCCCCAACTTCTTTTATCGATATCTCCGTGCATAATCAACCATTTTTGAAGCCGTTTCGACTGGATGAGAGATAATGATAATATATACGATTTATCTTTTATAACCATGACCTGAAAATGGCTCTAAACCCTAGTTTCGGGGCTGGCTTTCTAGGCTCTATAAATAGACCCTAATGGCCAGACTTAAAAGGAGGGATTTTGGTCGACGGAGAAGCCCTGCCGCATTCTCGAGCAACCTAGCACCAAGGAGGGAGGCTTTCTACGTCCATACAAGCCTCCGGTTCAGGGAGTAGTTTGCTTTTGAGTCTTTTCGTTTATAGTTTTCATCACTTTCCCTTCATTGCATGCATCACTTCTTCTTTGCGTTCCCTTCTTCCTCATTACCATGCACACATCCACCCACGTTTTTGTCACCCTAGGGGTTTAAAACCCCCTAGGTACCCTCCTTTCCATTCGTTAATGTTCATCTCTTATCATTTTGGCATTTACTACACTATTTTGTTCTAATCTAGGTCTTTTCTGTGTTTCTTACATTGTTTCGCAGGTCAGCAATCATCAGCACGAGGCCCATCCCCTCTGGCCGGCCGGAGAGGGTGGAGGTTGGACCCCTTGAAACTTACTGCGTGGTAGATCTACGCGGTTTCATTCTCGCCGTTCAACAGTACGTGCGGCTCAGCGGGGGCCGTTCTTCCTGTTAGTGCGGTCAGCATAAAGCCGTTCATCTCTCAACAGTAGTTCTTCCCGCACCTTCTGCAGCGCACTTAGGCGGTCTATCGTAAGACCGTACATCATAATACGGTTCTTCAGGAGCCGTTCATCTCTCCAGCGCTGCAACTTAGGCGAGTACTCCCCCTCTTTCAAAGGTACGTCGTGTCCATTATGTACGGCACCTTGGTGGCGATCACGGTCTTTTGTTTTCTGTTCTCCTCTGAACGTTGTTATTTGCTCATCGCATATTGCTCCATTCATGACGCATATTGATGTTTAGTAGGAGGAGAAAATTATATCTACAACCAACACATACCCGATCTCATCGTCTAGTACGCTACACTGACCTCGGGTAAAGCCAAACACAGACTACCCGGCAAGTCAATTCAACTATGATGAAATCCACACGTCTAGAGCTCACGCTACACGAGAACCACGTAAGCCACGAAGCACGAATCTCATATCATGTGACAAAAGCACCTCCTCACTAGTAGAAAAGCCATATGCTTCCACTGACGTCTTACACTGCGCCTCAAGCGTCTCCCACTCACCTCGAACGCGGCGTCTGAGACACCAAACCAAGAACCATGGAACAACAGTAACGAGTGACTAGTCAGGGTCACACCCGTCGATGCTGGTCCAAACGACCTTGACCATGTGTGCACGTACAAGCTCAATGTCTTGAGCCGATCCTCCAGCTGGTTTTCACCTCCCATCGGACTCTAACGGCAAGAGAAAGGGGCCCACGACAACCAGCCTACAAACCGTCTCAACCGGGAACTCACCCCGCCAGCACTCCCAGGTGGGCCGACACACGGAAGTGTCATCAGGCTATGACTAGTTGAGGGTCACTCGACATAGAGACTCAAAATAGGAACACCAGAGTACAGATAGGGTAAGCATGCACCTATCACATGCACTACGGAGCATAATGTAGTATACAACTGCCACCAAACTAAGGACAGCCAACTAGACGTACTAACACAACGATCCTTGAGTCACAAGACTCGAGCCAAGATCGTCGCACAAAGCGGTAACACGCCGCCAATTAGCCTAGTCCCTAAACCAAATCACGGTAAAACACATGGAAGACGACACACAACGGCTAGATCCACACATTAATTAATGTCCACGGCCCTTATGCCACTCATCAGACTCATAATTCTGCATAACACGAAACATGGAACATGTGGGATTACCAAATCCCTCAAACCACATTGGCACGTAAATCAAGTTAGGATGATACCTCCAAGCATCCAAAACACAGTCTCAATCCTCACAGGATAGCTGAGACACTAATGAGGTCACGTGTCAACTACTTGGTCACAACCGGGTTGACCGGAAACTATAATGACTCTCGAAACAACACGAAACACTGCTTGGTACAATGGCACTCCCAGACACCCTATAACATGGTCTCAGCCCTCATAGGACGTCCAAGACATCCACAGAATAATGGGCTAACCAAGGGGTCAAGCCACAACAACCAGAAGCCAAACCAACGCGAAAGAACACTATGAACGAGTGGCGGTCACCCCTATGGAGGCAACTAAGAAATGGCGGTCATAGCCTAGCTGCTACTCGCAGAATAGAACAGGTAGGAAATGGTCTTGCTCAAGGCCACTACTACCAAGTTGCGGTCCTCATAGGACTGTCTCTTGAAGGTGGCAGTCATGGCCAGACCGTCATCTCCAAACCACCTAGAAACACGTACAATAAGTCATCCTGGTGGCGGTCCTTGGCCTGGCCGTTACTTCATAAGGTGGTCAGCCTCAAGGCCGCTACTAGGAACCGACTTAAACCAAATAAAACCAAATAACGGTCTCCATGGGACCATTTCCAGGAAGTAGCGGTCCTCCTATGGCCGTGTGGGGATGGAATTTTTGTTTTGGTTTATTTATTAGGGGTTTAATTATTATTAGTATTATTTTTAGCGTAGGGTGTGCCAGTCACATGTGTGATAAAATTATTGTGCGCTCGATCTGACTTATACAGACGAATGTCATGTCCGTGTCGAGACTAAAAGTCTGTCATACCATAAAGGCTATGACGTTAATTACATCCTCCGGGAAGGAGGAAGACCCTTGATTAATTACCAAGATAAAGAACCACCGAGGCTGAAACAGATACGAAACGTAAGCAAATTAAAGGATAAAATCTACACACAGATTCAAGCATGTAATGCAATCGTATTTATTAACTCGACCCCCGGTACATGGCGAAGAACATAGGTCCGAAGACCACCATCACGCGTAGTGAGAGCTTTCAATCAGACCTAATCTGATTTTTCGCAAATCACCATTTGATATACCTGGAGGCCGGAACAATGACATGCACACCAAAGATGATAAACGCATACATCAGTGTATATGTATATAAGTATAGATGCATGAGCAAGCATGGAGACAACAAACCTAAGAGAGAATTATAAATGCAATTATCACCATTCTCATTACTCATTCACAGGATGGCCATGAGTTAGACACGTTGGAAGGGCAGGTTGTCAGCTCAAAAGAGGCAATTAATTAGTGGGCTGATGACAGCACTCAACTCCTAAGTGGAAAGCCAAGAAGAGGAAGTAGGCCAAAGTAGGGGGTGTGTGTGAAGCTCTAGTCCGGCGCGGGATGTGATGGGAAGCTAATCCGGCGCGGGGTTTGAACGGAACTAACCCGGCACGGCGGTGTATGCGAAGTCCTAATTCGGCGTGGGGTAGAGGAGAGTTTAATCTGGCAAGGGGAAAATGAGTAGGGTTTAATCTGGTGCGGGGCATGAAGTAGGGTTTAATCTGGCGCGGGGTATGAAGGGCGGGCCGGATTAGGCCTCACGCCGTTTTAAGAGGGATTGGGGAATTTGGAGTTTGGGAGAGGGGCTAACCTAGCGCACCGGTTTTGGCGTCGGATTAGGCCACGCCGGATTAGGAGATGGTTCTTCTGAAATCCCTTATAACAGAGCAAGCTAAGACATTCTTCCATCAGAGTTTTATGGCTCAATTATATAGCTCATTCAAACATGTTAATCATCAGATTTTTTATTAGGGTAAAAGTTGATTAATTAAGCTCTGTGCGAGGTTCATACTCAAGCACAAATGGTCCCAGTTCAAGGCAGATCAGCAGACCAAATGTTTATTGACAGAGTTATGAACAATACATTAACTGTCCTAGATAGCTTCAGCAAAATTAGCATATAATTTTGAGAGTAAACTTGAGCAGCATCTCCCCATATCGCGAAGGGTCGCGGGGGAGAAATTGGAGGCTTACACACTGGATCCCCGGGGTAAGCTCCTAAATGTCGGTAGGCCAGCACGGCGACCGGCGAACCCGAACAGACGGAAACCCCAAGGGCCAGCCTACGAGGGGCACCAATGCTCAGTGGGTTATCAAAAGATTCCAGGGACAGCTCGGACGAGCTGGAGACCCCGAGGGCTAGCCTACGAGGGGTTCCATAAACCCACAAGCCACCACAATTCCCCAGGGATTGTGGATTTGGTTTAATATTGGATCAAAAAATCCATTTATACTCTTTAGACTCCACGTCATGAGGACGGGGCCCTGTGGGTATTTGGCAGTTCAGAAGAAAGCTAGCAACAGAAACATCAGATGAGGGATGTTCCCCCTCCCCGGTTGGCAAATCAAGATTAATGTGAGAAGGACGATGCTCATGGTAAGACCCTTATATCACCCATATAACAAAAAGGGAGGGGGGGGGAGATGGGTCATACTGACAGACCCTCACCCAATCCCTCTCAGGGTAGAGAAACACAATAATAGACCATTCAATCATCAGTAAACTGATAATAAGTTGAATGAGGGGAAGTTAATTGGTCAGCATTTGGGGGTTAGTTATGAAGGCACATGGACTGCGTAGCTCACAGGGAGAGGGCAGCAAATAGGTGGAACTACATAAGGCATATACCCGAGCACCTAACAGGCATGATGTATATAAGAAAGATCCTGACGCTTAAACACACGATATCGAACTATGTTCATAGCCATGCCCCGCCCAGCTCATGATCCTGAGTAGAGGAGTGATGAGGGATCCAATTCCGGCATTAGACAGAGAGGCATATGGAACTCATAAGGATGGGGAAAATAGGTAGTTCGATGCAATCAATCACCAAGAAGACCCCAGGGAGGGGGATGGATTTCATGTGGCCCTTGGGCAGCCCAGGGCGATTTCTGTGGTAGAACCTAGAAGCCTAAATGATGTCTGATAGCGAATATAGACAATTACAGCACAAGAAGAGTAATATTCAAATGCGACAGTAATATTCACATCACAAATCTACTGGATTGCCAACAGGAGGCCAACTTGATACATTTGAGAGCACGGCCCGACGTTGTCACCCGGAAGTCGGCCATCGAGCATTACAACCCCGTAGTCACAGTGGAAGGCATGGGGAGACAGAATTGACAAGAAAATGAATCAAACAAAAAGGGGGAAACACTGGGCTCATATCATCACCATGTACATAGCAAATCATAGAGGGTTTGGGGGAAAAGAGGATACGAGAAGACAATCAGACTCTCACGAACCCACCTCTGCTTCTCCAGGCGAGAACAGAGTACAAGAAGTGAGGATTTCTCTCTTCACTCTGAGAGGTCCTTCTACGGGGAATGGGGTAGCGGCCGCTCTCTGTGTCTCTTCTCTCACACGGGGTAGGTTTCTTTCTCTCCCATCCTCTTCGAAACTTCTTCCTCTCTCTTCTTCTTTTTTTTAACAGACCCAAGCATTTTATAGAGAAAATCCCTCTTTGGATTAATCTGGCGTGGCGAGGAGCACGCCGGATTTGATTTTGTGTCACCCCTTTTGCGCTCCGGATTTAGTGACGCCGACTGAAGGTCGAGCGCGCCGATTTACACGGCACCGGATTGATGCCGGTCACGCCATTTTAACACTTCTCTTTGGCTTTTTGTTCGAGTCGAGTCCGTCTGTGGGTCCCGGACCAGCTTTAGGGGCTATTTTGAACCCATATTACTTCGACCTTGCTAGATTATCATGGGAAAATACCTTGCAGGCCGTCAGACTCTTGAATAATGACTTCTGACATAACTCGAGCTCTTAATTCAGTAGCTCGGGTTTTCTGCTGACATGACCCCCGTCATTGTGATCTATACTATCAGGTCTGCTCGGTGCATATGCGTGGCATTATCATCGAGTGAGTCACTACCCGGAGTACTTTCTCCCTATCTGGGTAGCTTTTCGGCCACCTACGGACATATCCGGTAAGCAGATACACTTGAGTCGGGTCACTCAGATTTTTCACTAACATGGCCCTCGGCACCCTGTTCTGAGGAACCAAGGACGTCTCTTCACCTCGGGAGGGTTTCTTATCAAGTGGGGGACCAATAGGTGTATTCTCCTCCTGATCAGACAAAGTATGGGGTTCATTTGGCATGACCGATTCGATGCCAGTTTGTTGGGTAGGCCGTACAGCATTGTCGGTTTGTTATAGACTTCTTCCGGACATATCGAGGTGATGAGTTACGGAGTCCCTGATGCTCCTATCAGGTAACCTGAGGCTTTAGCAGTCCGAGAGGACCCTTCCGTAGCACCCCCGATCAATACCTTTGCGTAAATTCAAAACTTCTTCTTAAAAGAAATCATACATGAAGGGCTTACATAAAGAACACAACCTCACAAGGACTATAATGAAAATATACAAGTCAACCCTACTTTATAACATAAAGAATCATGAGGGCTTTGTGTAAAGAGCCAAACCTTAGGGGGCTAGCATATAAAATTACAAATCATCACCTTATGTATACATAACTTACTCTTCTTAATAGAATTCTAAGTTTTGTTTAAAGAACTAAAATATAAGAGAACTAGCATGCAAGTGTGCAATCCAACTTTATGCACATGGGTAAAGAATCTTACATATGAGGTCTTGTAGAAAGAAACAAAATAAGGGGAGGGTTATTCTATAAAATTACAAAATAACTTTCAATATAAGAGGCCATGGGTGTACGTAAGTGGACTTCCACTTTGTCCACTTAGTGATATTGACGCCCCTCATTAGGGCATCAATTTCCAAATTGAAGATCAGGTTGGAGGCGTCATTTTTAAGAGGATCCCATTCCAATAAAATATTAATATATATATATGTATATCACGTGAGTGGGGCAGAAGTGTCTAACAAATGACGTCCTCTTGAAGGGCGTCATTCTCATTAATAATCCCACAATAATGCTACCCAAACAAATGATGCCCTCATGCAAGGCGTCATTTATTAAATGAACGACCCCTTAAATGGCATCATTTAAACACATGATTCTAGAAGATTGAGACACGAACAACCCCATTTCGCTGGCTAAGCATTAATCTAGGACCGTGCTTCTCAAACTAGACCCGCAAGGCAATAACCAATGCCTGCAAATCCCTATAACGAACCCCTACAAACCACTGTCAGAGGTTACTGCCATCTTTCAGTGCTTGCAGAAGGGAATGCTTCCCTTCGTTCCTCGGGAAGAGTGAAGTCGACGTCCTGCTGCGGCGGCGGGGAAACGCGTGGCTTCATCCTAGTAATCACACGTCGACAAGTAGGTGTTCTCAAATCTTGCCTAACTAGTAGTTAAATAGGTTAATTGATGCATGTTTAGAGTTCGATCAACTAGTCAACCATGCTATATATATATATATATATATATATATATATTCTAGCTTTACCATGACCAAGAATAATATCATGTTATACATCTATTAATAGCTTGTTACATACTGTTATCATGATTTTTTTATGAGTTTGAACTTAGTTTATTAGCATAATTTCATGAGCTTTTTAACGTATTTTATCACACTAGTTTTCATTCTTAATAATCCTGTTTTAAACCTTAATATATAGCCTATGTTAATATAATACGTTCTTGGGTTAAAGACCCGGAGGGTCCCAGCTCTCTGGTAAATGGTGCCCCTGACAAGGGAGCCAATTACCAAATTGAAGACTGCGCACGCAGTCGTCATTTAAATGAAGACATGCACCATGACGTCAAGTCAATTTCTAAAATTTTCAGAAATTGTTAATTCAACACATTCAAAAACTATAACTATCGAACTAAATCACGGAACTTTTGCATGAACATGTTTCTGGAATCCTGATATTTTTCTCAACATATTCGTATCATTACTTCCTGATTTAGAACCTTTTCACACTGATAAATAGTAAATGAATAGTGTACCACCCTCTGTAAGAGGCGCCTCTGACTAGGGCGCCAATTACGGAATTGAAGACTTCGCACGAAGTCATCAATTAAATGAAGACTTGAGCAATGACGTCAATTCAATTTTATGGAATTTCCAGAAATCAGTAAATCAAAGTCTTCAAAAATCTATAACTAATAAACTGAACCATGAAAATTTTGACGGAATATATTTCTGTGACCCTGAGATTTTTCACCATCTAACCATGTCTTCGGATTATAATTCGGAGAAACTTTGGAGAAATGGATAGTGACTTGTATCACAGAACGTATAGTTATGATGCGAAGCACAACTCACAAAGGGTTGAAACTTAAATTGACGACACCATGAGAGTCTTCAATTAAATGAAGACTGCTCACAGGTCATCAATTCATTGAGAAAATTAAAGATATAATATTTGAAAAGTAATATCTATGAAACCAAAACTCAGTAATTTTAACTGAACATGTTTCTGGACTCCTGAGGATTTATACTACACATTCATGTCCTTACTTTCGGATTTTGAGAAACTTTTTCGAAATGAACAGTGCTTTGAGTCACAAAACGTACCTACTGGGCTGGAAATCACCCAATATAAATGGCGCCCCAAGCCAGGGCGCCAATTACTTAATTGAAGACTGCTTGAGGGGGTGCCAATTTAAAAATTGAAGACCCGAGAGGAGTCGTGAATTAAAGGATGACTTGTGCAATGACGTCAATTCCATTCTCTGGAATTTCCAATAATCAGTAAATCAACACATTCAAAAATCTATAACTATTAAACTAAGCCATGAAAATTTTGCATGAATATAGTTCTATGATCCTGAGATTTTTTTCTACATGTTCATGTCCTCGATTCTTGATTTATTGAAAGAATTAAAAATGAATAGTGTTTAAATAGTAAACTGTGACTCATAATGTCGAGCCACCATGTTCAGACAATTATAACTTTTTTAACCTAATCACGAAACTCCTGCACGAACATGGTTCTGGAACCCTCATATTTTTCTCTATTTAACCATGTACTAAATTCCTGATTTATTGAAAGTATTAAAAATGAATAGTGTTTGAATAATATTTTGAGTTACGGAATGTACTTTCTCGGCGTAAATCACTCCAATTTATTGAATAGTAAAATCTAATAATTTCGTATGAACATGATTCTGAACTCTCGAGAATTTCCTCTACATGTTCATATCCTTACTTTCTATTTTTGAGAAATTTTTACGGTATGAATAGTGTATAAAAAGTCACTATTTCAATGAATAGTATCACTTTTCCAAATAAAAGATTTTTTTTTGATATAGACACGTAGATAGGTAGAGAAAAATATAAGGAATCTAACGGTATGCTCATGCATTATATTAGGTATCATGATTCACATCTATTAAATTTTTAACATGGATGATTAATATACTAAATGATTAATATACTAACTAATTTATATACAAACTTAGAAGTCACTATTGTTTAAGCAGTCGTGATTCACAAAAATGACGACTTAGTGAAGGTCGTTATTTGCGGCGAATGATATTTGTCAATAGTAAATGAATAGTAAGTGAATAGTAGTGAATAGTAATTAATAGTAATCTGAATAGTAATTGAATAGTATTCTTAAATAGTAAACTGGCATATTTGTATAATGGCCCTTATGGGTTGTTCTAACTTTTGTTTAACCTTACTAAAGAATTATCTAGAGTTTTTGTTTAGAAAAAAGTATATATATTAATATTTTTTTCCTCATTTTTATCGTGGTTTGTACCGACGTAACCCTAAGTCATTTTCTTGCATATTATGAGTCCTTGAATTCCATTCCATAAAAATCTACATTGTATATCCTACTAAGGTAACCCTTGAAACTCTATATTGGCTATAAAATGAGAGTGGATGTCAAAAGTAATACATGAAATGATGTGCATATAGGGCCCGGTTTGGTCCTGAGAGGAGCACCCGAAGGTACTTGTGCCCATGGGAGTTTATTGACCACGGTGTTTAGCATTGCACCAGAGTACTTGCTTGACTTGAGACACTCCACCCCTACTCTCTCTTTACTCACTTCGCTTGACTTGCGTGGCTCGGAACGGGCAATACTTGACTTGTGGCCCGAGAAAGGGCGAAATACTTGCTTGATTGAAATAGCCAATTCTACTGATACGTAGTCAACTTTACTTGCTTGAATTAAATTTTTACTTACTCGTACCTGAGATATACTTATACATGAGTTCATTCTCGCACTTAAATTCGTAATCATACATGAATCCCTGCTTGCCCCGGAGTGGCATTTACATCTATAAATTCTTGAAATACTGCTTGTCAACTACTTGAAATCTTGATATACTCTCTCTCTTTATATAGTTCTTGATCTCTTATTGTTCACCATGTCTAGATTTACCTGTATACATGATTCTTTTGTACGTACGTCATGCATAGCCATACTGATAATACATGCAAATTGTAATCCACGTAAAGATTGCTCGAATTTGAGATGTAATTCCTACTGAGCGATTCGCTCATCCAGTTGCTTCCTAACATTTTCAGGTGAATCGGATAGCGACAAGAATGAGATTGAGACCGAGTGAAGAGTGCTAGAACGCCAACCATCTATCATTAGCTAGCCGTGTCTTTGAATTTATTTGAGTCTACCTTGTATTTCCAGTTATGTCAGTTAGTGGTATAAACTTTGTGTTAAGTCATGTAGCCTAATGTTTGGCTTTCTTAATCTGGAAATTTTCATGGACTATCTTTAATTCCTTTGAGTAATCAAATAATCATCACTTGGACTATTGGAATTTATTAGATTTATTAGTCATTTGCGCACTCCGTAATTATGTATGTTAAAAATTCTTATCGCTCTAATGACACGATCTATATAGACGCGTCACGCATCCGAGTATCTTCCGCGCTCGGGACGTGACAGTCTTCGTGGTATCAGAGCCTAGGTTTTCAAACCTAGGGAACTAGAAGAAATAAAAGGTTAGGAATTGAAATCTAAGTAAAAACTTGAGTCCGAGGATTGGTAAAACCCGAGTCCTAGGATAGATACACCTTACCCGGTGAGATGGATAGAGCCATGGGTTAAGTTTTCTAATGACTTTTGACCTTATAAGTAAACCCGATCTTTATCATACTTAACTCTTTTGTAGGATCATGACTGCGGAAAGAGCACAATGGCGCGAGATGCAGCGCACCATGCAAGGCCTTACACATGCACTACAACAGGTGGCCCAAGGCAGAGAAAACCGGGGAGCGGGAGATCTCCACCGAAGTTTCCGTAACATGAACCCACCGAGGTTCACGGATTCATCCGACCATGAGGATGCCGAGAATTGGCTGAAGGAGATGGAACGAATCTACCGTGTGATGCAATGCGCGGACGAAGAGAAGGTTTTACTGGACGTATTCCAACTGGAGCGGGATGCTCGATGCTGGTGGGAATCCATAGAAGCAACACTGTCAGAAGACCATGTCACATGGGATGAATTCACGAAGCATTTTAACAACAAGTACTTCTCCGACCATATCCAGGAGAAGAAGGCCGCAGAATTCGCCGTTCTAAAACAACGGGGCTTGAAAGTGGCTGAGTATGAGGCCCAATTTTCCAGATTATCTAGGTATGCACCCCACTTGGTGTGTACGGAAAAGATGAAGGCGAGAAGATTCCTCAACAGGCTTCGGCCCTATTATATTACATATCTTGCACCAATGGACATCCAAGTCTATTCGGAGATAGTTCAGCGTGCCCAATTGCTGGAAGATGCCACCGAATTATCTGAGAGAATCTGAGGAATAGACAAGAAGGAACCTGTCACAAGCCCGGGAAAATTCAAACAATCATTCAACAAGAAGCGATTCTTCATGGGAGGAGAGCCCTCCAAGGCAAAGAAATTCCAGAAGAATGACAGGCCATTCTCCACCACCACACCATCAAAGGAAATTTGCAAGTATTGTGATAAAGCTGGCCATAAGACCGAGGAATGCTGGAAGAAGTTAGGAGCTTGTCTTCGATGCGGGAGCCGAGAGCATTGAATCCCAGACTGTCCACTGATGAAGGAATAAGACACCAAAGACGAGAAGCGTCCGGTAAAGAAATAAGGCCGTCTGCAAGCTCTCCGAGAGACGGAACCCACTGAAGGCGGAATTGTGGAAGGTACTCTCACTATTTGTTCAAAAACTGCTCAAGTTTTATTCGATACCAGAGCAACTCATTCATTCGTTTCCAAGAACTTTGCTGCTTCATTTTCTAAGAAACATGAACTGTTAGATTTGGTCATATCTCCACCTCTTGGGAATGAGTCTGATATCACTTATCACTATCCAAACTGTGAAGTGATGATTAAGTGAAGCAATTTACCTGCTGACCTGATATGCCTAGATATGAAGGGTTTTTATGTCATACTAGGTGCCGACTGGTTATCTACATATCAAGCAACTGTAGATTTCCGGCATGGCAAGGTAACTTTCATGGATTTCCCAGAGCTAGTTTACAATAGCCCTCGGAGTAAATCACTACTTATATCGGCACTCCGAGCTAGAAGGCTTATGGATAAGGGATGCATGGCTTTCATAGCATTCGTGACTGCCACAGAAGTTGAGAAGGTTAAACTTGAAGACATCCGTGTAATTCGAGATTTTCCTGATGTTTTTCCAGAAGATTTAACCGGCGTACCCCCGGAAAGGGAAGTGTCGTTCACAATCGACCTTGTCCCTGTTGCTGGTCCTGTTTCTAGGGCACCATACAGAATGTCCCCTGCTGAGCTGAAGGAACTGAAGGAACAACTAATGGAGTTATTGAGAAAGGGTTTCATCAGGCCGAGTACTTCCCCTTGGGGTGCACCCGTGCTGTTCGTCAAAAAGAAGGACGGATCGATAAGACTATGCATCAACTATCGACAACTAAATCATTTTACAATCAAGAACAAATACCCGCTGCCGAGGATTGACGAACTATTCGATCAATTATCTGGAGCTTCATATTTCTCCAAGATTGATCTTCGTTCTGGTTATCATCAATTGAAGATCAAAGAAGAAGACATTCATAAAACTGCATTCCGAAACATGTATGTGCATTACGAATTTACTGTTATGCATTTCGTACTAACAAATACCCCCACAGCTTTTATGCAGTTAATGAACAGCATATTCAGGCCCTATTTAAACCAATTCATTGTGGTATTTATTGATGATATTCTGATCTATTCCAAGACCGAAGAGGATCATGAAGAACATCTCAAGAAGGCATTACAGATATTAAGGGAAAACAAGCTCTATGCCAAATTCAGCAAGTGCGAGTTCTGGCTCGAGAAAGTATCCTTCTTAGGCCATATTATTTCAAAAAATGAAATTGCTGTTGACCCGTCAAAGGTCGAAGCCTTGAAGAATTGGGAACGACCCACAAATGCAACGAAAATTCAAAGCTTCTTGGGTCTAGCTGGTTACGACCGGCATTTTATCAAGGACTTCTCCAAGATTGCCGTTCCTCTGACCAGGTTAACCCGTAAGGAAGTGCCTCATGAGTGGAATGAAGACTGTGAAAAGAGTTTCCAAGCTTTGAAGGATCTCTTGACTACTGCTCCAGTCTTATCATTACCAATTGAAGGAGAAAAATACGAGGTATATACCGATACTTCGAGTATTGGCCTCGGATGTGTATTGATGCAGAATGGAAGAGTCATTGCATACTCTTCCCGACAATTGAAGAAACATGAAGAGAACTAACCGGTTCATGACTTAGAACTGGCCGTGGTAGTATTCACTTTAAAAATCTGGAGGCACTATCTCTACGGAGAATAATTCACTGTGTACTCCGATCATAAAAGCCTCAAGTTCTTATTCTCCCAAAAGGAGCTGAACATGCGGCAAAGGCGTTGGCTCGAGTATCTCAAATATTTCAACTTCACTATACAGTACCATCCGGGTAAGGCTAATTCCGTAGCTGATGCCCTTAGTCGAAGGACGAGAACAATATTAGCCAACTGTATGATACAAGAATGGAAGCTGTTGGAGAAATTCTCTGAGCTTGATATCAGCACAGATGAGAAGAGCATGTGTATTATTCTATCTCATATGAGCGTACATCCAGATTTGCTACCTGAAATCAAGAAGCTACAGGCAGAAGATCCCGCACTAGTAGAGATAAAGGGCAAGCTGGATGAGAGACTTGATTTCAAGCTGACACCTGATGGCAAATTACTATTTCATGAACGGACATGTGTGCCCGACTGTCCTGAGTTGAAGAAAAAGATTCTTGAAGAAGCTCATCGATCGAGGTACACGATCCACCCTGGAGCCACTAAGATGTACCAAGACTTGAAAAGAACTTTCTAGTAGCCTAACATGAAAAGGGAGGTAGCAGACTTTGTATCCCGTTGCCTCACATGCCAACAAGTGAAGGCGGAACATCAAAAACCCGCCGGAAAGCTACATCCGCTAGATATTCCCAAGTCGAAGTGGGAAGATATTGGCATGGACTTTATCATGGGTTTACCCAAGTCAAGAGGCGGATATGATGGAATTTTGGTAATTATCGACTGGCTAACCAAATCGGCCCATTTCTTACCCATAAAAAGTTGATGGTCAGTCGACGTACTTGCTGCCTTCTATATCAAGGAGATGGTTAGATTGCATGGAGTTCCCGTCTCGATCGTATCTGACCGAGACCCGCGCTTCACCTCTCATTTCTGGAAGAGTCTACAGCACTCTCTGGGGATGAAACTCAACTACATCACTGCTTTCCATCCCCAGACAGATGGATAGACCGAGAGGACTAATCAAGTTGTTGAAGATATGTTGAGAGCATGCATTATAGACTTCGGCGGAAGTTGGCAAGACCACTTACCAGTAGCCGAATTTGCATATAACAACAGCTATCAAGCTAGTATACAAATGGCACCTTTTGAGGTATTATATGGTAGGAGTTGCCGATCTCCTATATGCCAGGATGAAATTGGTGAAAAATAAATTCTAGGCCTAGACATGGTACGAGATTCTACCGAGAAAATACACCTCATTTGAGAAAGGTTAATGATAGCACAGTCAAGGTAGAAATCTTATGCCGATAACCGAAGGCGAGACCTGGAATTTCAAGTCGGAGATCATGTTTTCCTCAAGGTATCTCCCGGCCGAGGCATTAGAAGATTCGGTGTTAAAGGTAAACTCACACCAAGGTTTATTGGTCCATTCGAAGTGCTGGAAAGAGTAGGCGAGGTGGCTTATCGTATCGCCCTACCTCCGCAACTGTTAGAAGTGCACAACGTGTTTCATGTTTCTATGCTGAAGAAATACGTGCACGATCCCCTCCATGTCATTGACCACAATGATTTAGTGGTACAGAAGGACCTTACCTACGAGCAGAAGCCAATGAAGATCCTCGACCGAGAAGTTCGAGTTCTAAGGAATAAGACGATCCCTATAGTGAAGATCCAATGGAATCGATGTTTAGAATAAGAAGCTACATGGGAAACTGAAGAATCTATGAAGAGGAGATTTCTAGAGTTATTCTAATTGTAAGTACTCTGCACTTTTCCTATTCCCATATAATGCAGTTGAATTTGGGGACCAAATTCTCTTAAGTAGGGGAGGGTGTAGCACCCCATATCAATACCTTTACGTAAATTCAAAACTTCTTCTTAAAAGAAATCATACATGAAGGGCTTACATAAAGAACCCAACCTCACAATGACTATAATGAAAATATACAAGCCAACCCTACTTTATAACATAAAGAATCATGAGGGCTTTGTGTAAAGAGCCAAACCTTAGGGGGCTAGCATATAAAATTACAAATCATCACCTTATGTATACGTAACCTACTCTTCTTAATAGAATTCTAGGTTTTGTTTAAAGAACTAAAATATAGGAGGACTAGCATGCATATGTGCAATCCAACTTTATGCACATGAGTAAAGAATCTTACATAGGAGGTCTTGTAGAAAGAAACAAAACAAGGGGAGGGTTATTCTATAAAATTACAAAATAACTTTAAACACAAGGGGCCATGGGTGTACGTAAGTGGACTTCCACTTTGTCCACTTAGAGAAATTGACGCCCCTCATTAGGGCGTCAATTTCCAAATTGAAGACCTGGTTGGAGGCGTCATTTTTAAGAGGACCCCATTCCAGAAGTGTCTAACAAATGACGCCCTCTTGAAGGGCGTCATTCTCATTAATAATCCCATAATAATGCTACACAAACAAATGACGCCCTCATGCAAGGCGTCATTTATTAAATGAACGACCCCTTAAAGGGTGTCATTTAAACACATGATTCTAGAAGATTGAGACACGAACAGTCCCATTTTACTAGCTAAGCATTAATCTAGGATCATGCTTCCCAACCCCGACCCGCAAGGTAATAACCAATGCCTGCAAATCCCTATAACAAACCCCTACGAACCACTATCAGAGGCTACTGCCATCTTTTAGTGCTTACAGAAGGGAATGTTTCCCTTCGTTACTCGGGAAGCGTGAAGTCTACGTCCTACTGCGGCGGCGGGGAAACACGTGGCTTCATCCTAGTAATCACACGTCGACAAGTAGGTGTTCTCAAATCTTGCCTAACTAGTAGTTAAATAGGTTAATTAATGCATGTTTATAGTTCGATCAACTAGTCAACCATGCTATATATATATATCTTATGGCTTTACCATGACCAAGAATAATACCATGTTATACATCTGTTAATAGCTTGTTATCATGATTTTTTATGAGTTTGAACTTAGTTTATTAGCATGATTTCATGAGCTTTTTAACGTATTTTATCACACTAGTTTTGATTCTTAAAAATTTTGTTTTAAACCTTAATATATAGCCTCTGTTAATATAATACGTTCATGGGTTAAAAAACCGGAGGGTCCCAGCACTCTGGTAAATGGCGCCCCTAACAAGGGTGCCAATTACCAAATTGAAGACTGCGCATGCAGTCGTCATTTAAATGAAGACATGCACCATGTCGTCTTTCAGAAATTGTTAATTCAACATATTCAAAAATCCATAACTATCGAACTAAATCACGGAATTTTTGCATGAACATGTTTCTGGAATCCTGATATTTTTCTCAACATATTCGTATCATTACTTCCTGATTCAGAACCTTTTCACACTAATGAATAGTAAATAAATAGTGTACCACCCTCTGTAAGAGGGCCCCTGACCAGGGCGCCAATTACAAAATTGAAGACTTCGCACGAAGTTATCAAATAAATGAAGACCTGAGCAATGATGTCAATTCAATTTTCTGTAATTTCCAGAAATCAGTAAATCAAAGTCTTCAAAAATCTATAACTAATAAACTGAACAATGAAAAATTTGACGGAATATATTTCTGTGACCCTGAGATTTTTCTCCATCTAACCATGTCTTCGGATTATAATTCGGAGAAACTTTGGAAAAATGAATAGTGACTTATATCACAGAACTTACAATTCTGATGCGAAGCACAACTCACAAGGGGTTGAAACTTAAATTGACGACACCATGAGAGTCTTCAATTAAATGAAGACTGCTCACGGGTCGTCAATTCATTGAGAAAATTAAAGATATAATATTTAAAAATTAATATCTATGAAACTAAAACTCAATAATTTTAACTGAACATGTTTCTGGACTCCCGAGGATTTATACTACACATTCATGTCCTTACTTTCAGATTTTGAGAAACTTTTTTGAAATGAACAGTGCTTTGAGTCACAAAACGTACCTACTAGGGTGGAAATCACCCTATGTAAATGGCGCCCCAAGCCAGGGCGCCAATTACTTAATTGAAGACTGCTTGATGGGGCACCAATTAAAAAATCGAAGACCTGAGAGGAGTCGTCAAATAGAGGATGACTTGTGCAATGATGTCAATTCCATTCTCTGGAATTTCCAATAATCAGTAAATCAACACATTCGAAAATCTATAACTATTAAACTAAGCCATGAAAATTTTGCATGAATATAGTTCTGTGATCCTGAGATTTTTCTCTACCTGTCCATGTCCTCGATTCCTGATTTACTGAAAGAATTAAAAATAAATAGTGTTTAAATAGTAAACTGTGACTGATAATGCCGAGCCACCATGTTCAGACAATTATAACTTTTTTAACATAATCACGAAACTCCTGCATGAACATAGTTCTAGAACCCTCATATTTTTCTCTATTTAACCATGTACTAAATTCTTGATTTATTGAAAGTATTAAAAATGAATAGTGTTTGAATAGTGTTTTGAGTCACGGAATGTACCTTCCCAGCGTAAATCACCCCAATTTATTGAATAGTAAAACCCACCAATTTCGCATGAGCATGATTCTGAACTCCCGAGAATTTCCTCTACCTGTTCATATCCTTACTTTCTATTTTTGAGAAATTTTTACAGTATGAATAGTGTATAAAAAGTCACTATTTCAATGAATAGTATCACTTTTCCAAATAAAAGATTTTTTTTTGATATAGACACGTAGATAGGTAGAGAAAAATATAAGGAATCTAACGGTATGCTCATGCATTATATTAGGTATCATGATTCACATCTATTAAATTTTTAACATGGATGATTAATATACTAACTAATTTATAAACAAACTTAGAACTCACGACTGTTTAAGCAGTCATGATTCACGAAAATGACGACTTATTGAAGGGCGTTATTTGGGGCGAATAGTACTTGTCACTAGTAAATGAATAGTAAGTGAATAGTAGTGAATAGTAATGAATAGTAATCTGAATAGTAATTGAATAATATTCTTAAATAGTAAACTGGCATATTTGTATAATGGCCCTTATAGGATGTTCTAACTTTTGTTTAACCTTACTATAGAATTATCTAGAGTTTTTGTTTAGGAAAAAGTATATATATTAATATTTTTTCCCTCATTTTTATCGTAATTTGTACCGACGCAACCCTAAGTCATTTTCTTGCATATTATGAGTCCATGAATTTCATTCCATAAAAATCTACCTCGTATATCCTACTAAGGTAACCCTTGAAACTCTATATTGGCTTTAAAATGAGAGTGGATGTCAAAAGTAATACATGAAATGCTGTGCATATAGGGCCTGGTCTGGTCCTGGGAGGAGCACCTGAAGGTACTTGTGCCCATGGGAGTTTATTGACCACGGTGTTTAGCATTGCACTGGAGTACTTGCTTGACTTGAGACACTCCAACCCTACTCTCTCTCTTTACTCACTTGACTTGACTTGCGTGGCCCGGAACGGGCAATACTTGACTTGTGACCCGAGAAAGGGCGAAATACTTGCTTGATTGAAATATCCAATTCTACTCATACGTACTCAACTCTACTTGCTTGAATTAAATTTTTACTCCCTCGTACCTGAGATATACTTACACATGAGTTCATTCTCGCACTTAAATTCGTAATCGTACATGAATCCCTGCTTGCCCCGGAGTGGCATTTACATCTATAAATTCTTGTAATACTGCTTGTCAACTACTTGAAATGTTGATATACTCTCTTTATACAGTTCTTGATCTCTTATTGTTCATCATGTCTAAATTTACCTGTATACCTGATTCTTTTGTACGTACGTCATGCATAGCCATACTGATAATACATGTAAATTGTAATCCACGTAAAGATTGCTCGAATTTGAGATGTAATTCCTACTGAGCGATTCGCTCATCCAGTTGCTTCCTAACATTTTCAAGTGAATTGGATAGCGACAAGAATGGGATTGAGACTGAGTGAAAAGTGCTAGAACGCCAACCATCTATCATTAGCTAGCCTTGTCTTTAAATTTATTTGAGTCTACCTTGTATTCCCAGTTATTTCGGTTAGTGCTATAAACTTTGTGTTAAGTCGTGTAGCCTAATGTTTGGCTTTCTAAATCTGGAAATTTTCATGGACTATCTTTAATTCCTTTGAGTAATCAAATAATCATCACTTGGACTATTGAAATTTATTAGATTTATTAATCATTTGCGTACTCCGTAATTATGTATGTTAAAAATTCTTATCGCTCTAATGACACGATCTATATAGACGCGTCACGCATCCGAGTATCTTCCGCGCTCGAGACGTGACACCTTCTTTGTTGATTTTCTTTGGCTTTTGCGCATCAGTAGGCCGCATTCTTCCGTCGTTCAGGCATGTTTTCCATCTGATTATATTTTAGGTGCGAACAAATGTCCCCCAGTCGCATGTATCGCAAGTGAGGAACGAGCGACGTGGGATCGACAGATGTGATTTGACTGAGCATATTCAAAATTTTGATATGCACAAACCATTGATTCAGTGCCGTTAAAGCGGTCTGGGGTGTTCAAAGCCATAAAACCGCGTGGCTCCATAATGGCCTTAAAACGGCACCAAGATACCATCACGGCCTTAGAACGGCGCGGCCCTGGCGAATGCCGTAAAACAGCGTGGGGCTTGAAATGTCGTTAAAATGGCGTGGGAGGCTTTAAAACGGCGCGGTACCAGTCGCTCAAATGCTTTAATCTGGCGTGCCTATAAATGGCACGCAAAAAGTTGAACCGGCGTGCGAGGGTGCTAAAATGGTACGCCCTCTCTCACTCCGGATTAGGCCTTTCGAAAACCCCCCTTATATAAGGACTTCTTCTTCTCTTTCTTCTCATTTCACTTCAAATCCAAACCCTAGCTCAGCCTCTTCTCCTCCTTTCCCCTTCTGCTCACGGCGGCTAGCTCCTCCCTTGCGTTCGCAACGACAACGCTGGCGGTGGCCATTGGTGAGGGCGAGAGATTGTTTCGATTCATTTAAGGGGTTTCAAACCCCATCTTTCCACGCTCCGGGAGGCTTCTAGTAGGCTAGCCCTCGAAGCTAAACCCACGGGTGTCCTATTCGGCCTCGGTGTGACACCCACGGCCTAGTTTAGGGACCGTCTCGTAATGGACGTGTTCCCACTTTCTTTTGGCAAGCTCCCCTGCTAGGGGAGACTCTGTCGAAATTTTGTCAGAACCTTGCTTGAAAAGTAGTCCACTAATCTTCTGTTGTTTTCTTTGGGTGCAGACATCATGGCGTCTGACTCTCCTTCCTCTTCCTATGCTGTGGTGACTTGGGGAGATGTTCATTCTCTGGATAGAGGCAATGGCTGGCTGGCTATAATCGTCGAGTCTTCTGATTCAGATACTGAAACAGTGGACACTGGCCGTTTGTTGATTATTGGCAGTGATTCTTTCAAATATGATCGCCGTGAAGGGTACAGAATGGACCGTCCTAAAGATAAGCACCTTATGTCTTTTACAAGGTGATTTAATCTTCAGGAGAAGTGGGAGCTCTTCCTTGCTCGAAAGGCCGAGCAAGCAATTCTTGTCGAATGGGACAGCTTGACAGATTTTGTCATGCGGGTGAGACCAATATATCTGCCAGGTGAGCCCCAAAAATGGGGTGCTGTGCTCGGACTGCAGGAGCTGACACCGCAGGACGGGCTACTGACAAGGGCCCCTGAGTTTATTCCGGCCACGTGGAACGAGTCCGCGGGTCGCGTAGATCGAGAGAAGCCATCCTTTAGCCTATTCTTAGCCCCGTTGAAATGGGGGTACAGGGAGGATCCATTCTTGCTGGATTGTTTGGCGGTGCGCTTCAAGCATCAGATTATCGTGGGATGGTTTGCCAATATAAAAGCCGTTGACGCTCACACTTTCAGGTCAGTGTTGACACCTATTTTTTGCCGATAAGTTGAGTCATTCCTTTTACCATCATTTATTGATGCCTCGAGTTGTCCATTACTCGTGGGGCCATTTTCAGACATAACTTTGGGCCTATTTTATGGGTACCTCCCTCCCTGACTCAGGCTGCTTCAATTCAGGACTTAATGGGTCTTGATTTTGCTTAAATTTATCACATTTTATCAATTTCAAGCATCCAGCCATTACACGGTCAATCGCATGGCCGTTCAGTTAATGGACGGTTGTTATTGAACTGTTCTTCCATTTGTTGGATATTTATGTGATTTTCTTAATTTCCACCGACATGCTGTTGAACGGTCCTCATGAAGCCGTCCAAATTAATGGAACGGTATTCATATGGCCGTCCAGTTCCCAGAGTCCCCAAGACGTTGATTTTTCAGATAATTATCTATTTATCTATTTTATTTGAATTTATCACCGACAGGCCCTAAACCGTTAGAGTTGGGCTGCCCCATGAATTGAGTGGTCTATCACGAGACCATTCAATCCATAAGAGTCCAACGGCGAAATAGTCGGTTAGTTCGATGGATATTTTAGATTATTTTCCTATTTATCTAATTTCCACCCACAGCCTTCAACGGTCTAGCAATAGACCGTGCAATAGACTGGGCGGCCTATCGAGCGACCGCTTAATGGCCCGATTTCTAAGGTTTTAATGAATTTTTTCTCTCCAATCTGTGGCTAAACCCTTAACTTTTCCCATCATTTTCTCTGGGGTTTCTCAACCAAATGAGATATCGTTCGATCTTGGTGGGAGATAAATCAATTATCTACGAGTTATCTTTTGATATCTCGACCTAATTTTCACTGAAAACCCTAATTTCGGGGCTAGGTTTATGGGCTCTACAAAAAGGACCCTTAGTCCAGGCTTTGAAAGGGGAGAGATCTAAGGTCGACGGCGAAGCTCTGCCAAACTTTCGAGCAACCTACAGTCAGGGAGGGAGGCCTTTTACTTCCACTCAAGCCTCCAGTTCATGGAGTATTCATTTTTGAGTCTTTGTTTTAATAGTTCCACCATCCTTTTCTTCATTGCATGCATAGTTTTCTTCACTCTTTTCCCACATTTTTCACTCTTGCACGTCATACACACACCCTCCTATTGTTTTTCCATGCCCCTTAGGGGTTTAAAAACTCCCAAGTATCTCCCATTCTGATTTATTATGTTTATTTTCGTTCGTTCTTATAGTTACTACACTTCACAGTTCTGATCTTGGGTTTTCTTTTGTGTTTTCCATTGTGTTTCGCAGGTCAGCATTCTACTAGCACGAGGCCCATCCCCTCTGGCCGGCCGGAAGGGGTGGAGGTCTAGATCCTACAACCTAAAACCTGGTGGCATTGAGCGGTTGTCTGTTGACACCCGTTTTTAGCCCGCAAGTTGCGTCATGTCTCTTATTCATCATTTTTGATGCCCCGAATTAGCCATTATTTTGGAGCCTTCTTGGATAGATTCGAGCCCATTTCATCCCCTTTGAGCCCTAGATATCATGATTTCTTAGAGTCCCTGGAGCTTATCTTATCAACTTCCGGCTTCTAAGTTGATTTACGGCCCATTTAGGTCGGCTTCCATCAAGCAATCGGCTCTCTCTCACTGAGCAGTCCTGAAAGTGGTTCTTTTTCACCCTCTTCCAATCCTCTATTCAAAATGTTCTCTTCACCACAGTTGTTCAATTTTTAAAGATCTACAATTTTTTCTTCTACGCTATTGGCCAGTTCTGCCCCGATTGTGAGCTATTCACATTTTTCCAGTAGGCTGTCCTGTTCACCTACGTCCCAGAATTTTCTCCCTCTGTTCTAGCCCCATTTTCTTCTTTTTATGATCATTTTCTCATCTTGCTCTCTTCATTAACGTTGTTCCTCATTCAGATATCTACAATTTCTTCTTCTACCACTTTTGCTAGGTCTACACCGTTTGAGAGATACGCTTCAATTTCTAAAGTCGCGCACAGTCTGCCCAAAATGTTCATTTATCGGTGTGAAGGTCTATTAGTATACCGTCAGAGCACATGTGACGGTCCTACGATAGACCGTCACACCCTAACTTGTCCGAAATCACCCCGTTCGACCCCTAGAGTGTGGCGGTCCCACCATAGGCCGCTAGAGACTCTGACGGTGTTACGATAGACCGTTACATACACCGAGAGTCCAATTCGTGCTAGACTCTGCTCCGTTTCTATGCGTCGTGGCCCTCTTGCAGAGCCCATAACTTCTTGAATTCTACTCCGAATTGAGCGCCATTTGTTCCTATGGTTTCTCCTTTATATTATCTTGAATTTGATCCATAGATCTCATATTTTCATTGGCTATCTTGCTCAGAAATGTGGATGAAATTTGGCGGTTTATGCATCCTAGTTCAACACAAACTCTGCAGATTAAACTCCGGGGCTCCCTTCTAGAAGCCATATCTTCCAGATCCTTCCACCAAATTGATTCCCGCTTGTTCCTAATTCTTATCATTTGTATTATCTCGAGATTGATCCATAGAACATAAATTTTGGTGGGCTCTATCCTCTAAAATCTTGAGAGAACTTTCTGGGTTTTTCTGCAACCTCTATATAAACTGCCCAGTTCGCAGTTGCCAAGAGGGGCTCTTTCCGGACGTGGGGCGATGCCATGCTGCAACTCCAACTCACAACTTCAACCCTGGCTTGAAGAGGGAAGTATTAGCTTTCAATTCCATCCTTTTGGGCTTAATTTGGTTGTCTATACGCTTACTTCTAGTCTTCTCAAAATCACAAATCGTCACAATTTTCTGCATTTTCTGCTACACATGCGTTTTTCCCCATTTTGCATCAATGATTTCTCTCTATTCTCTCAATCAAATTTCATGATTTCAAATCCTATGCATGCACAACACACACACCTATATTTTCCACCCTTCCAAAGGCGTTAAAAATCTCCCCTTGGTGAGTTTGCCCTCAATTTCTACCCATATTTTATCACTCCGGGATTGATACTACACTTCATGATCTAATGGATTTTTTTTATCCTTGTTTTGGCTTTGTTTTGCAGGAGAGTATGAACACAACGTGAGGCCTTCCTCTTCTAGCCGGCTGGAAGACGAGGAGGTTTGATCCCATAAAGTTCCCCGCACCCCGTTTCAAGCGCGAGCAAGTCTTTAAGTTCCAAGGTACACGGTGCCATTTCTCTCCTTTCTTCATCCTTTGGCGTTGTTGGAACCTTGGTGGCGATCACGGTTAGTATTTCTCATCCTTTCATCCCCCTTGTCTTTGATTCACATGTTTATGCATGTATTAATTTAAAGTGGTCGCGCATCTTCTGAGCGGTTCATCCTGAACCATGTATTTCTGTGGTGCTAGTTAAAGGTGAGTGTCTCCCCTTTCTTTTCAAGGTACAGTGTAACTCTTTTACATTTCGGAACCTTGGTGGCGATCACGATCATTCCTTCATGCCTATCTCACCTCAATTCACTTACTTCCACATTGATTTCCAAGAGAAGAAAGGGGAAAGAAGGAAAAACATGTTAACACCCCATTTTTTGGCGATCATGGTGGGACAAAAAGACATAAACAAATACGCCCTTCAATCAAAACGCAAGATCAGAATGAAGCAGAACCGCTAGGTTCACTATCGTGAGGCAAAGCCCTCTCATATAGATATAATCATTGCAAACAAAAGCTGAGAAGGACGTGCTTTAGAATAGATCGAGAGAGTGGATCAAAGAAGGAAAGAACAGATCAAAGATGTGGACAGGAGGCAGAGCACAAAGATATAGCAAGGAATGCCTGAGTACTTGCAACCTGCACACTTAGCAAACAGATTACGTATATGTCCTTAAAACAAATGTAAATGCATAAAAAAGACACATTTTGGATTTTTTGAATTTTTATTGATTTTTTTAGATTTTCAATAGTATTTCATTTTTTTGAATTTTTTGAAGCATTTGATTTTTTAGGCTTTTGAAATATTTGATTTTTTTGAATTATTTGAATTATTTGATTTTTTTTTAGACTTTTGGTAATATTTGATTTTTTTTTTGATTTTAACATAGCAATCCGCAGCATCTAAAGATGGGCTCAAACTACTGGCTAGGGACCGTCGTTCCTACCCCTTTCATTAAAGGCTTCCCTTAAGTAGGGCGTGCATGTGAGGGTGGCTTACCACAACCAACTGCTTCTAAAGAACGGTGCCCCTACTATGGCCATACCTGGGATACAACACAACCCAAGAGGGAGAAGCAGAAGAAAAATTGGAGACAAGCTTCGTGCAGGATGGGAGATATCAAGGCTCGAATTCCTTCCAGGGCACTACCCCTCAAAGAGATAGCCTGTTACGCCGGGGCTTTGTGTCTTTGATTTTTAGACCCATATTTATCAGGCACGCATGCGACCGGGCTCATGATGTCCCGCGGGGAACTGTACTGGCACTCTTGCCATGCCTTTGATTCATAATTTTGCATTGATTCATTTTCTTATTTTGGTAGCCCTTATTGGCCAGATATAGCATGAAAGCTCACTTTTGAGGGTCAAGTCTGCCCCTATTTGAGACCTCTCTCGTATTAGGGAGCACCTAGGTTAGTCATCTCATCCATCAATCTCTTTCCCCTGTACTTGGCCGAGCAGAGAAGAGAAAAGGCCTTCGTGCATACCTACGATATAGCCAAAGCAACAACGGTGTTTCCTTAGAGAGATAGGCTATGGCTCGCCGTGTAGTGTGTGAAAAATCTATACTCAAAGGTCACCCTCAACAATCAGGGAAAGAAACTAGACTCCTAACACGGAGTTATCACCATGATCGCCAAAAAATGGGGTGTTGACATGTTTTTCCTTCTCCCCGTCTGTCCGAGCATGAGAGCGATCTTCACATGGCCGTCCTTCGTTCCTCTGCGGCTTCCTCTGGACCGTTCTCCTGTCAAACCAGGCTTCATCCCCCGTTCGTCCCAGCATTGGTGAGTGATCTGTCGATCGACCGTTCATTAACAAGGCGGTTCTTCCCGGGCCGTTTATTTCCGCAGTGCTGCTTACAGGCGAGTGTCCTCCTTTTCCAAGGTATGGTGTACTTATTTACATTCGAAGCCTTGGTGGTGATCACAATCCACACACACACTCACACCTTTCTACCCTCCTAGTTTCATTTCATTTGTGTCTTACATTGGCAAAGTAGAGAGATAAGCAAGGATAACAAAAGAAAGGATCACGTGGAGGAATATATTTACAATCAACAAATTTTTGGCGATCACGGTGGGACGCCCAGTGCCCATCGTGTTGGTGTTGTGCTGACCACCTTCTATCTTTGTTAGGTTTATCTTCTATGTGATTTCAGGTCGTTATCTCGTCATCTTGCGTCTCTGTCCTCTGGAGTTTACATGGTTCCTTCAGACCCATTAGCGTACCTACGCTGTCGGGAGGCAGCCGTTCTGTTCTGACCACCCGTAGTGATCATTCTGTGAACCTGCTGCCTTCAACGGTCTCATGGAGGCCGTCCATTTGTTCCACAGTCCGCTGCAGGCCGTCTACTACTGCTGGCTCGGGTACGCTTCTGTATTTACACGGGTGATTTCTGTTGACATTTTGCGATCTTTTCAGGTCCGTCCCAGAGTTCGCACAGTCTTTCAACAGACCGCGTTATCAGGTACACCTCTGTTCCCATTCCTTTAGTCCATTCCAGTTTCTGTCTAATTGTTAGTTCTATTTTTTTATTACTCCCTGCCATTGAACGGCCCTCACAGGACCGTTGACCTCCCTGCACGGTCTCCCACAGACCGTTTATGTCTACTATAGTGCACCCGAGACCTTCATCTTGGTTGACATTTCATATTATTTCACATATACTTGGTGCTGCTATTGATCTCCCCTTACTATCATCATACTTTTGCATGATTGTCTTCATTCTTTTCATATTTGTTGATCATTGATTGATAGATCTAGGCTAGACTTTGCATGCACTCCGTTGCACTTAGGGCCATACATACTTTTCATATTAGTTGCATTCCTACCTAGGTGGGGGATCCTCTCGTCTCCATATTCCTTGGAGCCAACTAGGTGACCTTACCCAGGACCTCCGTAAGTCCCCATGAGCCGTGGATTCCCACACAGACGTCGGACAAGTTGTACCGTACCACGCCAGTCTAGGGTTTTCATCCGAGAGAGGGAGTGCCCCTTAGAGTCAACCCAGTTTCCCATCCTACCCTGGTTAGGTGCCCTTATGGTTGAGTGAATTATCACCTTAATTAATCCACTAAGGTCCTAAAAGGAAATCTATAAAACATTTTGTGCATCATTCATTACTTGAGTTGTTAACTGGTTGTCTCTCTTCTCATCTCTCCCCTCTCTTGTGTGCATTTTTGGTTGGATTGTTTGTTTTAGACCTTTGTTAGGGTTGATTGTTTTCCCCTCCCCAAGTGTTTAGTGCATGTGGAGTTGCTTCTTCCCCATAGGATCGTCTCCTAGGGGCAACTCCCATTTCATCTCTTATTTCAATCCCCTGTTCGATTCTCCTCCAGTCATGTCATCTTATAACTTCTCTCACACCCATGAGGACTCTCTCCCTCAAGGGCTCTTGGAGGACCCACCTAGGGTCATTTCTCTCCAGGGGAGAGAGGGGCCCGTCCCTCCTCTTCCATCTGCCACTATTGAGGGTGCCCAACCCTCTCTCTCTGATTCATCCACTCACAACTCGGCCAGTCATGTTCTTCAAATGATGGCCCAGTTGGACCCTACTCAACTCCATCTCCTTAAACAAGCTTTGGAAGGGGCAGATGCCCCACCTTCAGTGCTTTCTTCTTGCGTGACTACTGCCGCCACTTCTACAATTCCAGTTGTTGGATCAGCTACCTCTGCTGCCACTATTGATCTGACCCCTATTCGTCCTCAGATTCTTTGATTCCCCAACATAGAAGTGGGCCAGGCTTCTACCTCGACCCATCAGCCTCTTGACAACGGGAAGACTTAGATCCCCTTCACTTCTTATTCCGATCCATACACCATTGTCTCTTCATCGCCGCAGGCCCTTGTCGCCCCGGCTGATTTTATTTGTCTGCAACCAGGGGCCGCCCAATTGGCTCATGTGGATATGGGCCCTTCCTTGGCCCATTATCCATCTTATGGGCTCTCCCCTTCGTCGATTTATCCTTCAGCTCCCCGTACACTGGCTCCATTCTTCCTGCTTTGTCTCCTCCTTCTCGGGAACGGGAACTTCTCGGCAAATGGGCTGCCATGCAGCAGTAAATTGACCTCCTCCATAAGCGGGTCGGCTCGCAGTCTCTTTCTGATGTCCCTATTCCTAACTTCCGGGACATTTGCTTCCCCCCTCAGTCGGAGCTCCCCACATATCGTAAGTACGATGGGAATGGCAACCTGTTCATTCACATAAGGGAGTTTCTGTATCAATCAGCACAATTCCAGCGTGATGAACGCCTGATGGCGTATCTCTTTCGTCGGTCATTGGACGGGGTGACGTTACAATGGTTCTACACATTGTAGCTGGAGGAGGCATAAAGCTTCAAGATAGTCAAAGAGAAGTTCATAACCAGATTCCAAGATCGGGTGGGCCCGGAGTATTCCTTCACTGATTTAGTAGCAGAGAAGATGAAGCCAGATGAAGAGTTTTCCACTTATGCAGATAGATGGAGGAAGATCGCCTCACGTGTGCCCGGGCAGATTCCAGAGGAAGAAAAGGTGAAGTTGTTAATTTCCAATGCCACTGAAACATTCCGAAACATATTGGCAATGAACGATATTTCAAATATGCACTAGTTGTACAGTCAGTCCCAGTTTATCCAGACCCAATTCAAAGACTCCCCCATCCATTCCTTATTTGAGGCCCAGAAATCCAAAACCATGAGAAAATCCCAGGGCCCAGTTACTGAGGGAGTATAAACCAACGAGCAAGTATAGGCTGTTCAATACTCCAACCAGTCCGCTCCACCCCGTTTCCTGCAACCTCCACGAAACCCTCAGTTCTCCACACCGCAAGCTCCTCGACCTTCTTTTCCAACTCCTCAACACCCACAACAATCGCCACCGCCACCACAACAGCCTCAGCAACCACCCCAATACCATAATGTTCCTCCTCCTGCTGGTTATGGACCTGCTCGATCAGGTCTGAAAAAAGCCCACTATCCTCCACTTCCAGAAACTTTGCCAGATATATTCTCAGCCTTGATGTACAATGGTGACATACAGCTCCCGCCAAAACGTCAGAACTGGAACCCGACCGCCGACCAATCACGATATTGCATATATCATTGACAGCCTGGGCACACTATAGATAGATGCTTCCAGTTTAGAGACTTAGTGTATGATTTGCATGAAGGGCAATGGATTGACTGGGCCTAGATGCACAAATTGATAGAGGACATTAAAGAGAAGAGAAGACAGGCAAGGGTGCAGTAGGCAACGCCACAGCAGCAGCAACAACAGTTTCACCAACCCCAACCTCAACCTCAACACCAGCAACAGCAACATGAACTCAGGATTCATCAAAATCCCATGCCAGACCACCAGCCCGCTCCTCAACAGTAGCCGCCAGCACCGGCACAAATAAATGTAGTTCACCGGCCAGCCCCAAATGCTGGGTGGTCTTTTGATGATGAGACTCCCGCTCATCTCTTGGCCTTCCACCATGCCAACTCTCCCGCACCTTCTGTTCCTTCCATCCTCCGGCCCACCACCTTGACCGCTCCACCCTCCATTCCCTCCAGGTCACCTATCGCACCCGCCACATTCCCCACCATTCCGCCAATCCTTTCACCATCACCCACCATACCCTCCATCATTACCCCTCCATTCAGCCCTTCACCCATCACCACTCCGCCAGGGCCTGTCAGGCCAGCCTCTGCCATCCTCACCCCCATTTCTGTCCTTTCCACTCATCCTACCGGGACAATTGGGAGTCTATCTGATGCCGTGTCAGCACGCAACTACGCCCTTCGGAGAGGGCGTTTATTCCACAGAAGTTACCCCTCTACTGGTGCACCTGCATCGAACCCCCAGATTCCTTCCTCAACAGTTGAAGGAGAAGAAGTTGATCCCGTGCCAGGCACGAAGTATGATTTGCTACAGCATTTGGACCGGATGCCAGCCAAGATTTCTATCTTGTAGTTAATTAAGAGATCCACGCTACACCAAGATGCCCTGAGGGCTTTTTTGCAGAAAATTGTGGTTAGCGAGGACGTGGCAGTAGATAGTTTGCCGTCGATGTTGGCCACTATAACAAAGGGGCCATCTATTTCTTTTTCTGAGTCGGAGCTAGCACCCCCAGAGGCACGTCCGATGCCACTATGCATTACAATTTCTTTGAACAAGGTGGATGTTGATTCAGCTCTAGTGGACACATGGGCTTCTATTAATATGTGTACCTTGTGCACGCTGCGTGCCTGCAATATATCTGAAGACTTGCTGAGGCCGACGCCGACGACCATTGAAGTATACGATAACTCCAGGACAGCTTGCCATGGGGTTGTGACAGTTCAGGCCGAGCTAGGGCCTTTAAAAATGGACGTGGAATTCTATATGTTGGACATAGACCCAATGTTTAAGGCTATTCTGGGTCATCTATGGATTGATAGTTTGAATGCAGTACCCTCGATCGCCCACCAGTGCCTCAAGTTCCCATTCCAGGGGCGGGTAGTCAAGGTGAAAAGCGTTTCAACTGTCCAAACGGTGGATGCCATTGCCGATAAAATTCTGCCTACATTATGGCCAAGAAATAAGCCAGTTTTGTCAGTAATGGACTTGAACTTTCCTTGGGCATATGCGTCATGCAAGCCCACCACTGCACCAATTAACGTCAAAATCAAGTCCAAGATTAGAGATTCCAAAGGATGGCGCATGATCTTGAAGCTAGGCTATCAGTCGGGCATGGGCCTTGGCGCACAGTTGCAGGGGCGGACTAATCCCAACCCCAGGGGCAGAAAGATGACTCGAAGAGGCCTTGGCTACCGGGAGTCAGCATTGTCTATATTGGGGGACTCCAGGCCGTAGACGTGGGACTACCGTCAGCATTTCGTGAAAGATCCATTGCAACCTGGCACTCTGAAGAGGTCGCCGCCCTGCTCTGATGAGAAGACCGATGCCGCGTTTGCTGTTGCTGACCCACCACCGCTGCTGGAGGTGCTGGTGGGCGATATGGATGACTTTTGCAGCTGTTTTGAGAAGATGTTCCGTGGAGAAGAAGCTTGTCCGAAAAAGATGGAGATGCAGCTGGTAAAGCCTTCTCTGATTGAGCCAGTTTACCGGAGGCCACAGGAAGTGGGGAGCTCCATCACTACTTTTTCTTTTTCCCCGTCCTGCCTTGCCTCCTTGTTTCAGCAATTGGGGTTTATTCCCCGTTCCCCTCCGATTATGGTCGACCCGTACTTTACGGAAAGACCACTTGAAATTCTATTTATTCCTTGTGCTTGTGGGAAGTGCCCACCTCTTGATTTGTCCACCATGTGGACCCCCACCAATAATTTCTACGAATTGTGGTTTTCATCTTCCGACCCCTCTTTCGATTGTCTCTTCCCCTCTCTATTTCCCATGCAACTTCCACCTCCTAGATGTACAGTATGCAGAGTCCCCTAGGTTGGTAGAGTCAGTTGGGGTAGAGTCTAGCTCTAGTGTTGTCAGCCCATCCACGTCTGTAGCGCACCCTGTGATGCGTCATTCTAGATCTGTCCCAGATAGGTTTCTTCAAGATTTAGCTCAAAGATGTCATGCCCTTCTCAAATGTCTTGAGTTTGTAGAGACCGCAATTGTCCTAGAGGATGATGAGGAAGTAGAAGGGGTGTGGAGCAATGACGGGTTAAGTGTATATGAAATCATAGATGAGAAGGACCCATCTGATGATGAGGAAAGTGACGTGGATGACACTGCCGATCTATACACATAAGGTTTAAAGAGATTTGATGAACCGTCATCGGCAGTGGATGAACCCACAAAAGAGATCAATCTTGGAGCTGAAGAGGACCCCAGGCCCATAATCATTTCCGCTAATCTCCCTCATCATGTTGAAGAGGAGCTAATCAAGGTTTTGAGGGAGTACATTGATTCTTTTGCCTAGTCTTATGAGGACATGCCGGGTCTTGACCCCTCTCTGGTTGAACATAGACTTGTCCTTAAACTAGGGGCAACACCCGTTAAACAAAAATCAAGGAGATTCCACCCTCAAATGGCCTTAAGGATAAAGGAAGAGGTTGACAAATTACACAAGGCCAAGTTTATTAGAGTTGTATTATATCCACAATGGGTGGCAAATATCGTCCCTGTAATGAAAAAGGATGAAAAAAATAGGATCTGTATTGATTTCAGGGACTTAAATAAGGCATGTCCGAAAGATGACTTCCTGCTTCCTCACTTTGATGTGTTGATAGACAACACGGCGGGGTACGAAGCCCTCTCATTTATGGATGGATATTCCGGATATAATCAAATCTGTCTTGCTCCCGAGGACCAAGAGAAAACCTCTTTCACCACGCCTTGGGGCACGTACTGCTATGTTGTCATGCCTTTTGGATTGAAGAATGCAGGTGCCACGTATCAACGAGCAATGATGGCTATCTTCCACGACATGATGCATGTATATATGGAATCCTACATGGATGATATTTTGGTAAAGTCGAGGTCCAAAGAGGAACACCCTGCCATTTTAGCCAAGGTGTTGCAAAGGGCTAGGGAGTATAGGCTGAAGATGAATCCGAAGAAATGTGTGTTTGGAGTCGCATCAGGGAAATTGCTAGGGTTCATAGTTAGTAAACGGGGGATTCAGATCGATCCAAATAAAGCCAAGGCCCTTATAGAAATGATGCCACCTGAGAACATCACTGAACTTGGGGGATTGATTGGGCGTTTGCAGTTTATTCGAAGGTTCATATCTTAACACTCACAAAGATGCTGCCCATTCTATGAATTGTTGAAGGAGGGAGCTAAATTTGAATGGAACGAACAATGTCAGAAGGCGTACGAAGATCTTATGGTTTATCTATATAATCCCCCTGTTCTACAACCCCCTTGTCCCTGACAAACCCTTGATATTATACATTTCTGTTATTGATAACTCCCTAGAAGCTGTCCTGGCGTAAGTGGACGACGAAGAAAGAGAAAGGGCAGCATACTATCTCTCCAGACTGTTCAATCCTGCTGAATCTATACTGTCATGGAGAAGACCTGCGCAGCATTAGTATGGGTAGCTCAGAAACTCAAGCACTATTTCTTGGTCCATGAAATTAAGTTGATCTCTAGAATGGACCCAATCTGCTATCTTTTAAAAAAAGTCATCCTTTCTAGCAGATTGGTTCGTTGGCAGAGCTTTCTTTCCCAATTTGATATCACCTTCGTTGTTCAAAAATGGATCAAAGGATACGCGATTATTGAACATCTTGCTCATTCCCCTATCCCTCGCACTAATTCAATCCAGGATGAGTTTCCTGACGAGCACCTGGTTGTAGTTACTCATCTCCCCTTCTGGTCTTTGCACTTCGACGGTGCTCTTAATTCTCAGGGCAGTGGAATCGGAGCCATTCTCCTCACTCTGGAAGGAGTAGCCATCCCCATCGCTTATCAGCTCTCTTTTCCTGCCACAAACAACATAGCTGAGTATAAGGCTCTCCTTGCTGGACTGAAGCACGCCTACGTTATGGGCGCGCGATACCTAAACATCATAAGAGATTCTCAATTGGTGCTGCATCAAGTTCTTTCAACTTACCGCACCCGTGATCCTAAGCTCAAGCCCTATCAAGATTTGGTCATGCTCTTGGCTAGGTAATTCCGCAAGTTAATTTATATTCACACTCCTCGCTCTCAGACCATTCTTGCCGATGCACTCACGTCGCTCGCTTCTTCCCTTTCTTTCCCTCTTAGTCGCGCCACTGAGACCATCATGGTCTAGCGGTTAGACGCTCCTTCCCTCCAGGATCCTTGGTTCGATCACCTTAGGAAATCTATAGAGAAGAAGGCTGAAATGAAGAATTTGAAAGAGGTATCATTAACTGAGCTTGAGGAGATTATAGAAGATGAGGAATTGCCGTGGTATTATGAAATAGAGCAATATTGTAAGGATGGATGCTTCCCAAAGATGGCCAATGCTGAGCAGCGCAAGGCCATTCGAAGAGTCACCTCCAGATACACGATTGTCGCAGGAGAATTGTATAGGCGGGCTCTCAATGGAGTTCTTATGAGGTGCTTGGATAACGATGAGGCTTGGGAGGTTGTTGAAGCAGCTCATGCGAGCGAGTGTGGAGGGCACGTTAATGGGCAAGCTTTAGCGAAGAAGATTCTTAGGCAGGGCTATTACTAGCCAACCCTAGAAGAGGACTGCTCCACCTATGTCCGCATGTGTCTTCAATGCCAACTTCATGCCGACAAAATCCATGCTCCTTCTTCCTCTCTCCATCCTTTTTCTGCTCCTTGGCCATTCTCCATGTGGGCTTTCGATATTGTAGGCCCACTAGGTGATCCGAACTCCCAGGTTAAGCAAAAGTCATTCATTCTAACCGCTACGGAGTACTTCACCAAGCAGGCGTAAGCTGAAGCTTATGCAGAAATCAAAGCTACCACAGTCTTCCACTTCATCCTCAAGAATATCATTTCACGGTTTGGAGTACCAAGTGATATCGTCACCGACAACGGGCCTCAATTTGTGTCTCAATAACTCCAGGACCTATGTAAGAAATTTAATATTACATTACATCATTCATCACCATATTACCCTCAAGGTAACAGCCAAGCCAATGCCACGAACAAAACCCTTCTCAAAATCATTAAGAAAACATGTGAGTCACATAAATTTGCTGATTGGACCGACAAATTGATAGAAGCACTATGGGCTTATCGCACCTCCGTCCGTACTCCCACGGGACAGACTCCTTTTGCACTCACTTATGGGATGGAGGCGGTACTCCCGTACGAGATCTTGATCCCTTCCCTAAGAGTGCAGCTGGAGAAAGAACTTAATCTCGACGAGCGTCGAGAGGCGTTGCTAGTCCAACTCGAACTCTTAGATGAGAAGAGGCTTAACGCGGCCAATGACGTCTCTGTTTACCAAAAACGTATCTCGCGGCATTTTCAAAAGAAGGTTATCGAAAGAAAATTTCAAGTGGGTAACATGGTTTTGAAGCGTAAATTTATCAGATCAGCAGGTCCTAGGTCTAAACTACAACCCAATTGGGAAGGACCGTTTGTAATTAAAGAAATCTATCCTGGGAACGCATACCGTCTTGTTAATGCGGAGGGTGAGGAATTGCCTAATCCATGGAATGGGTTGTATTTAAAATGTTTTTATCCATAGAGTCAAGCCAGCAACGGCCCGGTGGTAGGGTGTTTCCTCCACTTGATCATGAAGGGGGATCCACGGTTCAACTTTCACACACTACACGACCCCCCGTGGTCCGGTTTTCCCTTTTCTCGCAACAACGCTTCTCCTTTGGCCATGCCTGGGGGCAAGAGAAAATCCTTGTTTCCTCCTCTTTCGGCCGAAAATAGGGGCAAGTGGTGAATAAGGGGGGGAGAACCGATCTAGACACCCCGACAAAAGGAAGGTCTCAAATAGGGGCAATCTGTTATGACCTGATTCCGCATTCAAGAAAGCAAAAGCAAAAGAAATAAAAGAAAAGGGGAAAAATCAAAGGCAAAAGCTAAAAAGCTCATTCAGAAGCTCGAAGCTCAAAAGACTAAATGCTCCCAAAAGAATGAAACTAGGCATGGCAAGTGTGGCAGTATAGTTTTCCCACGGGACGTCATAAGCCCGGTCGTATGCGTGCCTAAAGTGGATGCAGGTTCGATGACGGACACAAAGCCCCGGCGCAACAGACCAAATTCACTGAAAAGGGGTTGTCGCGAGAATAACTCAAGCCCTAAAAACCTTTATACCTATTGTCGGCTTTCCTACCAAATTCTCTCTTTTATTTTCCAAGGACTGGATCGTACTCCGGGTATGGCCTCGGTAGAAGCACCGTTAAGTAGAATTGGGCCCCGGCCATTGGTGGTCACCCATAACGCACGTTGAACTTAGGAAACCCCTAATGAGATGGGAAGGTCCCTCGTCGTCGGGTTTGAGCTGGCTAAAAAATCCAAAAAAAATCAAATATTTCAAAATCCAAAAAAATTCAAATATTTCAAAACCCAAAATAATCAAATATTTCAAAATCCAAAAAAATCAAATATTTCAAAATCAAAAAAATCAAATATTTTAAAATCTAAAAAATCAAATATTTCAAAACCCAAAAAATCAAATATTTTAAAATCCAAAAAAAGTCAAATATTTCAAAATCAAAAATCAAATGTTTTCAAAACCACAAAAATATTTTCATCATCATAATTTGCATTTATGGCATACATTGCATTCATTTCTTTCATGTTATTTGCCTATTTAATAAGGCTTACCCCCTTGACCAGAAATCAAGAACTGGTCACTTCCTAACTTGCTACAGGCAAGGGGTTAAGCCTAAAATATATTTAATCTGTTTCTTTGTTTACGTGTGTGCAAGGGCAGGTTGAAGACAAGGTTCAGCATTTCTATCATTGAATGGTCCTCTGGCGACCGTCTTATTCCTTCCAACGGTCAAACATAAGACCGTTCCATCATTCACACGGCCTCGTCCAGACCGTTCCAATCTCTAGTACCTGCAAAGAATCCACGGTCTTCACCAGACCGTTCATAAACCAAAACGGTTCACTCAAGGCCGTTCTGTTCTTTCCACAATCCATCGATAGATCGTTCTACTCTCCGAAGGTCTTTGTTCTTAACCCTGCGGTTGATCTTATGAGCGGTTCAGATCTGGCCGTTCAATCCGTGGGACAGTTAATCTCTAACCGTTTATTCAATAGAGCAGTCTGGATACGGCCGTGTTCACCCCGAGATCCTACCTCAAGCTCATTCAATCACATATACAAAAAGGCCAAGCTCAAATCAATCCAATCATCAATTTTATTCATTTATTCATATGCAAACATTCGAAACATAAGTCTCTATCTACACATCATGAAAACAAAAAAATCACCCAATCCTCAGACGGGCATCCCCGCGAGGCCTAATCTCTGAAGGCTCTCCCACATATGCCTGGTAAGTCTCCTAGAGCTCTGTCACCTCCACTAGCAGGGTAAGCACCTTGCTTACCTCCCACATGATCAGGGCACTCCTGACTGCCTGCTCATCCTCCTCCGTCCCGATCCTCCTCGCCTGTAGTGCGGGAAGGTGGGGTAGTGCTAGAAGAATGGTCCTGGCTAGTCAAACCTGTACGTAACACCGGTACGGGCTGTACATCACCAGTGCAGTGTCGCTCACGAGCCTCAGATCGAAGCCTGGCCTCCTAGGAAGTTTGACTGCAGTGTCGCGGAGGAAGTCAGGGCGCATCACGAACCGATCCAGGGGCAATCTGTTGATGTACAATCGCCACTCATCCCTGGTCTTCTTTTCTACTATCCTGCACTCTACCTGTGGGGAGAACCCGAAGGTGCCACCTATGAAGAACATTGGATGGCTCCCGAAGATCCGACTGGCTGAAGTGATATCCTCCTTATGAATGAATTTCATCCTGACACCCATCCAACACTCTAGGAGTATCATGGAACCAAAGAGTGGACCTCCTAGGGCTGCAGAACTAAGGCCTTCGTACAAGTAGGCGAGGATGACCTGGGAGATAGAGTGACCCTGCCACAGACCACTAATGGTGCTAAGGATAGGAGTATCTAGGACGTGGTCGGTAGAGGGGAACATGATGGCCACACACAGGCAAATAGACACGGCCTTAGCTATGGCCTCATACCATCCACATTTATTCTTACAATGAGCAACCACCCACTGGGCAAGAGGAAGAAGATGGATCTGATGTGAGCCTACGAAGGTACGGATGTCCTTGCTATATAGTATAAACTCTCCCAAGATAAGGTTAGGGTCTACAGGGGTAACAGTATGACACACTAAGTCCTCCTCACCCACCTTGGATCTAGGAAAGGATAAATAGGTCTCTACCTCCTCTAGTAGGATAGTGACCTCAAGAGAATGGAAAATAAACGTATGGGTCCGAGGATGCCAGATTTCTACCAGGGCTGAGATGATGTGCCAATCTAAGGATAATTTGGGGTAGTTTTTGTCTAGCACTAAGAGTGGGTGTAGGTGCCAAGACTTTAAGATGGATATCACTGCTAAGGGTAACTCACGGATCATGGGAGCCATCCACTTTAAGGTGGAGTAGCGCCTCGAGCCAGGGAGAAGCTAAAGTAGAGAAAAGAAAAGAAAATTGATAAAGAGAGGAGGAACATGTAAGTAATAGAATAAGTTGAATCAATTGAACAACTTCTGCAAAAACTTACCTCTCTCAGTGGACTGGAGCTCAGATGTCGTGGGATCGCGGTCAGCCGTGGGAGCACTTCATGCTCCTTTCTGGCCGGCCTGGGCCCTTCAAAGACTGCTCCCTCCATTGAGCTCCCTTCAAAAGCCCTTTTCATGATGGTTTGATCAAGAGTAACAAGAGTTTCAAGGTTTGGAAGAGGGTTGAGACGTGAGTCACGAATTTAGAGTTTTCTCCTACTTATAGAGCTTGGTTAGGACCCTAAACCAACTAGAACTGAGCTAGGATAAGTCTAGATCGGGTTGGGCAAGAGTTTGGGTTTTGTTGAAACATCCTACCATGTGTTAGGACTCTCCAAGAGAGTCCCGATTGGACTCCCAGTGCGTGACATTGCACGGTTTATCGATAGACCGCACGGCTCTTAGGACGGTCTTTATTGGACCATTTATCAACTTCAACACAGTTCGATCCTGGACCCGTGGAACGGCACCGTGAAGGCCGTTCTTCCACGTGCACGGTCACTATCTCACTGTTCGATGACATGAACGGCCGATTTTGAACCGCCCAGGTGCCTTGGTTCTACTTGGTCGAGTAGCATTCCGGCAGTCCATTTCGGATCGTGTAAGGACAGGAGCGGCCACTCAATGACCGTTCACCCCTCTGCCACCCTGATTTGTCCTTCCTATGTCTCTCTCCTCTCCCGTGTCTCTCCCGTGCCTCTCAGTCGGTACGTGTCTCTCTCCTCTCCCATGTCTCTCCCGTGCCTCTCAGTCGGTACATGTCTCTCTCCTCTCTTGTGCCTCTCCCGTGCCTCTCAGTCGGTACATGTCTCTCTCACCCTCACACGTGGTCGTCTCTCTCCCCCACTCGTACTCGTCTCTCCCTCACTCACGTCGTGTCGTCTCTCGCTCACTCGTGTCGAAGTGATCTCGCTATCCCCCACTCATAATCGTCTCTCCCACTCGAATTGTTTGTCATCTCTCTCCACTCAAATTGTTTGGCGTCTCTCTCTCACGCTCACTCATGTCCATCCCTCTCTCTCCCACTCGCTCATTTCAGGTTAGTAGTCGTAGTTAGTTGGTTAGTACCTAGCATTTGCATCCATTCATACATTCATTCACAAAACTAAAACAAAAACATATCATATTGCTATCATATCCACATGTGTACAAGACTCCTGTCAAAGTACAAAAGTCAAGCCTATCCCTCTCCCTCTGGCATGTCACCGGCACCCTCATGCCTCTTTAGTTGAGGGATCGCCGAGGTCACCTCCTCATGGTGTCGACGGTGCCGCTCCTCCTCCTCGTTCCTCCATCGACCGGAGGAACCTGTGAAGTAACTCCTGACGGAGCCGTGTGTGCCGTGGGTGATGCCGCTCGGAGTCTCGCTACGCTCAGATCTCCGGCTCATCCCCTCCACGATGCCCTCCAGCTTCGCCGCATGAAGCCGGGCTCACTCTGCCTCACCCCGGTAACGCTCCGCCTCAGCTCGGTAGCGCTCCGTCTCTGTAGCTCCGGCCCGGAGATGCTCCAGCTCCGTTCAAAGGAGCGCCGTCTCGACCGGGTCTGCTGGTCGGCTCCGCTCCATCTCCTATCGGAGGCGGGCTCCCTCCTCCTACGCCGCTTCTCGGCTCTGCTCGAGCTCCTCTCGTAGCCGGGTACTCCCGTCTAGGGCAGCTATTAGCTCGGTCATCTACATACACATGTCATGATTAGTCAATTGCATAAGCATCAAGGGAAAGTGTAGTGGTTACATACCCTCTCGGAGAGCGCTACCTCGGCCCGAGCCACTAGCCGGGCGAACTCCGCCTCCCGCTCTGCTCGGTTGGCTGGCGTCTGAGAAGAAGAAGAAGGAGCATCGGCCCCCTGTCGCTGGGTCCCCTTGGCTCGTTGCATTTTAAACTCCCAGGTCAGTCAGTTCATAGCATAATCATAATCAAGTGCATAATTATGATAAAGGGTTAGAGAACTCACCAGTAGGGCCAGGACCTGTCGGGCCTCGTCGCGCTCCCGGATCGTGGAGTGGAGGAGCCCCTGCAACTCCGCAATCCATCCCTGGGGGTCGATCTACATTTAGGAAGTCCAAGCGTCAGTGCATCATCATAGAAATTATAAGCATAATAGAAAGAGGCTAGGGTTAGAAGTTGTACCGGTCGATGGGCACCACGAAACACCTGGTCCCGGTAGTGCCTGGCGTATGCCATGTAGTACGCCGCGTCGCTCTCCGCTCGGGCGGTCACAACCCGTCCAAGTGCTGTCCAGTCAGTGATCTGCTCTTCAGCTCGCGCTGTCCAGTCGAGGACCGTCGCCACGCCCCGCGGGTGTCGCCCCACGCGCTCCCCCGGCTTCTCCGGCGCCGAGAACTCTACTGCTAGCTGATGGATGCCGATCGTCCTCATCACCAGTCTGAAGTAGAGTGGCTCCACTACATTCATGCAGTGAAGCCACACGTCCCGCCCGGAGAAGGCGAGGGCCCCCACTACCCAGGGCTGGCCCTCGTGCCCCTCGTCTGCATGGGGAGTCCACCGAACCTATCAAAATAGGAAGTCACCTCAGTATCATAAACATATAGAACTGCATTTAATTAAAGAGTCTAAGGTTAGAGTCATACCAAAGTGTACGGTAGGGTGTCCACGTCGTCCTGGAGCCCTCGGACCTGTCTCCGAAGGCCTCCGGTCTCCCGAGGTGCGGTCCACCTCCTGGCAATCGGTAGGAGCTCAGGGTGAGTCTCCTCGCCTCTCCCCAGCCCACGTAGTCGTACGTAGGTCCACACCTACATCGCATTACACATCAGCATGTAGGACACATATAGGTGTTGCATAATCAAGTCTAGGCGTCAAGTCGTACCTGGAGAAGAGGGGAGAATCCGCCGAGCATGGTCCGCCTGCTGGTCGAGCTCAGAGTGTCAAAAAGAAACGCGAGGACTGCAGCTCCCCACGCGTAGTCGCCGACGTGGTCGAGATCCCGAAGTAGCGACAGGAAGCGACAGCTGATGACATCCACTCTTGTAGCAAACAGCAGTTGGCCGAACAAGAGTGTTAGAAACCTCCGCAACACTCGATCCGCCTCAGCTCCTGGCTCAGTTGCTACTATCGGACGAACCTGGTCCATCAATCTCTACAAGTGCTACTCGGGCAGCTCCCCCGTCACAATCCCGGCACGTCGCAGTCCTAAGCTATGCTGGAGTTCTGCCCGGGTCAGGGTAGTGGACTGCCGCTTAGGGTGCAGCAAGTCCAATCCCAGGAGCTCTTGGGCCATCTCCCGATAGTCAGGATATGTGCTCCCGCTAACCGGGGACCCGTGCACGCGCAAACCCGTGATCCGAGCCACGTCCTCTAACGTGGGGACCATGTGCCCCCACAGAAAAAGGAACGTACGACTCAATGGGTCCCGGCGGTCGTGCAGAGCATAGAGGAGCAGTGTGTCAAACCGGCTCACCTCTATACTCAGGAACTCCATGAAACCCATGGCTGCCAGCCTCTCCCACTAGAAGTCGGGCAGTGCGAGGTACATTGCCCGGACCTACAGCCAAGAGATGCGGGTCCTACGCTTTCCCTACATTCATTCACATAATTGCATACATTTAATAACAAATTCATGCATTTTATAAATAAAAGGAAAAGAAAAAATGCATTCTACTCATAGAGCGGTTCCCCATGGACCACTCTATATCTTGCACAGCCCGATATGGACCGCTTAGTTCTCCAAGTTTCTACCTAATAAATGGCTTCTTCCAAGCCGCCCATTTGTCTCACGGTTTTATCCTCACCGTTTAACTGTACCCCGTTTCTGGCGCCCGCGGCCACTTTCTAGCCGCCCAATTAATTCCATGGTAACCAGATTATCGTGCTGCCCCCTCTCAGTCCCCTCATTTTCTGGACTAGCACGGTTAGACCTTAACCGTGTTATGATTCACGAACTGATATGGACCGTTAAGTTCCGAATCGTTTCATATTCTGAGCGGACCAAAATGGCCCATCCTAGTGTATCATGGTTTTCCCAAAACCGTGCTAGTGCTCATTCGCCCATCGGTTCGGATACCCCAGGACAGCTACCCATGAGCCGTAGAGGCGTTCAACGGCTCTTTATGAGCCGTGTAGTTTTTCTGGGCGGTTCCTGGTGAACCGCCCAGCTACCATCTTCCCCGACGCCGTGAGAACCCTCCCCTGCCGCGGTCATGACCCTATCACCTCCCAACTGGCCTCCCAAGGGGTTGTAACCTCCTACCATCCCCCTAAACTAACATGCATAGTCTGAAAATGGAAATGGGGGGAGTTTTGGGCTTACCTCAGGGTCCCGTGGAGGTTTGGCCGTCGCCGTGGTCGCCTCCGGTGCTTGGTGTTCCTCTCCAGCGTCAACGGGCGTCGCTGCTCCTTCTTCGATGGCCGCAGCTTCCTCCTCGACCCCAGTCGGCGACGCATCCATCTCTCCCTCGATCACTGGCATCTCCTCTTCCTTGGGGATGGGCGACAGCTCTCCCACGGCCGCCGTCGGTGGGGGTGGGGGAACCTCTTCACCGGACATCGCTGGCCATCTCGCCTGGCATTTAGTGCGCATGAACGGGGAAGATGAGAGAGTGAGAATAGGAAAGGGAGAGATGAGAGTGGGGGAGATTGAGGGGGTGATTGAGAGGGGGAGAGAACGTGGAGAGGGGCGTTCTCCTTCCCTCCCGCCGTCGGTTACGGTGGGGAAGGACGGAGATGAAGGGCTTTTGTTTTTTGAAGCCCCCTGGTATTGAACGGTCTATCGATGGACCGTTCACTATTTGGACGGTCTTCATGTAACCGTTTAATCCCCAACGGGGCATTGCCATTAAGCGGCTAGAATGTGGCCGTGCATGTAATTGAACGGCCTACTTATGGGCCGTGCAGCTTCACATTCATGCTCAAATCACTTATGTTTGCACGGCCTTGAATGGGCCCTTCCATGTTCTGAGCGGCCTACTCTTGACCATTCACGTGCTTAAATAATGTTTTTTGAGCCCCTCTGTGCTGCATTATGTGATTCATTGATGAATCTGATTTCATGATAAATATTGCATATCTCGTTCATGATCTCCTTTGCAGCATCTGTCGTCTTGCCTTTCGGCCGCCGTCAGGTAAGTCAGGTATGGCCTTCTCCCCCTATATCTTTATTGCAATATTATATGGTATCTAAGCGATATTATCTCGAGAACTAGTTGGTTATCTACGCGTTTCAGGATCTGATGTTCCCCTATAACAAAAATAATTATGATCCAGGTCCATGTGTTTAATCATCGGATATGCCGTTAGGTTGGGAAAACTAGGGGAGGATGGTTCTATCCTGCACACCGTGGTTGCAAATAGTGTCTTGACCCTAATTGCCCCGGTCTAGCAATAGTATTCTCGAGAATTTTCTATTTTGTGGCTTTCTTTGCATTCGTTTTAATGATTTTTTTTACTTTAGCCCAACATGCATCATACGCATCTTTTGAGCATTCATGACCCATAGTTTGTCTGAAAGTGTCCAATTTGTGATGGATAATTATGTGTTCATGATCTTGAGTAAGTGGAGCTATTCCACTTAGAGTTGGAAAGTTTTCTTTGATCTATTCACCTGGTTTGATTGACTGAAGGTCCCTGTCTGGAGTTTTAGTCTGTTTCTTTACTTTTTGCTGCTTATTCCGGTCTCCTCATTGGTCCGAGAGATTGTGTCCCCCATGAGGATGACCGTGTGTTTCCTTTCATTTAGTTAGTTTCTCCAGACTGGCGTCATTTTTGTCCGATCATCCCATGTGTTTGGTTTAGAGTTTTTCGGAAAATTCATATCGCTTGTTGGCGAGAAAATGGGTGTCTTTTACCTTAACACCCGCTTTTTCAGTCCGCTCCGCTTCATCTCCATGTTCAATTTCACTTTCGGTTCACCCCCACTCGCTCCCCTGCAAAGTGGACGTTAAGGAGTGGCATCTGTTGACACCCATTTTTTGTCGATAAGTTGAGTCATTCCTTTTACCATCATTTATTGATGCCTCGAGTTGTCCATTGCCCGTTGGGCCATTCTCAGGCATAACTTTGGGCCTATTTTATGGGTACCTCCCTCCCTGACTCGGTCTGCTTCAATTCAGGACTTAATGGGCCTTGATTTTGCTTAAATTTATCACATTTTATCAATTTTAAGCGTCCATCCTTTGCACGGTCAATCGCATGGCCGTTTAGTCAATGGACGGTCGTTATTGAACCGTTCTTCCATTTGTCGGATGTTTATGTGATTTGCTGAATTTCCACCGACATGCTGTTGAACGGTCCTCATGAAGCCGTCCAAGTTAATGGAACGGTATTCATATGGCCATCCAGTTCCCAGAGTCCCCAGGATGTTTATTTTTCAGATAATTATCTATTTATCTATTTTATTTGAATTTATCACCGACAGGCCTTGAACGGTTGGAGTTGGGCCGCAGCATGAATTGAGTGGTCTATCACGAGACCGATCAATCCATAAGAGTCCAACGGTGAAATAGTCGGTTAGTTCGATAGATATTTTGGATTATTTTCCTATTTATCTAATTTCCACCGACAGCCTTAAACGGTCTAGCAATAGACCGTGCAATAGACTGGGCGGCCTATCGAGCGACCGCTTAATGGCCCGATTTATGAGGTTTTAATGAATTTTCTCTCTCCAATCCGTGGCTAAACCCTTAACTTTTCCCATCATTTTCTCCGAGGTTTCTCAACCAAATGAGATACCGTTCGATCCTGGTGGGAGATAAATAAATTATCTATGAATTATCTTTTGATATCTTGACCTAATTTTCACTGAAAACCCTAATTTCGGGGCTAGGTTTATGGGCTCTATAAAAAGGACCCTTAGTCCAAGCTTTGAAAGGGGGGAGATCTAAGGTCGACGGCGAAGCTCTGCCAAACTTTCGAGCGACCTACAGTCAGGGAGGGAGGTCTTCTACTTCCACTCAGGCCTCCAGTTCAGGGAGTATTCGTTTTTTAGTCTTTGTTTTAATAGTCCCACCATCCTTTTCTTCATTGCATGCATCATTTTCTTCGCTCTTTTCCCACATTTTTCACTCTTGCACGTCATACACACACCGTCCTATTATTTTTCCACGCCCCCTAGGGGTTTAAAAACTCCCAAGGATCCCCCATTCTGATTTATTATGTTCATTTTCGTTCGTTCTTATAGTTACTACACATCACAGTTCTGATCTTGGGTTTTCTTTTATGTTTTCCATTGTGTTTCGCAGGTCAGCATTATACTAGCACGAGGCCCATCCCCTCTGGCCGGCCGGAAGGGGTGGAGGTCTAGATCCTACAACCTAAAACCTGGTGGCGTTGAGCGGTCATCTTCATGTCTGTCCGAGCACGAGAGCGGTCTTCACACAGCCGTCCTTCGTTCCTCTGCGGCTTCCCCTGGACCGTTCTCTTGTCAAGCCAGGCTTCATCCCGCATTTGTCCCAGCACTGGTGAGCGATCTATCGATCGACCATTCATTAACAGGGCAGTTCTTCTCGGGCCGTTTATTTCCGCAATGTTGCTTATAGGCGAGTGTCCCCCGTTTCCAAGGTACGGTGTATTTATTTACATTTGGAGCCTTGGTGGCGATCACGATCCACACACACACTCACACCTTTCTGCCCTTCTAGTTTCATTTCATTTGTGTCTTACATTGGCAAAGTATAGGGATAAGGAAGGATAACAAAAGAAAGGATCAGGTGGAGGAACATATTACAATCAATAGTCAGGAGCTATGGAGTTCACTTTCTATGTCTTGTAGCACTATGCCCCGATCTTGATCAACGCCAGAGTGTACCATAGCGTGTATGCTTCAAGATATCGGTATCCTATCTCCCAGGGCCTCTACTACGGCATGATTGAGGTGTTTTGTCCAGAGTACAACACCTTTTATACCTCAGAAGGAAAAACATCTTTGGACCTTTGGAGTCTTTCCTAATTAAGTGGTCTCCCGATTGATGGTGAGCCATATGAAGAAGTATGCTAGCCGGATTGGCTAAAAGATCAGACCGATGGTGAGGGGCGATATCTGACTGGGTTCGCCTATCGATATCTTATGAAGGCATATCGTACTATGTGATGTTCCTCGTACGATACCCGAGATGCTCGCAAGCCCGGCGAGAATAGGCGAGTGAGGGTAGGTGCCTTGCTCCAGTATTTCTTCAGAGGGGAGCTAAAAGATGAAGATTTCCCTTCAGTGGCGCCAGCTCCTGTTCAGCGAAAGAAGAGAGTTCAGCGGCAGGAGGCTTTCCCTCCTTCATTAAAGGAAGGTCAAAGAGGGGGGCCCAACCCCACTGGTGTTGATGCAGTCACTCATTGTTCTGTGTACTTGACATACTGGATTTGTTCCTTCGCTCTCCCACAAGGTGACTAGAGCATGATCAGGGCCGAGGTCATTTACCCTGCTTGTCTGATGGCATGGGGTACAAAGCTTTCACTTTGCTCGGTTGCTTTATGCTTGGTATATAAAATGTTGGGGGACTTTCATCGTTCACGTCTCCCTAGAAATTTGCGGGCGATTGGTCCGCATCACTTCTTCAATGCCTGGGTATGTACATTGTTTCCAGAAGCTACTCCTCGGGCACTCCAGTCACCACTTTTCGTCCCGAGAATGATAGAATTTGTAAATGTCAAGCCGATCCAGACATCGGACCAACTCTTTGCTATCCGAGGGAAATTGACCAAGGTTCCGATGGATTCCCCTGGTGTTCTGCATTTTTGGAGCTTCACCGCTCATTCAAGTCCGTTAGTGAACAAGATGCGGGAGTGCCACTTTCATGAAATGGAAGAATATATTCAACCTATCTCCGGTGCCACGTGTACAAGGCCGATTCTGGAGCCAGAACTAGTTGGTTGGGTGCTGTCGATAAGGAGAATCGTCTTAGTTTTTCACAAGAGCGGGACTTTGTGGCTGGATCCCTATTATCCATTCCGATTCAATCAGAATTTTGGTTATGATCAGTAAATTCCACCTTGTTCCATACAGTTTGCAATGCCAAACAGAGTTTGGGCTGGCTAGACAACAGCTGATGAAGCCCACATTTGGTGGCATTACTTTCATCGCCGAGAGGCGATTTCATTTAGAGTTCCAACCCCTACACGCTTTCCCCGTGTGACCCCAGAATACAACAAATGGTGGAATGCACGCACCGGCTTTCATAGGAGCTCGAGAAGAGAATTTGTTGGGCCGTTGCCAAACACCGATTCTTAGACTCCCAGCCAGTGCCGGCTACGCATATTGACCCAGCTTATCTGAAGAAATTGAAATTCCAGACGAATGCTGAAGTGACGGCTTATCTGGAGGCTCGTAAGGCCGTCAAGCAACGCTCATCCAAGACCGAGCCAAAAGTGCAAGAGATTAGCAAAGATAGTTTCATGAAGATGCTTCAAGGATTATCCCGCGGGAGCGGCGAACGATTAGTTCCTCAGCAGATCCCCTTGCCAGTGGAGGTGTAATACCCCGATTTTTTTAAAAATTAATTAGAAATTCAAAATTTATTTGAAATTAAATAGAATAATTCATTAATAAATAGAATAGGTTATATTTCGACTATTTTGTAAAAATCCAGAAAAATTATATTCTTGTATCGGATAACACGTTTAACAAACTTGTCTTCTATGGCCAACCCAAATAAAATCTGTAAGTAGGTCGAATTTATGGATTAAGCCCAAATTGAACACTTAGTTAACTATACCTTGAAATGCCAAATTCGAGCCCAATACTCCATCAAATGAGCCTAAATCGGTGGCAATTGAAAGGCCAGGATGAGAGGATCATTTACTCTCTCTTAATCTCTCGAAACCCTAACCCTATGAGATGCAATCGGCGGAGTTTTGGCGCGTCAACAATTACGACGGCGTTCACATTGACCAGACTTGCGTGGACAAATACTCCGCGCATAGAACCCTCCAGAAGGTGAATGACCTATTAAAATGAAGCTCTCTAACCCTAGAATCATTTAGAACCAGCGATAGCTGCAGAGGAGTTGGATCGAGGGAGATCTCCAACGATTAGTGGCTGCGTGTACTGGCATCTTCGGTTTTCTTTCTCCTTCCTTCTTCATCCGATAGGTAGGTGATAGCAAGCCAAACCCTACAAATAATATATGGTTGGAAGCATCATCGTGACAACTTTTTATTGATATAGAAAGCCTTAAATTTTATCAAGTGTGCTACGAAAATTTTTGGTTTTGGTAGAAGCATGTCAGAACTAGGGTTATAACTGTTCCCTTTCGATTAAGTAGTAATTTTAGGTTGTAAACATAAAATTGATTCATGCATCTTGTAGAGTTTTTTGTGCTCTTTCTTTTGGTAGTAAAAGCCCGAAATTCCATGCTTAATATCGTGCGAATTCCATGTTTTAGTCTAACTGTAGAAATCTCACCGGAATCGGGCAAGGTGAAAGGGGCAGCGACCTGTTTGGACATGTGCGGCCACACGATAGACCGCACATGCCAGACAGGTGTTGGGTTAGATGGACGCAGTCTATCTCCACCAAGTGTGGATCTAGAGGGGGGTGAATAGACCAACTTGCCTAATTTAAAACTACTGTAAGTTCTAAAGCGGAATTTAGGCAAACATCAGTTAAACTAAAGAAGAATGCTAAGCAAAGGGTCAACCCATGAAGCCATTCACCATATCTTATATCGAAATTGGACATAAGTATGAGCGATATAATCGATGAAGCAGATCAAAGGATACCAGCACACACAGTTCACAAGCAATCACACAAACACAATGCACACACGATTTTTAGGTGGTTCGGTCAACGACCTACGTCCACCCCACACTCAACCGAGTATGGCTTCCTGCTGCGCAGCACAGCTTGCGTCCGCTGGGCTTTACAGGTCGGCCAAACAATCCGCTAATACACAGCTTCGCTGGGCACTACAGCTTGCCGACCAGAGGATCTGATCCTCTACAACCGCTGGGGAAATACAGCTTAACCCGTCCAGTAGAGACTACCACTGCAAGACCGCTGACACACAGCTTGAAGAAACAGTGTTCGGAAATGAAAGACAAAATCAAAACGAAAACAGAAAAGCTCAAAAGCAATATAGCTCTAAGAGCAAAGCTCAGCTCTGGTTTTGAACCATGAGACTGAGATACAAGCTCACTCTCAATCTCACTCTCAATCAGCTCTCTCTCAGTTCATCTCTCTCGATCTCTTCTTCTCTCATTTTCTTCTTCTCTATTTCTTTTCTTCTTCTTCTCTGTATCTTCTTCTTCTCTCTTTTCTCTCTGTGGATCGAAGGCTCACTGCTACTGAGTGTATAGACTTTCTCTTCTTCTCCTTCGATCTATCTTCTTCTGTGGAAGAAGGCTCATTTATATAGCAGCAACAGCAGTAGGCGTGTGCTCTCCACGTTTCCCGCCCAGCAATCTGGACCACGTGGCAGCATCCTGGTATCTCATCCATCCTTGGATCACGAGCCAGGCACCTCGGATCACGTGCCCTTCATTAGCCTCTTCAGTCAGATGTATAGAGTTCTCAGTTCACGTGCTCAATGACAACAATCTGACTTGCTGCGTCGACGCTCTCAATCAATGGCGTTAACGTAGTGAGGCATTCCAGTAAGCCATTAGCTTCGTCTCTTTAGCTGCTGCGTCGACGCTGCTCAATTGTGGCGTTGACGCAGTGGAATAGCCTGTGAGGGTCTCTGCTTCTTTAACTGCTGCGTCGACGCTGCTTGCTTATGGCGTTGACGTAGTGGAATATATCGTGAAGGCTTCGTCAACTGATGCGTGGACGCTTTAAGCTCCCAGCGTCGACCCTGTTCCCTTCAGCAACAAGAATGAAGTCATAAGATTTAAGTATGTACATTACAGTGTATATACTTCGTTGTATAGACTTGTGAAGGCGAATGCAACGTACAGACTTGCCCAATGTATTGACTTCAACAAAGGAGGCAACAGCTGTATAGACTTTAAAAGACGAGTGCAATGTATAGACTCCATGAGACTCTAGTGCAAACAGACGATGTATAGAGTTCTTAGTTCAGCCGTCAGTGTATAGACTTGAGAGTCTTGAAGCCAATGTATGGACTTGAAAAGCTAATGGGCTGTACAGACATTGAAGACAAGGGCCGATGTATAGACTTGCCAAACAGTCCAGTGTATTGGCTTGCCACCGACCAGCGTGTAGACTCGATCAGCATAAGGCACAGTAGACATCAACTCTGCACATCGAATGTATAGACTTCAAGTGTGAAGACCATTGTAGAGACTTTGGATTCGAAGACCAATGTGCAGACTTCAAGTAACACTGTGGATGTACAGACTTGATGGAGCGAAGCGATGTGTAGACTTGAAGCTCCTGAAGCAATGTACAGACTTGATGAAGCAAAGCCAATGTACATACTTAATGTGTAGCTGAAGCCTTGAACGTAGGAATAGGCTAGAGTGTATAGACTTCAGGCTTCAGAACCGAATGTTCAGACTTCGCCTAAGAAACGTAGGGAAAGTCCCCAGTGTATAGTCTTTGCCTTGAGTGAAAGGTAAGTGAGGAATGTATCGACTTTCACGATGTGTAGACTTGAATATGTGAAAGCTACAGTGAAAGAGTGTATACACTTGACCAGATCAAGGGCAATTCGGATGTACAGACTCTGAGGTTCAAAGCCAACGACTGTACAGACTTAGAATATTAAGACTGATGTACAGACTTCATGCGTTGACGCTGTACACACTTAGCGAGTTGACGCTGTACACACATCCAATGAAGTGCGTTGACACTGTAACATGAGCCAGTGAGATGCGTTGATGCTGTACACACTTAACCAATTCAAATGAAAATACAATGTGTAGACTTTATCTGAAATGGACGATGTATAGACTCAATCGATATGAGAGTTTCCAGTGTATAGACTCAGTCTAAACAAGTCTGCTGGAGGAGTCGACCCATCCTCTGATGTGTCGACCCATGACAGTGAGAAATGCAGACAGCAGTGTATTAAATGCAAAGAACACATAGTCAATCTGATAGAGCAATTTCATCAAATCAAAAGCAGTTGCCAATCAATCAAAACAATGGTGTTGCCAATGAAATAAAGCAAGTGTCAACATCATCAACATAGAGGGGTCACAACAATCTCCCCCTTTTTGATGATGGCAACCCCATATGAAGTAGAATAGCAACATCCTGTCATATAGATATATTGATGAGGACATCACCAGCAATTTCATATGATCGAGGATCCCGATACTCGCCGCCTAAGCTACATCTTGTTCACCACGTTATTTCGAGTCCTATGATGTAATTTTCATTTTCTACTCATGTAATTTGCCTTTTATTTGAGTCTTGTACCTAGGTTATTAAGTCATTTTCTTAAGTTCAAGTCTCATTAGGCTATGGTGCTTGCTATTGGGCCTATTTCTTTGGGCTAGGCCCATGGGCGCACCCCCCCTTCCTTGGTTATCTGTTAGTATGTTAAAAGTCAGGGTCTTATATGTAAAAGTGGGTTTCCTATAAATAGGACCCCAATCCCTCAGTTGTAAGGTAATGAAGATTTGATAAAAAAAGTTGCCACAAGATTTGTGCTTCTCTCTCTCTCTAGCTCTCTCTCTCTCTCTCTTCTTCTCTCTCTCTTCTTCTCTCTCTCTCTAAAGGGGGCGAACCCCATTCTCTCTCCTCCCCACCTCAAATTCAAAATTCACTCTCTCTCCTCCCTATTCACCTCTAATTAAGAGCCCTCCCCCTTCCCCATACCTCCCATTTAAGTCCCCTCCTACCCCTAGGTGGAATCCCTTTCTCCTAGGCACCTCTCCCTCCTCCCAAGCAACCTTTCCTCTTCCCCATACAACCTTTGATTTTCCCAAGGGAGAATCCCTTCTCCCAAGCACCCCTTCCTCTCCCCAACACAACCCTTCCCCTTCCCAAAGCAACATTAAACCCCATTAACCTCTCATTCAAACCAAAGGAGAGAGATCTCCCTCTCTCTCTATCCCAACCCAAATTCGCAGCTCCCCCTTCCTCCACCTGCTAGACCATCTTCCAGCCTCCATTCTACCCCTCCCACACCTTAGATCACCCTATACCAGACCCCCACACAGCCCTGGGTCGCCCCCCACACACACCCACCCCATCTCTCACCCCATCTACCCCATTTTCTATATACTAGTGAGCAGCTGCAGTTCTGCAGAACCCCCCCCCCCCCTGTTGCAGCTCCGCCCATGACCTCATCCAGGAGCTCTTGGGGGCGTGGCCTACATCAACGGAAAGGTCTGCGAGTCTTCTTCGCAAGCAAGGTGGAATCATCCCATTCCTACGTCGCTACAGTTCGTGGTGCCCATTCTCCCTCGACTGCGCAGATCTCCCCCTGCAGAGTGCCTGAACCAGAAGGGTACCTGTACCACGATGAACCACAGCAGAATCAGGCCGAGAGCTCTTCTATGAAATTATTCCTCGTCCAGTCCTCTTTTAGGATCAGGAAGCGGAACTACGATCGGTCTCCATGGGCCAAAGTTCTCATTTTTCTCCCTCGGCTGCGCGGGTCTGCCCTCCACAGTCTGCAACGACCTGCCTCCCCTCTTCTGAGTCCCCCAGTCCTCTCCGACATCAGACGGCTTCCCCGTCAGTTTTTCTGTGAAGAGGGCTCATCCACAGTTCCAGAAACTCTGGCGGTTCATGATTCGGAGTCCAGGAGCGGTCGGGGCACTCTCTGCAACCTGCCGCATGAGATCAGAAGCTGCCTTTCCCAGATTCTGCCCCCCTGTTCGAACCTCCACCACGGCCACATCCTTCAACTTCTGGAGGCGCCACTTGGCCAAGAGATGCAACCACGGGTCTTCCACCACCACCAATAAGCGCCGTCCCGTTCGGCATCAGGAAGTGCCTTTCCCATTTTTTCTCCCCTGGGCGCGCAGACAGTTCGTTTAGGTCCTGCCCCGATAGTGCCTCACTCAACGGACTCCTCCTCACCACCCCGACATCCTCTGGTGCTGTTCTTGGTTTCTACTCGAAGAAGACTCATCCACGGACGTCTTCGACTTGGTCCCGCCTCATTCGGACTTTGGGAGCTGCCGTGGTGACTTCGGCCATCCGCTGCTGTCCCTGGGAACAGTCTGCTTCTGCACGCAAGGGACCTGTTCCAGAGCCCGTCCCCGCCGGCGACGACCTCGGGACCGCCCACTAAAAATCACGGTTATCTGGGTACGTCAGCGACATTTTGGCGCAAGGATCATCAAGTTCTGAGTCCAGGGGAGCTCACAGCGGTGACTACATCGACCCCCTATCTTGCTGTCCCAGACCCGGGCAGATTCGGTCGGGTGCTCCGTCGGCACGATCGAGCTTATCTCCCCTCCCCGCCTGGCCGGCTTAGCGCCCCTCCCTGTGCGGAGGAAGTGTTTGACTTGTAATACAAAATTCCCCACCCCAAGTCCACCCTCCTGTGTGAGGTGTAGTGATTGTAATCTTTAAACAGGTCAAGCTTCATCGGCGCAGTGTGCGGGGAATCCACACTTCCCCGCTCGCCCTCGTCTCCGACCGGGATCGGTGTCTTCACACCGATCAGGTGAGCCTCGGGTTGCCCTACTCTACTGGAATTGCTTTGCTTGTTTAGTATTGCTGCTTAGTGCCGTCGGTCGGTGAGTGAGCGCCCGATCTCAAAATATCATCGATTTGAGTGCCACCGCGGAGCGAGTTGAGAGAGAACCACTACATCCCACGCCCTTGGCGTGCTGGCCACCCACGGAATTGGGGCATCCCTGGCCCATTGGGGTCCATCCTTAGCTGGCCATACCCTTGGAACATTGAGGTCCAACCTCGGACCCTCACCGTCATCGCTGGTCCTCCTACGGACCCGAGTGTGCCAACGCGAGTGAATCCGCTTGTGTCACGTTGCCAAAATCGTTGTGTTGCTTGCAATTCTAGGTCCGAGGGGTTGTGTCACATCAAATTGGTATCAGAGCCAGGTTCACAACTTGTCTCTCTACAAGTTGGTCGTAGGACGCATTCGCATTTAGAGTCATTTTTGGGCCACCCAGTACATCATCATGTACACTCCACATTGGTTAAGTCCCCTCAACACGGCCGTCCACAAGAGTCCGATTGACCCCCGCCTCATGGACATCATCCTAGAAGGAGACCTTAGTTTTGACGGATCCAATCCTAATGCCTACCTAAAGTGGGAGGCTACCATGGATAAACACTTTGATAGGACTAGGGTCTATGGACATGCTAGGGTCCGCAGGGCCACAGGGTGGCTTCGTGGACAAGCCAAGAAGGAGTGGGAACGCATAGTGAGCTTAAGAAGGATTTGGAGGCAAGAACCCATAGGATCATGGGAAGAGATGAAGATTGAGCTTAGGAAGATCTACGCTCCCCGACCCTCCCACTCCTACCTTGAGCTTAGGAAGAACTACGCTCCCCGACCTTCCCACTCCTACCTTGAGAACCATAACCCGAGGAGCACTCCCACTCCCCCTTTCCCTCCCAGTCAACCCAAGACCTCCATTAGGGTCCAATCTCCACCACCCCAAATGATTCCAATCCCGATCACCACCACCATTAAAACCAAATTGGCCACCACCCAACCCAACATTCCCCATCAAACCCACACCCCACAAGCTTCCACAAATCCTCATCCCACCCATTTCCAAAAGGACCTCACGGAGGTGACCGAAGACTATGAGGCTCCCCTAGATTGGGAAGAAGAATATGAGGCCCAAATAGGTCAAGAGAACTCATTCCTACCCAAGGAAGACCCATTGAGCCAAATGGGGTGCACCCTCCCCCATGAGTTACAAGATGCCCAACCTAGGCCTCCACTTCTACCCCTCCCCATCCTATCCCAATTCCCCCATTACCCACCACCCCAAAAGAGCCATATGCCAGTCATCATCACCCCACAAACAATGGACTTACTCACCTCCTTGGTAGAGGAAACCATGATCCCCATACCCGACCCCATAGTGGTGAATACTCCGGACCCAACCCCCGCCATGGAGATCACCCATGTCCAGGAAGAAGAAGAAACTTCACATGGTGGACTTCACCTTACACCACCCTCCCTAGTAGGGGCCGAGCTCATCTTAGGAGAACCCCTTTCACGTTGGCTAAAGGAGAACCCATTTAGAGATCTCATGGCCCATGTCTGCCCTCCTATGAACAAAACCTCCCTATAGTACCCTTACCCACCTACCACACCACAATCCAATCATCCTATCAGGTGGAGACATTAGGGCACTTTCTTAAGGGTCTAGCTTGGCAAATGGAGCTGACTAGCCTGTTGACCACTGTAGCCGACCAACCTAGGAGCCTTGACCTCCTACACCTATGTGTCAGGTCCATCTCCTCGATATACACTGTGGGTTGCTACACTAGTGACCTTCTGTTATTCCTCCCTACACCCGAGGAGCCCGATGCTCTCCACAAATTAGAGTTGCTTATTTCGGGTAGGATGCCAAGCCCTCCATTCATGGCCAGCCAACCCGCCAAGGACTTCGGTTCAAATACTACATTTGAGGAGGAGGACTCACCATCATTTGAAAACCTTGAGGAGATAGAATACCCCTTCCTTGGAAACACACTCCATGACTCCTTCGATCCCGTCCTATACCCACCCACCTTACTCACCACCAACCTGTCCCTATCCCATCCAACCTTATCGGACCAAGCCCACCCCATGATGCATACCTTCTTTGACCCCTTCGACCCTTATAAGTGGGAGCTCAAAGACCACCCCATACCCACACACATGGTCGTCACCCATAGGATAGGAATGCACCCATCTTGGCATATCACATCATTCGACAAGAGTCACAAGTCCAGCCCTCCCATACACGTCACACACAGTCTAGGCCCAATGCATGACTGGCCCACATTTGGATGTGCTGGTCCACCCACATTCGTCATAACCATTACGCATGAATGGAGCATACATGGATGTCCGGGTCCTCCGGTAACTAACACCACCATGCATGATATGTCCACCTATGGTTGCCCCGGCCCCCCAAAGTCCATGAAAGTCTTCATCACATCTATGCATGATAGGTCTATGTACGGTTCCCCCGGTCCACCTTTGCATACTATCCTCTTCCACACCCACTCACTGCATCATAGTGCATGGCATACACATTCATGCAAGCATCTAACAACGAGCGGTGAGGTTCACAAAGAGCTGGCAAAAGCTTGCGAGCGCCACTTGGAATTCCAAGTAGGCAATCTGGTGATGATGGCATTGGAGTGGCTCTACCCTAGGGTCACCTCCAATTCGAGGGCACGTGGACTTGGACCTTCCCAAGTCCCAAGTGATTTTGGCAACTCGGCATCGGGTTGGACTTACTAATGGGTTTTGGGATTCACCCCATTATCCACATGGCGGATCCGGCACCCTATATGGGCACCGCGGTGGATCTTAGTGAGTGCCTCGAGCCTTTATCTTCCTTTGAGAGGGACACCCTCGGAGAGCCACCAAAAAAACGGCCTGAGAGTCCGACGTGTGCACACGAAGGCAATACTAGGCAAGCAGGGTCCCATCACTAGCAAGAGGGTGCGCCTGAGCCACCTCGAGAGGATGAGGGACTGTCCCCTGGTTGCGGACGCAGGGTTGAGTTTGGAAGTTGAGGCTCACTCTGAGTTTCTGGAGAGGACCACTTCCCCGGTGGGCCCATACTCGACAGAGTCGAGTTTTCCGAACCCCGAGGGTATGATGAGGACATCACCAGCAATTTCATATGATCGAGGATCCCGATACTCGCCGCCTAAGCTACATCTTGTTCACCACGTTATTTCGAGTCCTATGATGTAATTTTCATTTTCTACTCATGTAATTTGCCATTTATTTGAGTCTTGTACCTAGGTTATTAAGTCATTTTCCTAAGTTCAAGTCTCATTAGGCTATGGTGCTTGCTATTGGGCCTATTTCTTTGGGCTAGGCCCATGGGCGCACCCCCCCTTCCTTGGTTATCTGTTAGTATGTTAAAAGTCAGGGTCTTATATGTAAAAGTGGGTTTCCTATAAATAGGACCCCAATCCCTCAGTTGTAAGGTAATGAAGATTTGATAAAAAAAGTTGCCACAAGATTTATGCTTCTCTCTCTCTCTAGCTCTCTCTCTCTCTTCTTCTCTCTCTCTCTAAAGGGGGCGAACCCCATTCTCTCTCCTCCCCACCCCAAATTTGAAATTCACTCTCTCTCCTCCCTATTCACCTCTAATTAAGACCCCTCCCCCTTCCCCATACCTCCCATTTAAGTCCCCTCCAACCCCTAGGTGGAATCCCTTTCTCCTAGGCACCTCTCCCTCCTCCCAAGCAACCTTTCCTCTTCCGCATACAACCTTTCATTTTCCCAAGGGAGAATCCCTTCTCCCAAGCACCCCTTCCTCTCCCCAACACAACCCTTCCCCTTCCCAAAGCAACATTAAACCCCATTAACCTCTCATTCAAACCAAAGGAGAGAGATCTCCCTCTCCTCTATCCCAACCCAAATTCGCAGCTCCCCCTTCCTCCACCTGCTAGACCATCTTCCAGCCCCCATTCTACCCCTCCCACACCTTAGATCACCCTATACCAGACCCCCACACAGCCCTGGGTCGCCCCCCACACACACCCACCCCATCTCCCACCGCATCTACCCCATTTTCTATATACTAGTGAGCAGCTGCAGTTCTGCAGAACCGCCCCCCCTGTTGCAGCGCCGCCCACGACCTCATCAAGGAGCTCCTGGGGGCGTGGCCTACATCAACGGAAAGGTCTGCGAGTCTTCTTCGCAAGCAAGTTGGAATCATCCCATTCCGACGTCGCTACAGTTCGTGGTGCCCATTCTCCCTCGACTGCGCAGATCTCCCCCTGCAGAGTGCCTGAACCAGAAGGGTACCTGTACCACGATGAACCACAGCAGAATCAAGCCGAGAGCTCTTCTACGAAATTCTTTCTCGTCCAGTCCTCTTTCAGGATCAGGAAGCGGAACTGCGATCGGCCTCCATGGGCCAAAGTTCTCATTTTTCTCCCTCGGCTGCACGGGTCTTTCCTCCACAGTCTGAAACGACCTGCCTCCGCTCTTCTGAGTCCCCAGTCCTCTCCGACATCAGACGGCTTCCCCGTTAGTCTTTGCTGTGAAGAGGGCTCGTCCAAAGTTCCATAAACTCTGGAAGTTCATGATTCGGAGTCCAGGAGCAGTCGGGGCACTCTCTGCAACCTGCCACATGAGATCAGAAGCTGCCTTTCCCAGATTCTGCCCCCCTGTTCGAACCTCCACCACGGCCACATCCTTCAACTTATGGAGGCGCCACATGGCCAAGACGCTGCAACCACGAGTCTTCCACCACCACCAACAAGCGCCATCCCGTTCGGCATCAGGAAGTGCCTTTCCCATTTTTTCTCCCCCGGGCACGCAGACAGTTCGTTTAGGTCCTGCCCCGATAGTGCCTCACTCAACGGACTCCTCCTCACCGCCCCGACATCCTCTGGTGCTGTTCTTGGTTGCTGCTCGAAGAAGACTCATCCACGGACGTCCTTGACTTCATCCCGCCTCATTCGGACTTTGGGAGCTGCCGTGGTGACTTCGGCCATCCGCTGCTGTCCCTGGGAACAGTCTGCTTCTGCACGCAAGGGACCTGTTCCAGAGCCCGTCCCCGCCGGCGACGACCTCGGGACTGCCCACTAAAAATCACAGTCGTACCTGGGTACGTCAGCGACATTTTGGCGCAAGTCTCATCAAGTTCTGAGTCCAGGAGAGCTCACAGTGGTGACTACATCGACCCCCTATCTTGCTGTCCCAGACCCGGGCAGATTCGGCCGGGTGCTCCGTCGGCGCGATCGAGCTTATCTCCCCTCCCCGCCTGGCCGGCTTAGCGCCCCTCCCTGTGCGGAGGTAGTGTTTGACTTGTAATACAAAATTCCCCACCCCAAGTCCACCCTCCTGTGTGAGGTGTAGTGATTGTAATCTTTAAACAGGTCAAGCTTCATCGGCGCAGTGTGCGGGGTCCCCACACTTCCCCGCTCGCCCTCGTCTCCGACCGGGATCGGTGTCTTCACACCGATAAGGTGAGCCTCGGGTTGCCCTACTCTACTAGAATTGCTTTGCTTGTTTAGTATTGCTGCTTAGTGCCGTCGGTCGGTGAGTGAGCGCCCGATCTCAAAATATCATCGATTTGAGTGCCACCGCGGAGCCAGTTGACAGAGAACCACTACATCCCACGCCCTTGGCGTGCTGGCCACCCACGGAATTGGGGCATCCCTGGCCCATTGGGGTCCATCCTTAGCTGGCCATACCCTTGGAACATTGAGGTCCAACTGTAGATATATATTTCTCTCCTCTCTCTCTCTCTTCACTAAAGGGGTCAAATGTACGCCAAGTGCATGAACAAATGAAAGACAGAAGAGAAAACAGAGAATGAAGCAAAGTACCGTGATCGCCACCAAGATGCCGTACGCGACAGGCACGCCGTACCTTGGAAAATGGGGCGACACTCGCCTTGGTGCAGCGCTGGGGATGAACGGCTCGGTTAGGACCGCTCTAGGATGAGCGGTCTTACGATAGACCGCCCTGGGACGCTGCGGGGGACGCGGGAGGAACTGCTGCAGTGAGATGGACGGCGCTTGAGGGACCGCACTCCAGTGAAGGACGGCTGTTTATGCACCGCGCGGAAAGTTGAACGGCTGGAGGATGACCACTCAATACCTTCACTCAGCAAGTTGAGAAGGGCTCGACCTCCACCCTCTCCGGCCGGCCAGAGGGGATGGGCCTCGTGCTGATTAGATGCTGACCTGCGAAACAACGTAGAGACACAAAAAAAAGACACCCAAATTAGACCTTAATGATGCGGTACATATTCAAACGAGAAGAATTAAGCATGAACAAATGAAAAGGGGAATACCTGGGGGGTTTTAAACCCCTAGGGTGACAAAAAATGGGATGATTGTGTGCATGTTATGAGCAGGAGGGGGGCACGCGGGTGAGAAACAAAGCATGCAATGAAAGAACACGGCAAAACTATGAAATGAAAAACTGCGAAGACTGGGCTACTCCCTTGACCGGAGGCTCATGCGGACGTAGAGAGCCTCCCTCTTTGGTGCTGGGTCGCTCAAGAATGCGGCAGGGCTTCGCCGTCGATCAAAATCTCCCCCCTTTCGACGTCCGGCCAATAGGGTCTATTTATAGAGCCTAGAAAGCCAACCTCGAAATTAGGGTTTAGAGCCATTTTCGGGACGAAATTATTGAAGATAAATCATAGATAATACAATCATCTCTCATCCAGTCGAAACGGCACTTAAAATGGTTGATTACCCACGGAGATATTGATATTAAAGAAGTTGGGGATAAAACCATGAACAAAAGGATTAAAATCTGTTAAAATTGAGCAACCGACGGGATGAACGGTCTTACGATAGACCGCTCAACCAAGTGGGTGGTTACAAACTAACCGTCCATACCCGTCGGTGGAAATTCAAATAATCAGCAAATAATCCCAATTATCTCTCGAACTGGCCGAAACGTCCGCCGTGGGACCCTGACTATATGAACGGTTGGATAGAGACCGTTTTAGTGTAGCGCGGCACAAACGCGACCGTTTTATCCTGTCGGTGATAATTCAAAATATTTGGATAATTATCTGAGAAAACGGGCGCACGTAGGACTCTGAGATATAGGCGGTTGGAATAGGCCCGTCCATGAACTTGAACGGTCCTGATCACACCGCACAAAATCCTGTCGGTGAATATTCAGAAAATCCTCAGAAATTAGCCAAAATGTATGAACCGTCTGGTATCAACCGCCCCAGTCGTGAACGGCTGATGTGGGACCGTTCATGATCTTGGGTACCTGATGTTTATAAAACAGTTCAATTAATCAAAGCCAAGGTCCGATAAGCCCTGAATGGATACGACCTTTACCAAGGAGGGAGGCTACCCATAAAATGGGCCCAGGATGTGCCACAAAAAATGGCCCAGCAGATAATGGATAACTTAAGGCATCAATCAAATGGAGGTAAGAGAAACGGCTCAACTTATCGGTATAAAACGGGTGTCAACAGATGCCCCTCCTTAACGTCCTCTTTGCAGGGGAGTGAGCGGAGGTGAAGCGGAGGTGACACGGAACATGGAGACGAAGCGGAAATGTAGCGGAGTGGACCGGAAAAGCGGGCGTTAAGGTAAAACGACACCCGTTCCTACCAATAAGCGATGAGAATCTTTCAGAAAACCTTGAACCGAGCGTCAGGAGTAATTGACCAAAAGGCGACGCCAATCTGGAGGGACTAAACTAAAGGAAATCAACCGACAAGACCAACCTCATGGGGGACACAATCCCGCGGTCCAATGAGGGGGCCACAAAAAAGAAAAAAGATGCTAAAGCTCCAGACGGGGATCTTCTAGTCAACCAATCTCAACGAACCGACCAAAGAGAACCTTCAAACTCAGAGTGGAATTAGTTCATCTTACTCGAGCCTCTTAAACACATAGCTGACCGTTACCGACGGGACATTTCTTAAGCAAACCATGGGGCATGAAAGCTCAAAAGAATGTGTATGATGCATGCTGGGCTAAAACAAAAAGAAATCATTAAAACAAATGCCAAGAAAGATTAAAATATAAGATATTCGAGAGTAATATTGCTAAGCTGGGAACATCAGAGTCAAGATACCGTCCGCTACCACAGCGCGCGGATAGAACCGTCCTCCTCGTGACATCCCAGCTTAACGGCCTATCCGAAGGTTAGGTACATGAGCCTGGATCATCATTGTTTTTGTTGAAGGGGAACATCAGATCCTGGGACACATAAGAAACCTGCCGGCTCTCGAAATAGTATATATAATACCATATAATAATGCAATAAGGGATTCAGGGATAGAAGACCATACCTGACTTACCTGTGCAGGCGAAATGGCGAGACATGGTTGAAGTGATGCTGCATAAGATGATTAAGAGATGTATTTTCAAAGAAAATATTCAATATTCATGATTTAAACACATCAACGAGATATACGGCCGAATATTAACCGTTCTATATTCTAAACGGCTCCATGTTAACCGTATGTACCTGATATCCAAGCAATTTTCTCAGAGCCGGTTGCCCGTGATGAACGGTTGTGTAGACACCGTTTTAATTTGAACGGCTCCGTGGGAACCGCTCGTACCCAGAATTCCAACCGACATAGAATTAACGGTCAAGAGATACATACGGTTAGGGGCACAGTGGAGATGGCACTCCTTCGGCATGAGCTAGAGCGGCTCCGGGCGGATGCGGCGGAGTTGGTGTGAGTTCGAGCGGAGCGGGATCGTGCTCTGATTGAGATGTCCGGGCTGAACGGAGAGTTGCGGGTTTTTAGAGAGATGAGCCGGCGATCGCGCAGCGAGACTCCGAGTGGCAGCCACGGCACTCACGGCTCTGTGAGGAGTTACTTTACTAGTTCCTCCGGCCATCGGAGGAACGAGGAGGAGGAGCGGCGCCGGCGACGGCGTGATGAGGCGACCTCAGCGATGCCTCCTCCAAAGAGGCATGAGGGTGAGGGGGACAGTGACGGGATCCAGGGAGAGGGGGCTGCTTGACTTGTTGTACCGGGCCCGTCCTTTGTATATGATATATTATGATTAGTGATGCCTATCCTTGTTTTTCATTTGTTCTGTGGATGAATGTATGCATGAATGGGTGAGTGAGTTTGAGGAGCTCGCTTAGCCTGAGAGAGATGAGCGACGCACACGCCGACTTGAGTGAGATGAGTGCGCACACGCCGACTTGAGTGAGGTGAGAGCGCACACGCCGACTTGAGTGAGATGAGAGCGCACACGCCGACTCGAGTGAGAGAAGAGCGCACACGCCGACTCGAGTGAGAGGAGAGCGCACACGCCGACTTGAGTGAGATGAGAGCGCACCCACCGAGTTGAGTGAGATGAGTGCGCTAAATGACGGAGGCATGAGTGCAGCAGGTTAATTGGGGAGCAGAGCATATGGACGGTTCTCCGCTAGTCGTTCGTATGTAAGAGCGGTTCTCTCAGGACCGCGTAAATTCGTTGGAACGGTTCTATATAAACCGTATGAGTGGTGGAACGGCGGAGTTCGGGCCGTACAAGTCACTGGGCCCAAGCTTCGTTTGGAGAGAAGAACGGTTGATGATGGGCCGTATAATGGATGGAGGGTCTATCGTAAGACCGTCCAATCCCACGTCCAATTTGCTTGAGAGGGGACTCCCTGGAGAGTCCCCAGCCCGAGGGCAAGGTGCTTTGAACTTATCACAACGCTATCCAAACTCGTCCTAGACTTATCTGGGCCTAATCCTAAGAGGCTTGGGCTCTCTAATGAACCCTATAAGTAGCAGGTAGGCTTGAACCCTCAACTCACCCATCTTCCTTCTCCTAAAGCTTAAAACCTTTGATTCCGTCACCTCATCATGAAGAGGGCTTTTGATGGAAGTTTCGCGGGGGAGCGTCGTTTGAAGGACCGCGACCGGCTAGAAAGGAGGGGGAAGCGATTCAACGACTAAGCTTGATTCCTCGACATCTCAGCGCCACCCCTATGAGAGAGGTAAGTTTGCTTAGAATATGTTCAAATTTTCATCTCTTGATTTCCTCTTATATCTCTTTACACCCCTTGCTTCCTTCTTCTTTTCAGCTTCTTCCCGGCCCGAGGCGCTTTTCTAATTTAAAGTGGGTGGCTCCCATGGTCCGTGCATTGCCCCTCGGGGTGACTCACCTTCTCAAATCCTGGCACTTGCACTCCCTCTTAGTTCTAGGTCAGAATTACCCTAAACTTTCCTTAGATTGGCATAGTATTTCTGCTCTGATGGAGATCTGGCACCCTCAGACTCACACTTTCTTCTTCCCATCTTTTGAGGCCACCATCCTGTTAGAGGAGGTAGAGACATACTTCGGGCTCCCTAGGTCCAAGGTGGGGGAGGAAGACTTGATATGCCATACCGTTGCCCCTATAGACCCAAAACTCATCCTAGGAGGGTTCCTACCTGACAGCGGGGATGTTCGCACCTTCGTAGATCCTCGCCACATCCACCTCCTTCCTCTGAGCCAGTGGGTAGTAGAGCATTGCCGGAATAAGTGCGGCTGGGTTGAAGCCATAGCCAAAGCTGCGTCCATCTGCCTATGGGGGGCCATCCTTTTCCCTTCAGCCGACCATGTCCTAGAGATTCCTTTACTCAGCACCATCAGCGGCCTTTGGCAGGGACTTTTCATCTCTCAGGCTATCTTAGCTTATCTGTATGAGGGTCTCACTTCGGCAGCCTTAGGAGGTCCTCTCTTTGGTTCGATGATCCTATTGGAGTGTTGGATGGGAGTTAGGATGAAGTTTACCCTGAGGGAGGATATTACTTCAGTTAGCAGGATCTTTGGGAGCCATCCCCTTTGCTTCATAGGGGGCGCCTTCAGGTTTTCTTCACAGGTTGAGTGCAGGACGGCTGAGCTGAAGACCAGGGACGAGTGGCGCCCGTACATCCGCAGGCTGCCCCTGGATAGGTTCGTGATGCGCCCGGACTTCCTCCATGATACCATCATCAGGCTACCGAGGAGAGCTGGCTTGGACTTGAGGCTCGTGAGCGACACCACTTTAGCGATGTACAGCCCACACAGATGCTACCTGCAGATCGGGTTCCCTCGGACGGTGCTACCTATGCTACCCTACCTTCCCATGCTACAGGCACGGAGGATAGGGACAGAGGAGGACGAGCAGGCGGTCAGGAGTGCGTTGATCATGTGGGAGGTGAGCAGGGTGCGTACCCTACCAGCAGAGGTTGAGGAGGTTCCAGAGACTAGACAGGCTTATCTTAGGGAGTTGAGAGAGATACGTCCTCGCGGGGATGCCCAGCGGCGGACTGAGTGATTTTCTTTTGTTTTTATGATGATATGGGATAGGATTTTATATTCGGACAACTTGATATATGATAAGATTTGATGAGATTTGAGTTTGAGCTTTGCAATATGATTATGATGTGATGTGATTGTATAGGCTAATGCGAGGATTGAATATTCCTGTAGTCCCGAGTCAACTGTCCTTCCGACTTGCCCCTGCACACATGCAAACATGAAACAGATTAAATCTATTTTAGGCTCAGCCCCTTGCCTACAGCAAGTTAGGAGACGACCCTTTCTTGACTTTTGGTCAAGGGGGGTGAGCCTTATTAAATAGGCAAATATCAAAGTGCGAGAAAATGCAGATGAATGCAAGAAGAAAACATGCAAACGCAATTTTTGTTGGATTTTGAAATATTTGATTTTTTTTGGATTTTAAAATATTTGATTTTGTTTGGGTTTTGAAATATTTGATTTTGTTTGGGTTTTGAAATATTTGATTTTTTTTTTGGGTTTTGAAATATTTGATTTTTTTGGGTTTTGAAATATTTGATTTTTTTTGGGTTTTGAAATATTTGATTTTTTTGGGTTTTGAAATATTTGATTTTTTTTGGGTTTTGAAACCAGCTCGGGTCTCAATAGCAGGGACCTGCTCGTCTTGCTACGGAATTCCAAGGTTCAGCGCGTGCAGGAAAGGGGACCGCCCGTGATCGGCGTCGACTTTGCTCGACGGTGCTTCTGCTGAGGCCATATCCGGGGTGGGATTCATTCCTTGGGAAAGTAAAAAAGATTGAGTAGGGAAGCCGACGATAGGTGTAGAGGTTTTTAGGGCTTGAGTTCTTTCCCGGGACCCCCCTTTTCTCAAGGAATCTGGTCTGTTGCGCCGGGGCTTTGTATCCGTCATCGAACCTTCACCCGCTCTAGGCACGTATGCGACCGGGCTCATAACGTCCCGCGGGGAAACTGTACTGCCACTCTTGCCATGCCTAGCCGCATTTTTTGGGGATTCAGGGAGCTTCGAGCTTTGTGCTTTCGGCTTTTGCCCCTGTTCTTTCTTTTTCTTCTTCTTTTTTGTTTGCTTTCCTTTTCTTTCTCTTCTTTCTTTTTTTCTTCTTTTGCGGAGTGAGGTCTTGACGGATTGCCCCTATTTGAGACCCTTCTTAACGGGGAGCCTGGGTCAGTCCTCGCCCCCTTATTCACCACTTGCCCCTTATCTTCAACCAAGAGAGAAGAAATACAAGGATTTCCACCATCCCCGAGCATGGCCAAAGGAGAAACGGTGTCGGGTAGCATGAGAGAATACCGCACCACGGGGTCGTGTAGTGTGTGAGATGCTGAACCTGGGTCCTCCTTTCGCAATTTGGTGGGGTATGCCCTGCCATCGAGCCGTTCACTGGTTTTATTTTTATGGATGAAAACGCTTTAAATACAGCCCATTCCACGGGTTCGGCAATTCCTCCCCCCCTGAGTTAATTAGACGATACGCATTGCCAGGATAAGCTTCTTTGATTACGAAGGGCCCTTCCCAGTTGGGTTGCAATTTAGACCTGGGACCTGCAGACCTGATGAATTTGTGTTTCAGAACCATATTACCCACTTGAAACTTTCTTTCGATGACCTTCTTTTGAAAATATCGCGAGACCCGCTTTTGATATACTGAAACATGATTAGCCGCATTCAACCTCTTCTCGTCTAAGAGTTCCAGTTGGACTAGCAACGCCTCTCGATGTTCGTCGAGATTAAGTTCCTTATCCAGCCGCACCCTTAGGGAAGGGATTAGAATTTCATACGGGAGCACCGCTTCCATTCCGTAAGTGAGGGAAAAGGGAGTCTGCCCTGTGGGAGTGCGGACGGAGGTGCGGTAGGCCCATAGAGCTTCTATCAATTTGTCGGCCCAATCAGCAAATTTATGTGATTCGCATGTTTTCTTGATAATTTTGAGAAGGGTCTTATTCGTGGCTTCAGCCTGGCCATTACCTTGGGGGTAGTATGGTGATGAATGATGCAAAACTATATTGAATTTCTTACAGAGGTCCTGGAGTTCTTGTGAGATGAATTGAGGCCCGTTGTCGGTGACGATGCTGCTTGGCACTCCGAACCGCGAGATAATGTTCTTCATGATGAAGCGGCATACTGTGGTGGCTTTGATTTCTGCATAAGCTTCAGCTTCGGCCCACTTGGTAAAGTATTCTGTAGCCGTCAGAATGAAGGATTTCTGTTTAATCGCAGAGTTCGGATCACCGAGGGGCCCGATGATGTCGAAGGCCCACATAGAAAACGGCCAGGGGGCCGTAACAGGATGGAGAGAAGAGGCCGGAGCATGGATTTTGTCGGCATGGATTTGGCACTGAAGGCACCTACGGACATAGGTAGAGCAATCTTCTTCTAGGGTTGGCCAGTAATAGCCCTGCCTAAGAATCTTCTTTGCCAAGGCCTGTCCGTTCACATGCCCTCCACACTCGCTGGAGTGAGCTGCTTCCACAACCTTCCAAGCTTCTTCGTCATCTAGGCACCTCATTAGAACTCCATTCAGGGCCTGCCTATACAATTCACCGGCGATGATCGTGTACCTGACGGCGACTCTTCTAATGGCTTTTCGTTGCTCAGCGTTGGCTGTTTCCGGAAATGTACCATCCTTGCAGTACTGCTCGATCTCATAAACCACGGCAATTCCTCCTCTTCAATGATCTCCTCGAGCTCAGTTAATGAAACCTCTTTTATTTCCTCCCTTTCTATTTTCTTCTCTACGGATATCCTAAGATTGTCGAACCAGGGATCCTGCAGGGAAGGAACGTCTAGCCTTTGGACCACAATGGTCTCGGTGGCGCGACTTAGGGGGAGTGATAGAGAAGAGGCGAGAGACGCCAGGGCGTCGGCCAAGATATTCTGAGAGTGGGGAGTGTGAATATAGACGAGTTTCCTGAATTGCCTGGCCAAGAGCGTGACCAGATCCTGGTAGGGTTTGAGCTTAGGATCACGGGTGCGGTAGGTTGACAAAACTTGACGCAGCACCAGCAGGGAGTCTCCTATGATGTTTAGGTATCGCGCACCCAAGATGTAGGCGTGCTTCAGACCAGCAAGGAGAGCCTCATACTCGGCTATATTGTTGGTGGCGGGAAATGAGAGTTGATACGCCACGGGGATGGTCACCCCTTCTGGAGTAAGGAGAACGGCCCCGACTCCGCTGCCCTGGGAATTAAGGGCACCATCAAAGTGGAGGGACCAGAAAGGAAGATGAGTGATCACCGCCAGGTGTTCATCGGGGAATTCATCCTGGATGGAATCAGTGCGAGGGATAGGAGAATGAGCTAGGTGCTCGGCAATAGTATATCCCTTGATTGCTTTCTGCACGATGAAGGTGATGTCGAACTGGGAGAGAAAACTTTGCCAGCGAGCTAGCCGATTAGAAAGGACCGGCTTTTCCAACAGATAACGAATGGGGTCCATTCTAGAGATGAGCCTGACCTCGTGGGTGAGAAAGTAGTGTTTAAGCTTCTGCGCTACCCATACTAGTGCTGCACAGGTTTTCTCCATAGCAGTGTACTTGGATTCAGCAGGATTAAATAACCTTGAGAGATAGTACGCCGCCCTTTCTCTTCCTTCGTTGTCAACCTGTGCCAAAACCGCTCCTAGGGAGTCCTCAATTACAGAAATGTACAGGATCAGGGGTTTCCCGGGGACGGGTGGTTGTAGAACCGGGGGATTAGAGAGGTACACCTTGAGTTCCTCATAGGCCTTTTGACATTGTTCATTCCATTCGAATTTCGCGCCGGCCTTTAACAGGTCATAAAACGGGCGGCATCTTTGCGAATGCTGAGATATGAATCTCCTAATAAATTGCAAACGCCCGATCAAACCTCGAAGCTCAGTGACGTTCTTCGGCGGTGGCATTTCCATGACGGCCTTTGCCTTGTTTGGATCGATCTGAATCCCCCGTTTACTAACTATAAACCCAAGCAATTTCCCTGATGCAACTCCGAACACACATTTCTTTGGATTCATCTTTAACTTGTATTCCCTAGCCCTTTGCAGTACCTTGGCTAGAATGGCGGGGTGCTCTTCTTGTGACCTCGATTTGACCAAAATATCATCCATATAAGCTTCTAAATAAACGTGCATCATATCGTGGAAGATAGCCATCATCGCTCTTTGGTAGGTGGCACCTGCATTTTTCAACCCAAATGGCATGACGACGTAGCAGTATGTGCCCCATGGTGTGGTGAACGAGGTCTTTTCTTGATCCTCCGGAGCCAAAAGGATTTGGTTATACCCCGAGTAGCCGTCCATGAAGGAGAGGGCTTCGTATCCAGCTGTATTATCGACCAAGACGTCGATGTGAGGAAGTGGAAAATCATCTTTCGGACATGCCTTGTTTAAGTCCTTGAAGCCAATGCAGATTCGAATTTTACCATCCCTCTTCATCACCGGGACTATATTCGCCACCCATTGTGGATACAGCACCACTCTAATGAACCGGGCCTTATGTAATTTAACGACTTCTTCCTTAATCCTTAAGGCCATTTGCGGGTGAAATCTCCTTGCCTTCTGTTTAACGGGCGTTGCCCCTGGTTTGAGAATCAGCCTGTGTTCAACCAAGGCGGGGTCAAGACCCGGCATGTCTTCGTAGGACCAGGCGAAAGAATCGATGTACTCCCTCAAGACTTTGACAAGCTCCTCTTCGACTGGAGGAGGGAGATTGGCGGAAATAAGTATGGGCCTGGGGTCCTCTTCTGTTCCGAGGTTGATTTCCTTAGTGGATTCATCCACTGCTACAGAAGGCTCGTCGAACTTCTTCAAGCCTTGGGCATATAGGTCAGCAGTGTCATCTATTTCATCTTCCTCATCATCAGCTGGGTCTTACTCATTCACAATTTCATATACTCCTAGTCCATCCTTGCTCCATACCTCATCAATTCCCTCATCATCTTCCAGGACAATTGCGGTCTCCACAAATTTCGGACACTTTAACAGAGCATGACATCTCCCAGCCAAATCTTGTAGAAACCTATTGGGGATGGTTTTAGGAGGGCGCATTACGGCGGGTGCCACAGACGTGGATGGGCTGACAAAACTCGAACTAGACTCTACCCTGACTGACTCGACCATCCTAGAGGACTCTGTACACTGTACATCTAATCTAGGGGAGAAGAAATCTACCGGAAAAGAAACAGGGGTCTCGTGCCCCTGGGGATCTGGGCAGAACATAGCGTAATCTTCCATGGAGACCTCCGTTTTGAGATTGGCATTTTTTTTGGAGGCCGGAAGTGATCACACAACAGGAGGAAGAAGGCGGAGGAGGAGGAAGTTGCATGGGGAACAATTCCGGGAAGATGCAGTCAAAGAAAGGGTCAAAAGACTTAAACCACATTTCATGGAGCTGAGCTCCTGGAGGAGGAGGAGTGAATAGGGTTGATAGATCAATGGGCGGGCAGCGCAAGCACATGGAACGAATAAAATTTCAGGTCTCTCCGCAAAGTACGGGTCGACCAGGAGTGGAGGGGAACGGGGAACAGAATCCCGCTGTTGAAACCAGGAAGCGAGACGGGATGGGGACATAGAATAGGTAGTGATGGAGCTCCCCGTCTTCCGGGGCCCCTGGCGGGCCAATGGCATCGGGGGGCGCCTTACCAGCTGCGTCTCCTTCTTCTTTGGGTCACCCTCTTCTTCATAAAACATCTTTGCAAAGCAGTTAGCAAAGTCTTCCACGTCACCGGCTAGCCCTTGCGGTGGTGGTGGAGGATCGGCAACAGCACAAGCTTCGTCTATCTTTTCTTCAAGGCTGGATGGCGAGGTCTTCAAGGTGCCGGGCTGCAATGGACCCTTCACAAAATGTTTCCGGTAGTCCCAGGTCAACGGCCCAGAGTCCCCAAGCATCGACATGGAGGATTCATGGTAGCCGAGGCCCCGGCGGCCCATCTTCCTTCCCCTGGGAACGGGGTTGGTTCGGCCCTGCAGCTGTGCGCCGAGTCCTCGGCCTGGCTGATAGCCCAATTTTAGAATTATGTGCCACCCTTTGGAGTCTCTCATCTTGGGCTTAACCTTCACATTGATTGGTGCAGCGGTGGGCTTGCGCGACGCATACGCCCACGAATAGTTCAAGTCCATGACAGATAGAATAGGTCTGTTACTCGGCCACAGTGTGGGCAGAACCTTGGCTGCTATGGCGTCAACGTTTTGAACTGTGGAAACACTTTTTACCTTGACCACTCGCCCTTGGAATGGGAACTTCAGACACTGGTGGGCGGTCGAGGGGACGGCGTTCAAACTATTCAACCATGGACGACCCAGAATGGCTTTGAACATTGGGTCTATGTCCAACACGTAAAATTCTACATCCATCACCAAGGGCCCTAGCTCGGCCTGTACAGTTACTACCCCGTGACAAGCACGTCTGGAGTTATCATATGCGGCTATCGTGGTTGGTGTCGGCTTGAGCATGTCCTCTGATATATTACAAGCACGAAGGGTACTCAATGGGCAAACATTTATCGATGCCCCTGTATCCACGAGGGCGGATTCCACGGTCGTTTTGTTTAAAGAGATGGTAATGCATAACGGCATCTGCCGTGCCTCAGGAGGCGCTAATTCTGTCTCAGCAAATGCAATAGAGGGCCCCTTTGTGATCGTGGCCAAGACCGCGGGCAGGCTATCCACCGCCACATCCTCGCTCACCATAACTTTCTGTAGGAAGATTTTTAGGGCGTCTTGGTGGAGCGGCGACCTCTTGATCAGCTCTAACACTGAGATTTTAGCCGGCAGCCGGTCTAAATGTTGTAATAAGTCATATCTCGTGCCCGGCACCGGATCTATCTCCTCTGGTTCAACTGTAGGGGATGAAACTGCAGGGTTTGGTGCAGATGCACCTGGGGAGGGAAACATTCTCTAGAAGGGACGCCCGCTCCGAAGGGCGCATTGTGATGCTTGTACGGCCTGGACTGGACCCCCGCTTGGCCTGGTGGGGTAGGCGAATGGCGTGGAGATGGGGGTGAGGATGACGGGAGTGGGCTTAATGGGCCCTGGTGAAGGGGAAATGGGTGAAGGGTTAAGCTTAGGGGAGATGATGGGAGGCATGGCGGGTGGTGGTAAGAGGACGGATGGAGTAGGGGGGAATGTAGAGGGCCTAAGAGGCGACGCGGGGGAAGTGATGGGCGGTGTAGCGGCGGGTCTAAGGATGGAGGGGATGGCAGGTGTGGGAGAGTAGTGGTGGTGTAAGGCCAAGAGATGGGCGGGGGTCTCATCATCAAACGTCCACCCAGCGTTGGGGGCTGGGCGCTGGACCACATTCACTTGTGCTGGGGCCGGTGCCGGCGGTTGCTGTTGTTGCGGAGGAGCGGGCTGATGTATTGGCATGGGATTTTGATGGATCCCAAGGTCTTACTGCTGCGGTGGAGGCTGTGGCTGCTGTTGGGGTTGTTGCTGCTGCTGCTGCTGGGGCGCCGCCTGTTGCGGCCTGGCCTGTCTCTGCCTCTGCTTGATATCCTCAATTAGTTGGCGCATCTGGGCCCAATCAATTCTCTGGCCCTCATGCAAATCATACACCAGATCTCTGAATTGGTAACATCGCTCTATTGTGTGCCCCGGTTGCCGATGGAATATACAATATCGGGATTGGTCGGCAGTCGGATTCCAGTTCGGGCGCTCAGGCGGCAACTGAAGGTCGCCAGTATACATTAGAGCAGAGAAAATATCCGGCAAGGTCTCCGGAAGAGGGGGGTAATGAGCCCTCTTTGGAGCTGGTCGAGCAGAGCCATAGGTGGGGGGTGGAGGAACATTATTATACTGCGGGGGCCGCTGAGGCTGTTGGGGTGGCGGAGGTGCCTGTTGAGGGTATTGCGGGACCTGGAAGGCAGACTGGGGAGCGGGGTGGAGCGGCGTGTTGGGGGAACTGAACGGCCTGGACTTGCTCGTTAATTTGTACCCCCTCAGTGACGGGGCCCTGGGTTTTCTTAGTGGCTTTGGGCTTCTGGGCCTCGAACAAAGAATGGATGGGGGAGTCTTTAAATTGGGTTTGAATAAACCTAACTCTGCTGTATAGTTGGTGCATGTTCGAAATGTCATTCATTGCCAGAATGTTTCTGAAAGTTGGCGTAGCGTTGGAAATTAGCAACTTTACTTTTTCCTCTTCCGGAATCTGCCCAGGCACCCGCGAGGCCATCTGTCTCCAGCGATCTGCATAAGTTGCGAAGTCTTCCTCCGGCTTCATCTTCTCCGCCACCAGGTCAGTGAAAGAGTACTCAGGTCCGACCCGATCCTGAAACCTCTGTATAAACTTCTCCTTGACGGTCTTGAAATTCTCAGCCTCCTCCAGAGGCAGGGTGTAAAACTATTCCATCGCGACCCCCTCCAGGGACCGACGGAACAAATAAGCCATCAAGCGATCATCCTGTTGGAACTGCGCAGACTCGTATAAGAACTCTCGGACATGGATGAACGGGTTGCCATTCCCATCATATTTGCGGTACACGGGGAGCTCCGACTGGGAAGGAAAACGTAGGTCCCTGAAGTTAGGGATAGGGACGTCGGCAAGAGATTGCGGACCGACCCGCTTGTGGAGGAGATCAATTTGTTGCTGCATAGCAGCCCACTTGTCAAGAATTTCTCGTTCCCGGGAAGGAGGGGGGGAACAAGAGGAGTAGCGCCCGGATAGGCGACCAAAGGATAAACTAACGAAGGAGGCGGCCCATAAGAGGGGTACTGGGCCGAGGAAGGGCCCATATCTGAATGAGCGACCTGAGCCGCCCCCGCCTGTGACCTAGCGAAGTCTGCCGGGGCCATGAGGGCCTGAGGCGATGGAGAAATTGTAGGGTATGGCTCAAGATAAGGAACAGAGGGGATCGGAGATTTCTCTTTATCCAGTTGCTGATGGACCGATGTGGACGCCTGGCCCATTTCCATGTTGGGATAGCGAAAGTTCTGAGGGCGGACTGGAGTAAGGTCAATGGGAGCCACGGAAGTGGTCCCGACCACAGGAGCTGAAGTGGCGACATTGGCCGTGGCATGAGCCAGAGCTGAGGCCGGGGCATCGCCCCCTTGCAAAGCTTGTCTGATGAGATGGAGTTGGGTGGGCTCCAACTGGGCCATCATGTCAAGGATCGTACTGGCTGAATTTTGGTTGGGCAGGTTTGAAAAAGAGGGTCGGGGACCCTCGCCAAGAGAGGTCGGGAGTGAAGGGGCCGTCCCCTCTCCCCCTTGCAAGTGGGTGACCCGAGGGGGGTCCTCGAGGAGACCACGAGGAAGGGAGTCCTCATGGGCCGCAGAGAAGTCGTATGACGACATGGAAGAAGAAGCGGAATCGAACAAGGGGTTGGAGTAGGAATGGAAATAAGAATCAACCCTAGGCAGTGATCGTGGGGGCAGAAGGCAGTCCCACATACACCAAGACACTTGATACTAGAACAAGCAACACTAAATCAATCAAATCTACCAAGTAAATAGTAAGCATACAATGGAGCGAGATGAGAGTAGAATCACTCAATAATGCAATCAAGTTCTTAAAATGATGCTCGTCAGTTCCTTATATCTTCGGGTTTGAACCTTAGTGGATTAATGAAAATGTCAACTCTCTCGACCACTAGGCGCCTGATTGGGATGAGAACGAGGAACCGGGTGACCCTATTGGGACTTCTCACTCGCGGATGCAACCCTAGACGGGGCGGATACGGTACAACCTGCCCGGCGTCCGTGTGGGAATCCACGGCTCACGGGGCTTACGGAGGTCCTCAGCAAGGTCCCTAGTCGGCTCCAAGGAATATGGAGACGAGAGGAAACCCTACCTCGGTAGGAATGCAACTAATATGGGAAATATCGATGCTCCTATGCGCACCGGAGTGCATGCACAAACTAGCCTAGCAGCTATCAATCAATGAGCAAGTATACACATGAGTAATAAAAGCATGGTCATGCAATAATAATAACAAGATGGCAGGGGGAGCCAACGAACAGCACCAGGAGCAATATATATATCAGCCAAAACACTAAGCAAGAAGACAGAAATGCACTGTGACAGGAGATGTGCGGTCCTCCTCTGACCGCTCTAAGTACTCAGACGGTCCAATTTCAGCCGTAATGCATGGGCAGAAAGCAAGGGACATACCAGACAGACAGCCTATGGTCAACCGCACGCGTGTTTGAACCGCCGCCTCACAGCCGTGTATCTGCCACCAGAAAGTACAGCGTACCTGTGCCTGGGTGCGGGACGGTTGTGTGAAAGCCGCTCAAATAGATGGACGGCATCCAGGGAGCCGTCTACAACAGGAAAGGCCGGGGTAGATCAACCTGAAGGCAGAGTATATGAGCGGTGTAGAATCAACCGTGTTGATGGTTAGACGGCTCTGGACGAACCACGTGTGCACCAGAGGACAGAAATCACATCCAACCTGTAAATCACTCCAAGAAGAAAACCTTGACAAGGACTAAGAAGGGTCAGCAATTCAAAAGCACGATGGGCACTAGGCGTCCCACCGTGATCGCCACAAAAGGGGTGTAGATATATATTTATCTCCTCTCTCTCTCTCTTCACTAAAGGGGTCAAAAGTACGCCAAGTGCATGAACAAATGAAAGACAGAAGAGAAAATAGAGAATGAAGCAAAGTACCGTGATCGCCACCAAGATGCCGTACGCGACAGGCACGCCGTACCTTGGAAAATGGGGCGACACTCGCCTTGGTGCAGCGCTGGGGATGAACGGCTCGGTTAGGACCGCTCTGGGATGAGCGGTCTTACGATAGACCGCCCTGGGACGCTGCGAGGGACGCGGGAGGAACTGCTGCAGTGAGATGGACGGCGCTTGAGGGACCGCACTCCAGTGAAGGATGGCTGTTTATGCACTGCGCGGAAAGTTGAACGGTTGGAGGATGACCGCTCAATACCTTCACTCAGCAAGTTGAGAAGGGCTCGACCTCCACCCTCTCCGGCCGGCCAGAGGGGATGGGCCTCGTGCTGATTAGATACTGACCTGCGAAACAACGTAGAGACACAAAAAAAAGACACCCAAATTAGACCTTAATGATGAGGTACATATTCAAACGAGAAGAATTAAGCATGAACAAATGAAAAGGGGAATACCTGGGGGGTTTTAAACCCCTAGGGTGACAAAAAACGGGATGATTGTGTGCATGTTATGAGCAGGAGGGGGGCACGCGGGTGAGAAACAAAGCATGCAATGACAGAACACGGCAAAACTATGAAACGAAAAACTGCGAAGACTGGGCTACTCCCTTGACCGGAGGCTCATGCGGACCTAGAGAGCCTCCCTCCTTGGTGCTGGGTCGCTCAAGAATGCGGCAGGGCTTCGCCGTCGATCAAAATCTCCCCCCTTTCGACGTTCGACCAATAGGGTCTAATTATAGAGCCTAGAAAGCCAACCTCGAAATTAGGGTTTAGAGCCATTTTCGGGACAAAATTATTGAAGATAAATCATAGATAATACAATCATCTCTCATCTAGTCGAAACGGCACTTAAAATGGTTGATTACCCACGGAGATATTGATAAAAGAAGTTGGGGATAAAACCATGAACAAAAGGATTAAAATCTGTTAAAATTGAGCAACCGACGGGATGAACGGTCTTACGATAGACCGCTCAACCAAGTGGGCGGTTACAAACTAACCGTCCATACCCGTCGGTGGAAATTCAAATAATCAGCAAATAATCCCAATTATCTCTCGAACTGGCCGAAACGTCCGCCGTGGGACCCTGACTATATGAACGGTTGGATAGAGACCGTTTTAGTGTAGCGCGGCACAAACGCGACCGTTTTATCCTGTCGGTGATAATTCAAAATATTTGGATAATTATCTGAGAAAACGGGCGCGCGTAGGACTCTGAGATATAGGCGGTTGGAATAGGCCCATCCATGAACTTGAACGGTCCTGATCACACCGCACAAAATCCTGTCTGTGAATATTCAGAAAATCCTCAGAAATTAGCCGAAATGTATGAACGGTCTGGTATCAACCGCCCCAGTCGTGAACGGCTGATGTGGGACCGTTCATGATCTTGGGTACCTGATGTTTATAAAACAGTTCAATTAATCAAAGCCAAGGTCCGATAAGCCCTGAATGGATACGACCTTTACCAAGGAGGGAGGCTACCCATAAAATGGGCCCAGGATGTGCCACAAAAAATGGCCCAGCAGATAATGGACAACTTAAGGCATCAATCAAATGGAGGTAAGAGAAACGGCTCAACTTATCGGTATAAAACGGGTGTCAACACCAACCTCGGACCCTCACCGTCATCGCTGGTCCTCCTACGGACCCGAGTGTGCCAACGCGAGTGAATCCGCTTGTGTCACGTTGCCAAAATCGTTGTGTTGCTTGCAATTCTAGGTCCGAGGGGTTGTGTCAAATCATATATGTTTGATGAAAGACATGATGTGTTATGCAGATTGACATGCAGATGCTATGAATGCATGCAACTCACTGCCTCAAACTCTCCGTTGGAATGAATTCAGAATTGAATTCAGAATTCAGATAGATATGTATTCTCCCCCTAGACATCCCCTAGACAATATTCTCCCCCTTTGCCATCAACAAAGAGGAGGGAAAAATTAAATACAATGGAGGAATCAAGAGAAGAACTGACTGGCATTCTGAACAGGTAGTTCATGAATAAGCATTCTCAAACATAGAGTCTTCAGTCATATGAATTTATAAACTGCTGTCAGAAAGAGTTATGGTTTAAGGATGATAGAATTTGGAGTTCATGCACTACAAGCAATAGATAAGTTCACTGGGCATGATAAAACAATAAACCAGAATCATATTTGCATGAAAGATTCAGTTTCATAATATCTTACTTTCATAGTCTCATAAAAAATATTGAGAGAAACCAAGTCATGTATTGAAACTAAACAAATTGACACTCATGAACATTTCTTTTGAAGGAGCAGCATTATCAGTATTAGATCATTTTGAGCATTCAGGTACCATAAGTCTTTCTGCGTAAGGGTATACATTTATAAGACGCCAATACCCCTAGATACACAACAAGATGGACCATTCTGCCTATGATCAAATTCAACAGAGCTTAGTTCTACTTTTTTGTGTGAGGGTACACGTTTATCAGACGCCAGTTACCCCCAGGTACTCAGTGAAACCAGCCTGCTGTTTTGAGCATTTTAAATAGAGATAGCTGATACACTTCATGACATGAGTGTTGTCCACTTCTTTGATGGATCACTCAGTTTCTCAGTGATTTACCAGTCATTTCCATGCCAATTTATATATTCAATGATTTTTAATGTTTTTCAATATCTTTCTTAGCTGTCCTTTTTATGTTTCAGAATGACTTGTTTAAGAACAATACACATACTTAACCTCTCTAACAAGATTTCAGATGAGTTTTCATATTTCAGATATGATTAGCTTTGTCTGACATGAAATAGGAAATAGGTTGAGAGTTTTATCAATTTTTAACTTACTTATATACTGATTGCAATCTTTAAACTCCAATCATTATAAGATTTAAACCATTACATCAGTCTTTTAACAATTCAAATTCTTATAAATGAAGAAGTCCATTTTCTACTGCTTAGAAATCAGAACTGACCAACAGATTGCCATAATGTCAGAGACAAGTATTCAGAGTTAAAGGTTGAATGACTTCAAGAAAGTTGAAACCACTCTGAATTTCTAGCAATACTCCCCCTGTCTATATGCATGCAATATGGCAAGAATTAATTGAGAGAGAGCTTATGCATAGGTCATGAATGAATGATATGCAAAGACATGCAAAGACTCGATAAGCTCCCCCTGAATATATGCAATGCAGGACAGTTCTACATCCACATTCACATCCACATGATTTATCCAAGCAATCAAAAATAAGTCCACATCAGAGATTTTATTCACAGTAATTAAACAATCATTCATCATACTGAAATTTACATAAGCCAAGTTCTCTTCTAAGAAACTTAAATTTTTCATTCCTAAGAGGCTTAGTAAAAATATCAGCAATTTGTTTTTCAGTTTCAATGAAATTCATTTCAATCTCTTTTTTATTTACATCATCTCTAAGAAAATGATGTTTTATCTCTATATGCTTAGTCCTAGAATGGTGAACAGGATTTTTAGCAAGGCATATAGCACTAGTATTATCACATAAAAGTGGAATGCATCCCAGATTTATCTGATAATCAGCCAGTTGGTGCTTAATCCAAAGTACTTGGGCTGCACATTTACATGCTGCAACATACTCAGCTTCAGCTGTGGATAATGCTACAGTGTGTTACTTCTTAGATGCCCAAGACACTAGACAGCCACCAAGGAATTGACAGTAGCCACTGGTGCTTTTTCTATCTACTTGACACCCAGCATAGTCTGCATCAGTGTAGGCTAGAAGCTCTAACTCACACCTAGCAGGATACCAGAGACCTAGTTCTTGGGTGCCTAGTAAATACCTAAAAATCCTTTTCACAGCTTTAAAGTGAGTTTCTTTAGGACTGGCCTGAAATCTAGAGCATAAACATACAACAAATTGTATATCAGGCCTAGATGCTGTAAGATAGAGAAGAGATCCGATCATACCTCTGTATAGCCTTTGGTCCACAGGTTTAGCTTTAGAATCTTCATCCAAACTGGTTGAGGTACCCATTGGAGTAGCTATTTCCTTGAGGTTGTCCATTTTGTACTTCTTCAATAAGTTCTTTACATACTTGGACTGAGAGATGAAGGTGCCATCTTCTGTTTGTGTAACCTGCAGTCCAAGAAATAGTTTGAGCTCACCCATTGAGCTCATTTCAAATTCATCAGTCATTATTTGAGAGAATTCCTCACACAATTTGGGGTTAGTTGACCCAAACACAATGTCATCCACATAAATCTGAATGATAAGAATATCTGGATGGCTTACCTTGGTAAATAATGTTTGATCAACTATACCTCTTGTGAAGTTCTTGTCGGTGAGAAATTTGCTCAACCTGTCATACCAAGCTCTAGGAGCTTGCTTTAAACCATAGAGAGCTTTATTGAGCTTGTAGACATGATTAGGGAGATCTAAACATTCAAACCCAGGAGGCTGTCTCACATAGACATCCTCATTAATTTCCCCATTTAGAAAAGCAGATTTCACATCCATCTGCTGAAGGTTTATTCCTAGGGAACATGCATAAGCCAATAAAATTCTTATAGCTTCTAACCTAGCTACAGGGGCAAAAGACTCTTCAAAGTCTATTCCAAATTCCTGATTGTACCCCTGAGCTACAAGTCTAGCTTTATTTTTAGTAACATTCCCTGCTTCATCAGTTTTGTTTCTAAATACCCATTTAGTCCCTATGACTGTTTCATGATCAGGAGGTGGAACCAAATGCCACACCTTATTCTGTCAAACTGATTGAGCTCCTCATGCATGGCATTAATCCAATGCACATCTTGGAGAGCACAATCAATGGACTTGGGTTCTGTGTTCGATACAAAAGTATAAGCATTCAGTTCATGTTGAAGTCTTAAGTGGCCTCTAGTCCTAGGAGGGTCATGCAAATTTCCAATAACATTATCTACAGGATGATCCTTGAGATATCTACTATTTGCAATTGGAGTATCATGAACTTGATTTACCTCCCCCTGAACTGTAGGCTCCTCTTCATTAAGCTATTTATGTTCTTCTTCATCCTCGAATTTGTCTGCAGGATCTCCTTCCTTCAGAATTTCACCATTGTTTTCATTCCTGCATTGACCAACATTAGAATTTGCCAAGGATTCATCAAAAACTATGTGTGGAGATTCTTCAACAGTTTTAGAGTTCAGATTGTACACTCTGTATGCTCGGGTGTTTTCAGAATAGCCAAGAAAAATTCCTGGTTCTCCTTTAGGTTCAAATTTATCAAGGTCCTTTTTATCATTTATGTGAATGAAACATTTACAACCAAAACCTTGAAGTGAGCAATAGAAGGTTTCTTACCTTTTAATATCTCATATGGTGTTTGCTGGGTAGAAGATCTTACCATGGCTCTGTTAATTACATAATAGGCAGTGTTCACTACTTCAGCCCAAAATTTCCTTGGTAGACCACCTTCGACAAGGAGTGTACGACCCATTGCCACTAGGGTTCTGTTCCTTCTCTCCATAACTCCATTCTGCTCAGGTGTCCTTGGTGAGGAGTACCTGTGGTTGATTCCATTTGACCTACAGAATTCATCAAATTATGAGTTTTCAAACTCACCTCCATGATCAGACAAAATGTTTTCAATTTTCTGATTTGTTTTAACATAGAACTCCTGAAATTCTGAGAAAGCATCACTCTTATTAGATAAGAAATAAACCCAAGTATACCTAGAAAAGTCATCTACCATGACAAACCCATACCTCCTCCCTGATAGGCTGACAGATCTAGTTGGCCCAAAAAGGTCCATATGTATCAGCTCATAGGGTTTAGAAGACAGATTTTCAGTTCTAGACTTAAATGACTTTCTAGTTATCTTTGATTGAGTGCATGCATCACAGATTTTATTTTCTTTCTTGAATGAGACTTCAGGAAGTCCTCTAACCATGCCATGCTTATTTAATTTGTGCAAAACAGTGTAGCTGGCATGACCTAACCTACGATGCCATAAAAATGCTATATCTTCTCTACTGGCAGTAAGGCAAAGGTTAGTGTGTTGAATTTCATCTAAATTTATCATGTAAGTATTATTTATTTTTTTTCTAAAAAATTTGACAATATCAGAATCAGGTTCAAAAACCTTGCAGCATTGAGAATTAAATAAAACATTGTAACCTTTATCACATAACTGGCTGATGCTAAGTAGATTATAGGCTAACCCTTCAGCCAGCATAACATCATCAATGCAGCAGGTAGAACACATACCTACCTTACCTGATCCGATAATCCTACGCTTTGTGTTGCTTCCAAAGGTGACAAGGCCTTCTACTTTCTCAGTCAGTATGCAAAATTTGGCCTTATCTCCTGTCATATGCCTGGAGCAGCCGCTATCCAAGTACCACAAGTTGTTCTTGGCTGCCAGGCATACCTGCATACACAATTAGGTAGAGAAGTTTGGAACCCAAGACTGATTGGGCTCCAATGTAAATGAACTAGAAGCAAAACAGGAAAGCAAATGTTTCGAAATCCACATTTGCTTAAATGAATTTTGTTCAGTGGATCCTACAGATTTTCTTCTGTTGTTGTTCCTTTTCTTTTTATTGTTCTTTTTCTTATTGGCAGCAGCATGATTATTGACAGTATTGTTATTTCTGTGCCAGTGCCTTGGCCAGGGTGTGTTCACAAGATTTTGGCCATAGTAGTTCCTGGGCTGGCTATGGAAATATTGGTTCTAGATGTCCAGTAACCATACCCATTTACCCAATTTCTACTGTAAGGTCTTTGATATTGAGCACCCTGGTGTGCAAGACCTGTAAACCTACCCTGAGTTCTAGACCGATCTGACCTATTGAAGTAGGTTGGATGTGCATTGTAGTGGGTCTGAGCTCTTGGTTGATAAAAATAATTAGGTTGACTCCTATCAGCACTCTATCTCCCCTGTACTTTGGACCCTCCTGACCTATACACAGGTTTGTATTGGGTCTTCTTAAGAGGAGGAGGTGTTGGTGGAGACTGGGTTACCTTGACCTGGGGTTTACCGGACTGTGTAGGTTGACCCCTAACCTGAGTCTGAGCCCTAGGATTCTGCTTAGATGTGCTAGCTCTACTAGGCTCACTGAGTTTTTGTTTACCCTTCTCCTCAGCACTGGTCTTTTTCAGATTAGCAATTTTTTTCATTAAATTTGTTGAGTTCATGCTAATTAGAGGTCCCTTTTCCTTTCGAGCAACAAATGAAATTGTTTTCATTCCGAATGTTTTTGTTGCACTAGAATTAAATCCTAGGCCCTCTTTTCTGAAATTAACCTTTGACCCTAACAAAGCATTTAAGTTATCTGTTCCTTGGGTTATTTTCTCAATGGTTTTCATTTTATCCTCATTGTCTTTCTGAAGTTCATCAATAGCCTTTTTCAGCTCATTGTTGACATTGAGGATAGCTTCATATTTTTCAGAGATAATTTTGACTTCACTTTCACATTTCTGAATCTTCAGCTTCCATTCATCAATTTCATTTTCAAGCCTTAGATTCTCTTCCTTAGAAGCTTTTAACTCATTTTTGATTTCATCTTCTTCAGAGCATGTGAGTTTCAATTCATCAATCTCAGATTCCAAACATGCAATTTTATCAGTTAGTGTTTTATCATTTTGCATGGAATTGATTTTTCTTCTAAGATGCCTATTCTCTTTTCTAATATCATCAGCTCTATCAGCTATGTCATGATAAGCATCTACCCAATCAGCAATTGTGAAGTTTTCAAATCTAGTGATTACCTCATCTGTGTCCTCCTCTCTATCTTCGGAGCTCGTTGCCATAAGGCAAATGGGCTGTTCAGATTCGGCTTCACTATCTGAGCTGCTGCTGAAAGAGCCTTCATCTTCATCACTCCATGTGGTGATCATAGCTCTTCCCTTCTTGGTTTTCTTCTTTGACCTGTCCTTATGTTTCTGATTGTCTGGAGAGTCAATTTTCAGATGCCCTGGTTTCCTGCATTGATAACAGACATTAGCTTCAGTTTTCTTTGCAGGTTTAGATTTATACATTTTATCCTTTCGGCCACCATTGTATTTCTTCTTGCCGAACTGTCCTGCTCCCTTTCTGAGAAATCGCCTGAACTCTCTAGTCATCATGGCTATCTCAGATCGAGTCACATCTTCTTCTTCATTTAGGCTCTCCTCTGATGATGAAGCTACTGGAGCTGGATTTTATTGATTTGCTGGAACTAGCCTTCAGCGCTATTGGCTTCTTCTTCCTCTCGGCTTCATCTGTCCTTGGCATGTTTATCTCATATGCCATTAGTGAGCCAATCAGCTCATCAGCTTTAGTATTACGCAGATCCCTTGACTCCTCCATCACTGTTGCTTTGGTGTGCCAAATGGGAGTCAGGGAGCGCAGAATTTTCCTCACTACATCATATTCTATCTGAGGTTTCCCAAAACCTCTGAGGCCATTGGTTATGATAGTCAGCCGAGCGTACATTTCGCTGATGGACTCGTTCTGCTTCATCTTGAAGGCTTCATACTCAGATACAAGAAGATTGGCCTTCTGCTCTCTTACTTGAGATGTACCTTCATGAATTACTTCTAGCGCATCCCACATCTCCTTAGCTGATTTGCAAGCAGACACACGGGAGAATTCTGTAGGATGCAGAGCGCACTGGATAGCATTAATAGCACTCCAATTCAGCGTGGACCTTCTGATCTCCTCCTTGGTCCATACATCTTCATTCGGGAACAGCTCATAAGGTCCCTTGCAGACAATCTTCCAAATCTCATAATCCTTA